>SMMW01000070.1:340000-670000 GCA_004794655.1 Marisa cornuarietis
ACCACCGAACAGTATCTCCTGCGCAAGCACTTCGCCAGCACCGCCATCGACGCCTACTGCTCCGCCGCAGCCCGCATCGAGGACAAGCTGTCGTCAGAGATCGTCGACATCATCAACCACTTCAGCGAGCTGCAGCGCCCCTTCGACCCCGCCCCTGTTCTGGAGATGGCCTGCCTCAACGTCTCTCTCAGCCTGACTTTCAGCCAGAGATTTGACCCTGCGGGGCGCGTGGCCAAGGAGATGTGGAGAACGTTTGAGCACAGGTTTTGTATGTTCTTGTCGTTTTCCGTTTAAACGTTTGTCGCCCGTGATTTAGGCACTTATTGCTGACGCGGCGTGAAGCTCAACCAACCAATTTCATGCTTGTCGGGTTTGTGAAGTGGGCGAGACAGATTGTCCTGGCTCCAGAAATGGTTTGAAAAAAAGAAATACAGCGAGTGCATCGTCAGTTTATTCTGCTGATAAAGCACGTTGATTGCCAGATTGTTGTGCTTACAAATCGTGATAATTATCGCATTGTTTGGCCGACAAAGGGCATTCTAAATTTATCGTGCTGACAAATCCACAGTCCACACAATGTTAGTTGTTCTTACCTTCCCCCCTTCTGCTCTTGCTACTTGTCTACCCATCTTTCTCTGAAGAATCCCTATATTTTCTATGTTTCTGTTATTTGGTATCGTTTTGTGTTTTCCATCTTTGTTTTCTGTTTGTCGTTAGTACTGTTTTTTATTCTTACTTCCCTCGTGTTCTATCCATTTAGTCCATGTCTCTTCCTTGTTTTTAAGCGCTAAGAGCATGCTCTCTATGAGTGTGAATATGCGCTATAAAAATCTTCATTTGTTATTATTATTATTAAATCGCTTTAATTGTCAGTTCGTTTTGCTGATAAGACACTGACACAGAGCTGACATGACCCCTTACTCTCAACATAAAGGTTGTGATCAACAGTAGATTGTGTCACACTTTTTTTTTTTGTGTGCTTTACGCAGAGCCAGCCCTGGCCTGTTTTATAGAAAACCAACCATTGGTACCACATTCAACAGTAAATTTCTTTGTTCGGATCATAAATTTGAGTGTAAACACCAACATCGGCCCTGGTAATAAAGCGCCTTCCTCTCCTCAGTCATATTTGCACGTTTTCCCATCTCCCCGGCCGTTGGTGATCGCATCTTACACACTTCTTAGCCGGACAAGTATGGACGAAAGGATAAATGTTTGACCAAGCTTGTCAAAGTTTTTCTTTGTCAGGCTTGGTCAAACATTTATCAACGTTAGTCTAGTTACAAATCATCTGTAGGCGACTGCCTCTTTCGCCTAATAGCAGTCTGGTTATGTCTTCGCCCGCATGTTTGTTTTACCTCCATACTTCTCTTCGTGTTTTTCTGTATGTGTTCTTTTTTTAATTTCGGTCCAAGTTTTACCTGTACCTTTTATTTTGTTGCAGAGTTTTATCTAGAGGCGTTGTGTTTGCTCATTATTTTCTCAGGTCCAGTGTCTATTCCTTCAACGCCGTTGATTTCTTGCCATTGCTAAAGGTGTTTACCACTGACGACCAGCTGGAGTACATCCGGGCCCGCTCGGAAGACCAGATGGAGCTCCATCGCCGGTTCCTCAACTTTCACAAGGACACGTACGACCCCAGCCGACCACGTGACTTCACCGACCAGCTCTTGTTCTTCCTGGAGAGCGGCGAGGAGCGGGGTCTGTTCCAGCCGGAGGACATCGACAACATCCTCCTTGACATGGTGGGCAACGGCTTCCAGGCAGTGGCCGTGACTTTGGCCTGGTTGCTAGGTTACATGGCTTTGAATCAGGACATACAGCGCGAGGTCCATGAGGAGATAGACGAAGTCGTGGGCCGTGATCGCCTCCCTTGCTTGGATGACCAGCCTTACCTCCCATTGACGGCAGCAGTGATTTACGAAGTGCAGCGGCTGTCTTCCATAAAGCCTTTCTTGATTCCTCATGCGGCACACGCGACCACGTTCATACAGGGTGGGCAGTGCTTGTGAACCGGTCCATTCACATTAGTATAGCAGTAGAAGTACAGATGCCGGGGATTTTTTTTTTTAATAGACATAACTTACATATCCGTCATCTATTAACCATTGAATCCGAAGACACACCTCTTCCTTGAGCACCACTCCTAACAATAGTCCACACAATGCTACTCCTTTTTGAACCCCCTCCCTTAATTGTTTATTGCTACTTCCCTATTCGTCTTTCTCTGCTGAATCACGAAACCTTTAGTTCTTGTTACCTGATTCCACTTTGTCTTTTATTAGTCATCAGTACTGTTGTTCATTCTTCCGGTCCTTCGATCGTATGTTGTTTATGTCTCGTTTTTGTCTCAAGCGCTAAGACCACACCCCTTACGAGCGTGAGTATGGGCTATACAAATCACACTTTTCTTATTATAATTATTTCTTTCTTCCCTCTCTCTCTCATACATTCTTCAGTTCTTGAAACCGGGTATAATAGCATCGATCTTCTAACGAATGGCCAATTTTGTGTAAAACATGAGTATATTCTTAATTTTTACTTTAAAGTGTTGTTCCTCCCTTATTCCTTGATTTAACCATACCACGCCAAGACCCTAACCCCGGTTAAAAAAAAACTTTTAGTCTTGATGCTCAGTTAGGTTGGTCACTTAATGATCAGTAGCCGTGTGTAAAAGTAGTAAGCTTCTCTGTTTAACATGTTCCAGGGCAATCTCACTAACTTTATCCAGTATTCAATGCATTTTACACCTGTATTGATATACAAAGAGCAACTATCCATTTTTACCATAAATTATTAGTGAGCATAAACACGTAAATGTGCCCCCTAAAACCTTCCCAAATAGAATATGTATAGAGAATGTGAGTATATAATCGCTGTATATTAACAATAGTTATTGTAACCCCTTTTTCAAAATTCTGATGGCCCCTGTATGTGTGCGGCGTGAGTGCTTGCAGTGATCATAATAGCGTTCGATAGGCAATAATTTTAACCACAAGCGACTACATCACAGAGCCAGGTAGACTGACACTAAGCCTCACTGTCTTCTACAGGCTTCGAAGTTCCGGCAGGTTCTGTCGTACTGTTTAACGTTTGGTCCTTGCATCACGACGCGCGGTACTGGACCAACCCCAGCAAGTTTGACCCCAAAAGGTAAGCAGCTTAAAGGGCGAGACCCCGTGACATGGACAGACCACGTCACACATTGACACTCGAGCGTTCGTGACTGTTAAGAAGAATAACATGTCTACTGTTACCTGTATACTTTTCTCTCTGTTCTTTTCTGTACTTCTATTTCTCTTGCTTAAAAAGACGAGCAAACCTTAAACAGAATCCAACCGACAACCGCCATACACAAAATTCTCTCTTATCCCGCCACCACATTAAAGTCAGTGAAGCGTCTGAGAAGTTACGCTGTTTAATTCTACATTATTTTTCTACATGAAGGGGTCATTTTGATTGGCTGTCTTTTTCTTTTCCCTAATCATCCTGTGAAAAATGATTCCGCTTACAGTCTTTCTAATGGCAGGTTCCTAACAGAAGACAATGTGCTGGATATCCCGGACCACTTCTTGCCGTACGGCGCTGGCAGCCGACAGTGTCCCGGAGAAAGCTTGGCGGATGTGGAACTCTTCCTCTTCTTTGCCAACGTGATGCATCAGCTGAGGGTGACTCCGGCCCATACGACCTTCAGACTGGACTCTTCCATCTACGACCACGTGCTTCGACCCAAACCTTTTGAAATCTGTGTGAAGGAGAGGGACTGAGTCTCATACCAATTTCCAGCACGATGTTCTGTGTGCGTGTGCGTGTGCGCGTGCGTGCAAGCATGTGCGTTTTTTATAACATATATCTGTATAAGCATGTATGAATGCTTGTGTGTATGTATAAATGTATATGTATGAACGTATATGCATATGTGCGAAAATGTATTTGTGAATTTATGTGTATGTGCGCGCGCGCCTTTGTTTGTCAGTTATCATATCTGCATTCCAAAGAATATATATCTATATAACTCCTGTTTTCAAACGTTGATTTGGAACATGTTAAGGAAACTTATTGTGAAACAGATATATTGCAATATAAAAAATAGAATACATGAATGATGTGACAGTCTGAAAGTTTTAAAGCGCACTCTCTCCCCTCTTACCCTCACTACTTTTCTTTTCATCTTTGATGTAAGCCATGCCACTGGTCAGGTCGATGCGAATGATGTCACCGTCGCGCCATCCTTACACGCACCAGGCGCCGCTGTCGCTCTGGAGATCCTCAGCGCGCAGGCGCAATGATGGCTTCCGCTGCCAGCTGATCCCCGCCAGAGCCAGGCGAGCGGCACTAAAGAGCATCAGCATCAGCCCCCACCACCGAACGCCGAAAAAAATCAGCTCGAATTTTTTTTTCGCAGGTATTATCCCACCCCCAGCCCGAGCAACATCGGAAAATCTGCAGCCTGCATTCCCTCCTTCTTATTCCCGACCCGCCTGCCCCATCGCCCCACCACCAATCTCTTTGCCTCCATCCTTCTATACCTCAAAGTCAGGTGGGCGAGTTGCCCACACTTTACGTTCTTTTTTTTTAAAACTTGTCTAAGTTTCAATAATGCGAGGCGAGTCTTATCTGCGCGAGATCGTGACGTCACCATCTAGCTTTGCTCGTGAGTTTTCCGTGTTTCTTCCTCTCGCTAGAATCGCCTTTCGGTTTCTGAGGCGAGTTTTGACGATCACCAAGGAGATAAAGATACCCAACACCTCTGTAAGAAAATACGTTATCAAAGCCTTACTTTTCTAGCAAGCCTTGCGTCTACAAACTCGTGGTTAGACGCAGCGGTCAGATTTTTCTGTGGTTGGGGGCAACAACGGCCCATTAGGGGCTCAGCATGAGTTCTACCTTAGGACAACAGCCTGTTGGAATAAACCTGATGAGCAAGGATGAGTTGAATCAACGCGCGAGTGAGAAAAAGGTCCGTGTCCCTAAATACGCACAAAAATACACTCCCCTCTCTCACACTTTCTCTCTTTCTGCGTCTTTGATTTGGAATTTCAAACATTATGTCACAAACCTTAATATATTCTGACAATAAGACGTGCCCTATGTGTCATATCGATGAAAAGGGTGAATTTCATTTTATATTATGCTTTCCATGTCTAATAAACCTAAGAAAAGTTTTCATTCCGAAGATTTATTACATTAGACCAAATAACTTTACTGATGCTTAGTTCAGCAAAAAATGATATTACACTGTCTAACCTCACGAAGCTTTTATGTTTGGCGACAAAAAAAAAGAAGAAATGCTACTCTACACTAAAAATATTCTTCATCTATTGTGTATTATGTATTTTCCATGTAATATGTTGTATACTAATCTTTTTGAATGGGCCCCAACACCGCAGCTACACCTGTACTTCAAATTAGTTCAAAATACATCGACGCAACACACCTGCCAATCGGACAACGGTGTTTCTCGCAGCCAACCTCCCCGAACTCCATGTTCACCACTTTAAACCCACGGGTCTTTGAGAAAGGACAAAGGCGGCTAAATGGCAGGATAAATTGTGGGGGATCTCAATCCAAGCACTGGTAACGAGAGCATCCATAAAAAGGCTTGCTCTTTGGTAACATAGTGGAAAATATAACTAGCGATAACCGTTTTGCTTCAAACAGTAGGAGCAGTCCCCAGAGATGAACGTGCCAGCTTGTTTAGTATATATCTGTTACGAGTTTTTGAGCAATTTAATCTTAAATCTTTGCATTTTAAATGGTGTTCTCGATGGCGACAAGCTCGGTATTTCCCCGACATACCAGCTACTGATACCGCTGTCGACTACTTTATTGTTTCTTATGAGATTCTTAAGCTTTTCTAGTCTTTAAGAGTAGCGAATAGATAAGATATGAAGACATATGCTAGCTGAACGACTTACGCTAACACCTAAGCAAACTGTTTCATCTAAAAGTATGGTTCCTCAAACCTACCAAATAATAAAATACATTTGGGACATAGATCTGAAAGGAGAATACTGAAAAAAAATCTTTGCATGAATAAATGACGCTACACAGTTAATAAATGCTGATCTCTCACACACACACACACACACACACACACACACACACACACACACACACACACACACACACACACACACACACACACACACACACTTACAAGGCTTAATAACATTTTTATAAATGCTGGAGACTGTATAAAAAAGTAAGAACAGTTGGTAAAAAATCAAAACATAACCTTGGTTTAATAAAGAGTGCAAGGAAAGAATCCTTACTAAAGAATCCAGATTGACGTTTATTGGAAATAGAAAAGTTTGCATAGAATTTATAAAAGATAAAAAAAAATCAGCTATTTAATAAATATTATAAGAATTTCCGTTATGATCCAAAATCATTTTGGGGAGTCATTAAACAGTCTATGACATAAAACGAAATAAGACTGAACAAAAACTAAATGGTAAACTTCTTTTCTGTAGTATTTAATGATCTACCCAAATCTAAAATGATTTCTGAGAGTTTCACCAAACTTCAACAGACTAGTTTACAGCAAGACATCGAGGTTCCCTTTATATATTGCTAAAACAAAGCTATAAAGTATTGGTTACATATTTTGTGCCTGTCTGTAAATAGATTACCGAACAAAGCCTACAATATGTTGTTGTATATATATATATATATAGATATTCATAACCGAAACTAAATAACGTGGGCTTCTTCTGTTTAGTTATGGTTTTGGACACGTTTGGCATAGCCAAGGGGTTAGAGACCCTGGCCTTTTTCTTTCTGCTTTTAAAAAGAGGCTTCATGATTGTTATCAACAAGACTGAGGATCAGAAATTATGTCTAAAGAACGCTTTGAACTCTATCAATCTTTTACGTCTTCTTCCCGACTCAGTGTACATGTACATAGCTTACCAAGTACTGGTGTTCGAAGCTTTGACTAGATTTCAATTAGGCGTCTCACCCATGACATCAGATACCCTAAGACATTTAGTTAACCCCGTCGCTATGGACCGTAACTGCCCAATCTGCCATGATACTAACAGCCAGATGTGCATTTTATTGTCATTTGTCCGGCATACGGTATAGTATTAGAAAAAGAAAATCTATAACCATTAAGTTCTGTAGATGGCAATCTAGTTTTAAGTTAGCTGTGTTTTTATAGCACTACAATCGCTAAAATCATCTCCAACTTATCATTATTTCTTTTTAAAACATTTCAGCTTTGTGTAGATGTTTTTGGAATGGGAGCACTGTCTATCGGATTGTAAGATAGAATCGCCAGTGTAATTAATGAGTTTGTAAATGTATTTACTTGTGTTGTTTGGTTGTTCATGACGTATAAGAGCTTATCTCTTTAAAAACAGATTAGTCAAAATTATGTTAACACTTAAATGTTAGAAACCATTTTTTCCACACAATATACACAATATGTGCAAGACGATTTATAGGACAGTCTCAACCTGTTCGCCATCGTGTTCAACACACAAAATCTTGCGAGAAACATTATCATTTAAAGCCTGGACACACATTTGGCGGGGAAGACATGATACCACAGTCCGATATTTAATAACTCTGTACTTGTAAAACCACTCCGCCCTACCCCCACCTCTTAAATGAGCCGATGGCCTAATCAATAAAGTTCGTTCTCTCCCCCCCCCCCACCGTCCATCCGTTCTCTGGCTCTTTCTGAACCAGAGGTTCGTGCGAACATAAGGTGAATCAAACCATCGTTAAAACCCATCAGCACGCTTGGCAAGCAGGCCTGGAATAGACGGCCTCGTGTTACGGCAAGAGGAGTAGATGATTATGATCATCGCTCGCTCCATGCATCACCCTCCCAACAGAGGGTTCCACCTCCACCTACTGCGGGATCTGGCACCAGCAGCCCCTGCGATGTGGCCAATCGATTGGTCGACACACGACAGCACGGCGTCAGGGAGAATTACAGGGCCCGGACCTAGGTGAAAGTGTTGCGCCGCTCCCAGCAGGCTCTCATATTACAGTGAAAGGTCGGCCCCTCTCCTTTCTTTGGCGTAATTAGAGGGGGATCTAACATGTCAAGTGAAAAACAACAAATGTTTACGTTGCAATCATCTGTGTGTTTCTAAATCGAGGTCACCTACTGCTAATTATGGTGGGCAGACAAGTGAAGACTGCAGTCATGGGGCCTAAACGTCAGTCGTATTTCAGCCGCTGGCCACCCACACAGCTTAAAGTTTACCCAGAGTCAAACAGGAAACTGAGCTCACCTATCTCGGGCTCTTCTAGACCTAGCTTCCGATGAAAACTTCGCCAAACGTCAAGAGAGCGAGCAGCTGCTGCATCGGGGAGCTGAAACAGTGCGCCGCACCAGGCAGCTGGACTCTTGTTAAACATCAGAAATTCTTCCGAACACAGACGCAAGTGCGCCTGCATGAAATGTATGCCACGAGCCAACAGGAGCGCGAACTCACTGCCTTCTATTTCTCCACTTCTGCTTCTTTTCTGACGTCATCTTCATAAATCCTGTTTATGACGACATAAGGGAAGTACATCCATACGTCAGATTGTTGCCGTGACGTAAGCTTCCGCGTTACAAGGCGGCGCAAGCATCACGCGTTCCTTTTGTACTTGATATAGTTTGTGTCCTGCTAGTCTGATAATGTATCATACATTCCAAGCTTTCTTTGTAATTACAGGGATAAACTTGTTCTTTCTATAGTGTCCTGCTAGTTTATCATACATTCCAAACTTTTTTTGTAATCATACGGATAAACTTGTTCTTTCAAGATGCAGACTATTCAATTTCGACCCACAAAAACCTTCCAAAGAAATAAAATGAAAAGTTCAATATGTCATTCATCTGATTTATTTATCTTGCAATCAATTTCTGTAAGTTGTACTTATTCACCGTTTCATAACAAAGATACACAGACACACAATTAAGAACTATTAATACTTATGAAGATCGCTTTAGATCGTCATGCAACAAGTCTTTTCAACAATTCCCTGACTCTAAAGTAACACCATGTGATAGAATAACACAGAAGATATTTGTAAATAGTAAGTCGTTTGTTCATTTTTAAATTTCTCACCATAGATACTAAAACCGGTAATCTTCAAAAACTCTATCAATGTAACAGAACGTTATAAAAATTTATTTTAAAAAATTGAGAGATATCTCTCTATATAAAATGGAATGAACTGTTCTGTACACATTTAACATCATATCAATTTGTTGTAAAATTGTAATTCTCAAATCATCAAATCACAGATTTGTCAGGTTGGTGATCAAGTATTGCTGACATCAAAAACTGATTTCAAAGTTTGATTTATGCAGATACTAGTAAAGAATAAAAATTCACGCACACTGTGATAGTGACAAAATAAGACAGTCAAATTTTTCATTTGTTGGATTAAAAAATAATAATAAAAGCAGACTGGCTCTCACGATAAAAGCGAACAATAGATTACATGGTCGACATTCACCAGCCTGCATATATCATTAGCAGGGCAGAAATAGCTAAAACTACTGATATGAACACTGAAACATGAGAAATAAAGAAACTAAAAACGGTAGTGCTGTCCCGCAAACTGGCCAGGCAGCATTTTCATCCATGTCGGCATGATCACTACAGTTTTCTGTGGTAAGACAGACAGACAGACAGACAGACAGACAAACAGATGGGACATTTAATATAAAAACTGTCCTCTCTTTTCACAAGCATCTTTAACAGTTTAAATGTGGTCAAGCTGAACAGTAAACACTTGAGACCTAAACTTAATCATGACATTTTATAAATATATTTCAAGTTACAAAAATTTATAAAGAATTTTTTTGTGCTTTCAAATGCAGTAGTTCCTTTCCTAAAGCAACTGATAACCAACTAAAACATGTCAAGAGAACTGGTAAAGAAGAGAGCTGAAAATTCAGCTAAGTAGCTGAAAATCCAGGCAAAACTGAATCTGTAGTTAAACCTTAGCATATTTTATAGACATAATTCTTGCTATGCCACCAATCACTCCGAAAGAAACACAAAAAGGCACATGCCTACATGGTAGACAAAGGAAACCAGGTGCTCAACCAAGTTCATATTTTTTTTCTTGTAAAGCTCAACACTTGTCAATTTAAAATTTCTAATGGACAATGAAACTGACACCAAAAACAACTTGCCTAAGAAATTCCGGCTTGATGGACATTGTGAACAGAAGTTCACAGTAAGAAATGTGATGAATTAGAAAACAACTACATATAATAATACAAGGAAAACGCCCAAGATCCAGAACAGCGACATCAGCCAAATCAAACACATTGCGACAAGAACATGAATTTGTGATGGCTGCAAAAACTGTGCTAAACCACTTCTCTATCTTTTGCAGTGCACAAAGGCAGAACTTTCATACACTGATGAGCTGATGAAGTGACAAACATTTTCAAATAAAGCTTTATTATTGTTTCATGTCTATCCTGAACAGTTAACACTGAATGCCATATATTAAGTGAAAAAAATGACAGTGATTCTAGATATAATTGCATATTGTCTTTCTAAAAATAGCAGATGAAATGGAGAAGCTAAAATACAATGAAGTGATTGATCAAAATATGGATTGAAGTCGACTCAAACCTCAGCTTCTAAGGTGTTTCTGGTGGGGAGCTGGTGTCCGAGGATACTTTGCGCTTTGCATCTGGGGATGTGTCTTCAACACTGTCAAGCGTTCTCTTCTTGCCAGTAGGCTGTACAAACAGGACAGTCAATAGAGCCTTTGTTACACTTTCAACAAAGTGCTTGTAAAAACAGTTGATCATCAAATTGTCTTTCAGCCTATTATTATGCACTCAGTGTATCTACTGTTATCTGTTATTTACACACTTGTGTAATAAGAACACCACACATATCTAAATAAATTAGGTAACATATCTTGAAGAAAGTATTTATAATTTTATAATAGTAAAGATCGCCAACTTACAACCATGTTTGGTGGTGCCATGCCATCAGATGTTGGAAACATCAGTTTGTTAGCTTTGCTTCTCATTTCTTCATCCTTGTATACCACAGTGTGGATTAGTAACAGATCTTGACATAATTATAGTTAATATATGGGTTCGTACGCATACATACACTCAACTGCATGCACACACACTTAGTTATAGTCACTATTAACACTTCAACTAGCCTAGTTTTGGGTGGGAAAAGATCATGCTGAACCTTAAGTAATGGTCTAAAATAGTTATAACTCACTAAAATGCATTTTATATACACTTATTTGAATCACTGATCATCTTCAAATCAAAGCGATGGTCTAAAATAATTCTGACAGTGCATTTCATCTATAAAGACCAGTTACCTTCAGCCATGGGTGACCAAGGGCATCTGTGAGTGTTATTCTCTTCTTTGGGTCAACTGTCAACAGCTTTTTGATCAAGTCAACAGCTACAAGCAAAAATCTGAATGTGTTAGGCAGATTGCTGGTTGTCATTGATAATATATGAACACATGTTTAACTGGAATTTTTTTTATATTACAATAATCTTTTGAAGGTTGCCTTAAATAAAAACAGTTGACTGATGATGTTTAGAAAGTATCATGTTCCATGTTGCAGTCTAGTGGCTGTAACTGTATAAAGATATCACCATCAATGGTGTTTGTTGAACACTTCAGAATGTTGAGCTGACTGAAGTTCAATAATGACACGGGAAAACAAAGAACATAAAAGTGAAACCATGAAAGTTTTAGAAATTAAAACAAATTTTTTACCATCATCTGATGCATCCTTCCAGTACTGTTTAGGGAAAGTGTAGTGTCCTCCCATGATTTGCTTAGGTAAGTCCATGTCTTTGCGTTCATCTGAAAATGGTGGGTATCCAGATAACCTGTCAACAGAAAGTTCTTTTAAACAAATCCATGTGAAAATTAGATGTGGAATCCCATTTCACCATTACAGTGGCTTATTTACAGAGATTCAAAAGACCATCAGTAATACCTAACATTATGAGACAGAGCAGATTTAAGTGGGAGGGGGAAATAAGGGTATTAATAACTAGACAGTGGAATTTAGCAGTTATTCCCCAGATGGTTAAAATGCTTAATGCCTAGTAGTTAATGTGATCAACAGTACAGCAAGTAGCTGTTTCAAGGTCAGCTACACAGGCCAGGTGGTGAAAAACTTTTTTTTAAAAGGTAAGAAAATCTTGCATGATAATTTTTAAACAGTTTATACTTTTTTTTTTAAGAGTACTCAAATCCTCACAAGTGTATGCCATTTGGAATAGATTAACTTTGTGAATGACAGAAAAAGAAAAAAAAAATGTAAACAGAAATACTGTTGCATAAAATATCCTGACACAAATGCTTGACTCAAACAAACACGTATGCACCTACAAGATAAAAAGGATGACACCCAAGCTCCAGCAGTCAATGGCTTTTGTGTAGGCTCCACTACCTGCTGTTACCAATATCTCTGGTGCCAGGTAGGTAGGTGTACCACAAAACGTTTTCATCAAAGAGCCAGCATCCACGAACTTTGACAAACCAAAGTCTGTAACCTTCAAAGAAAATGTATTTATTACATGTAATATGTGTTTGTGAAAATATTAACTGCAGTTTAAGAATTGTGATGAGGTGTTGCTACAATATGATGAAAGTGGCTGTAACAAAGTTTTAAATTACTATCTACTAAGCATTTCATCACAGTACAGCAAGTGAGGTTAAGATATATCACTTCTTCACACTCTTTTTGCCCATGTGCTAGTGCAGTTAAAGCTATGCAAACCATTCAAGTTTATGAAAAGTGAAAACAATGTTAAATGAGTTTTATGGAATCTAAAATACTAATTAAAAAATAATGTGAGCCACCCAACCTTGATAAGGGTTTCGTCAGCATCAGTTGCCAACAAGATATTTTCTGGCTGAAATGAAACATTTTAAGGTAAGGGCATCAAACATTAAACTTACAAATTAGGAAGGATTAATGGAAATATGTTTTATCTCTCAACTCATCTCTCTCTTTCTTTCACACACAAACACACAAATATGTGAAAATCAAACTTTCAAGCTAAAAAGCCTCACAGCTGTTTTTTTTTTACCTTTAAATCTCTGTGTGTGATGCCCTGATCATGGAGATACTGTCAAACAAGAGAAAAGATAAAGAAGACCTCAAAATAATTCCTCATATTTCTTCATGGTGAATGGGTAGATCAGAAAAATTCACAAATGTTTTTTCGAAAAAAATTAAGTTCTTTACTGCATTTAAGTTTTGCTTATATGAATATTAAGCTGAACATAAACAGTAATTTACAAAATCATATAAAACCTAATTCAACTCTGTAAAAACAACCAGATCTTTATACTAAATCTTAAGCAGGCAGATTACATTTGTATTCAAGAGCCAGATTTGAAACCAAAGAAATCATGGGGTTTCTCTCCCCATCAACTAAACAAACAACAACAATTTAATAAAATAACCCAGATCCTGTCGTATTAATTAAATGCCTTTTATCAACCTGAATATTTGTTTGTGACCTTAACTATGCATTTTTTTTTGCACCCACCTTTTTTTTTTTAACCTGTTAATAATTTAAGACCATGAAAAATATTCTTCAAATTGGGAAAGAGGGATTGCAAAGCCACTGGTTATGGCTTGTCCAGTTCCAGTGTCAAAACAGATCTCACACCTCCTACCTTGCATGCACATGCCATCTGATAGAAGAGAAGTTTTGCTGTTGGCTCTGGATATTTCTCAATGCTGACCACCTTATCAAACAGTTCTCCTCCTTCCACTCTGAAGAAAAAATTTCAAAGGCATCAAAGATTTGTTACTTAAAATAGCTTTGCAACAGGAACCCGAGATAAAAATTCTGGTCATTTGTGGATATCCCTGATTTGGGAACTAAACAATGATGAAAAAAATGAAAATTTTCTGTTAAAAATAAGACGTTCTTTCTCATGTACCAATCAATTATATCTAACATTGATAATTTTCTTAGTATATCTGCCTAAAAAAGTTGCAGAAGTAGTAGCTAAAGCCAAATGAACTCTTTGTTAGGAAAGGTACAGTTACATAACAATTCATCAGAGAAAAAACAAACAGTACTTACAACTCTAGTAGTATGTATAAAATGTCTGGCGTATCGATCACATCTTCAATACTAATAATACATGGCTGAAACACACAAGAAAAGGAAACCAAAAAATATTGATAAATAATAATAATAATGAATATTACTTACAACGTGCCGGTCTCTAATGGCTTGTGACACTTTACACGTGTGCACACACACACACACACACAGCTTGCCAGAATTTCTCAGTGAAAACATCTCCAAGCTACCACCACTTTATGAATTCTACCAAGAATTTGAATGGACTCTGTAAACAACTATTTAATCGCTGCACAGACCAAGATTGAAGCAGTTTACAAATATTCCATTGGTAAGAATAGCTTACTTATTGTGAGAAAACTAATTTCGTGGATTTCTGCTGTAGCCTCCGATTATTTTATAGGTTGAACTTCTGATTGCAGAAATGAGATAAGGAATGTAAGGTACATGCATGATGATATTTACACTAAAGGTCTGGCTTCATTTTAAGCAGTTTAAAGTCATCTTTGATGTCATACAAAGCTAGTCAGGCATGGGTGATGGGTGTTTGTACTTGGCCACCCAGGCAGACCAAACCCCAGATACCTGCATGAAGCTGGACGCTTACATTACAGTTTGTGCTCTTGATATACCATTCAACCTTCATTTTTTATTGCATTCATTACGGAAAGCTCCACCTTTAAGACAGAAAATGAAAGACAGACAAGAGACAAGATCAGGCAGCAAATCAAAACTCTACAATCAAATCTTTCTTTTTCAAACACTTACGTGCTTCAAGCTTTTCAAAATTTTCACTTCCTCCATGACCTTTGCAGTCATATTCTAAACAAAAATCAATGGTCTATTAACAGCTTACATTGAATTACAAACCTATGTCATAATAAGTATATAACAGAGATGTTTTGATCAAAAGTAGAATGAAGCTCTGAATATTCATTGGCGATAATGAAAAATGGAAATATTATTTAAACTGCCCTCTCCTCCTCCAAAAATGTCATTATCATGATGTCTATCCCTCATAAAAGAAAGCAAAGAACAGCAGACCATGCAAAAAATGTGATGGTTTAATGTTTAATTAATTATTTGTGGTTAATTCTGGCTGAAACTCCTTCAATGGAGTTTTGAGAACTCATTGTCAGAAAATTGTTTACTCACAATCTGTGAGTTTCCTCCAATAGAAAACTTCTTTTTGGAGATGATCTTGCATGCCAGTTTCTCACACGTTCCTTTGATGAAGGCCAGCCTCACCTCCCCACAAGCCCCTCTAGAAAGAAAACTCAGCCACACTATTACCAGCTAAAAACCTTCATGCATGATATGGCTCGACAGCCAGAAAAGTTTGCCATATTATTACCATTATGCACATACTGCTCAAAAAACAGAAAAGTCAGCTACACTATCACAAATTTAGAACCCCTGTGCATGAAATACCTCAACAGAAAAGGTCTTTTATAAATTAATGCTGCAACAGTATTTTTCTTCTTATTAGTATATCTGTGTTTGCCTTTTTTCTTTGCAAAGTGCTTTGAGCTAGCCTTTAATGGCTGAGTAAAGCGCTATATAAATTCACTATTATTATTATGTTGTCGTAGTAGAAGGGATGATGTTTCTTGTTGTTTCTGCTACCTAATATTACAACAGTAACATGTATGCTATTTTAAAAACACCTTTCTCTCAGACTTTTGAGTCTACAAAGCTAAACTGTGTGCAATATACCTTCCAAGGACCTTTGTTAAAGTGTACTTTTCTCTTAGTTCTTTTGGGAGATCCACATCTTCCACTGCAGTAAGGTCCATGAATACGTATGCTGGAATAATGATGGAGGTTCATAAGATTTAAGTTACGGAGCTTTCTTTTAAAATAACATGCTGATTCACTGCAAAATTTATTTTAAATGTAAAAAGTGGAATATGCATTTTAATTCCAAAAATGGAATGACATCAGATGACATAATACTATTTACTACCAAAGCCTCGTTTGGTTCTGACCTTTATTCTTTTTCATGGCAAGAGCTATTTCATCGTTGTTGCCCAAGACTTGTCTGTTTCCCTTTCCTGTTCAAAGGAAAATTTTAAATGGCAAGATAAGTTAAAAATGCAATAAAATTGTTGAAACATTCCTGCCTGATATTCTCTATGGTTTACATGTTCTCAGCAGACTATACTAAATTTCTGAACTGACATTCACTGGAAATAAATACTAGCTTCAACTATGTAGACACTACTCTTTGCAGTATTTTGTTTGGAAACAGCTTTGTTTCAAATTCCCTAACCAAATTTCTCCTCCAAAAAGGTTTCCAAACATTATACCTTCCTCCACAAAAAAACACTTAAAGGAAAAAAGACTTATTCACAACACAAATACGCAAGAACAATCACAAAATTAACAGTAATCCCTGAGATAGTGTATGATAAGAAATACTGAATAAGAAGAAAGTAAGAAAGGTTTTTTAATTGCACCGACAGCACCAAAACTCATTTTAACTTGACTAGCATGAGTTTGTTTATTCCTCTTTCTGGTGTCATCATGTAACATGTTCAACACCTTATAATACCTGCTGGAACTACCAAAAGTAATGTCTCTCTCTTACAAGAAACTTCAATACAATAATAATCATAATAAATGTGATTTATAAAGTGCCTAATCATGCTCACAAATAAGCATCTCTCAGCCCATAAGACAAGTAGGAGAGACAGAAAAGGACAGAATATGATGGATGGAAGGTGAAACATCTATTCAGACAAGTAATAAAAGACAAACATAGAAGACACAAAGAAGTATCAGGGAAAACATAGTAAGGATGGAGAGCATTATAAATCTGGAGATGAAGACAAGTAGGTGGACTAGTCAACTTACTATAATCACAACCACTGACAAGAATAACTCTTCCACTATTCTCTAAGCAGACTGCACTATACTTAGAAACCTCTGCTCTTAATGGTTTCTCTCCCTTTTCTCAAAGCAATAATACTGCTCACTGGGTCCTCTTGCTGAAGCACAACTCACTCTTTATGAATCCAGTTACTTCTATGGAGACTCCAAATGATCATCATTCTCTTAAAATAGGTTGCAAAATTTGTAACTTGTAAGATAAATGTGCTTTGATCTGAATGATACAAGAAGAAAGAACCTGTCCAGCTTAACTGACCACTTTCTTTATCACATACCTACTTTCTCTCCATTTACAAATGTACCATTGCTGCTAATGTCTTCAAGAAAGACATGCATCCCTGTGCTTGTGTTTTTCTGGAGATCAAACAAAAACTAAATTAGTAAATAAAAAGAAAGTATGCAATACAAACAGATCGAGTTTAAGGGGAAATGGGGAAGAAATCTGTGTTTTACACCGAGCCAGCAACTAATGCCCCATTATGGCAAAGCTGCTGGCTCTCTAAACAGGTACAGCATGCAGAGAAAAAGACAGCATGCCCAAGAAAATATTTTAATCCAAGACAGATAATCTTTACTGTATTGATCACAGGTGGTAACCGTTGTGCCACTGGACTACCTAAATTACGACAGGAACAAAGAATAGGAATCAAATCAGTCAAATAAAGAATATTTTTTTAAGTTTGGTTTTATCATCATACATCATTTATGATCCTGAAATATTATGTTGCCAGTGACTGACTAGATCACAGCTACAAAATATGATGTAAAATATGTAAAGATTATACTTCAAGGAGGAATAGATTTGAAATAGATATTTTAAAGTGAAATAATATTTCACTTTATTGCAGTGTTCATCATATTAAGAACTTAAGAAGACAGAAAAAAAGAAAAATAAAAACTAATCCAACTATGTCTGAAGACAATGCTACTGTGAAAAATATGCCTATCAAAACACAGTGATGTAATGTGATTACAAGAAAAGCAGATATCAAATGAGAAAAACAAACATTGGTGACTAACTGACATAGACAAATGATCACAATATTATGGACTAATTACTCTCTGCTTACTCGAATAAGCTTGAAATGTACTTTGCTGCAGGCCTGGAAGAACTGTAGACGTTTTCCTGTGCTGCTAAATGATATATCACAGTCATCTCCCCTGCCAAATGTGTACTCCTCTTTGACGAGGTCTGAAACAAATAGTGAACATGTATATACATATGCTCCACATCTGATTTTCTCGATGCGTAAAATTTGTTGTTTTTTTAACAAAATGATTCAGCGGGATGAGGATCATCTGACGATTTTGCAAAAATGTATATGAAACACAATATAACGATATTTTACTCGTCCTAACTAGAAAATCGTTCTAAAACTTAACCATAAAACTAAGTGCCTAAAAACACGCAAACCCACAAACCACAAACGTCAACCACAATCATTTACCGTTCCTCTTAAACTTGATATATTATTAGGAAATGTATTGCTGATATGTTGAATGCAGTCTATTGCTATGCCTTGTTTGAAACATTTTGCCTTTGCGGTTTGGACTTTTTCACCACGCTCTCAACTTGTTGACTTATCTTTCCCCGTCCACGATCAAACAATGCTTAGATCAGCATAAGTGCAACAGCCTTCCACGGTGACAATAACAACAAAAAATGTTATGATAAAACTGTGATAAGCAAGTTTTAAAACATCGGGTACAAGCTCACCAACAGCGATAAAACTCTCGCCGAGTGGGAAAAGCCTGCCCCACGCTTCATCCTGCGGGTGGTTCTCCTCGTCGCTGAAAGAGAAGTCATTAACGTCTTGTGTTTGAAGCGGCTCCATTATTCAGACACTCCGACAAGTTAAGTAGTATATTTTTTTTCCTGAGATCCGCGTGCTGGCACTGCATGTGCCTAACTACGAAACCGGGTAAAGCAAACTGGGAGGGGGGGGGGAATAGAAAATGTAGCATTTCCGGTTGCGCAATTCTTTTACGACACGGCTTCCAGTGGTTCACTAGGAAATACAAAATGTAAGAAGGAAGCATCGATGATGATATCCTTAGCGTACATTTTCCCTTCCTCTTCGTCAAAAATGTTAGAAGTCAATAGGCTTTCTCGTGATTCTCATATATGCCGGGAAGAAGTGCTTATAGTTTTAGATCAGTGGCGGGAAGACGTTACCGCGAGGTACCACGTGTCAGATCCTATATTATGTATATCGACATGTAAATCTTTCTAAATGTCACAAGGTATGAGTCTTAATATAGTGCATTCAATCAGCTTCATCAGCTAACTTCATGTGTGACTCTGTCTCCGAGAATTTACGTGGGTATAATGACAAACAGAACAGTACGATGTGCAGTTAATATTTGTAAATAGTTTTAAATAATCATAAAAACAGAAGAATAAATCTCATCTAAAAAGACCAAACTTATATATTAAGCAAATACAACTCGACGCTAATATTTATTAATATCCTTCACTAGCAATCGGACATGGAAAAGACAATTGCCTGTGAAAAGCAGACGATAATTTGCGACAAATACATATCACATGATAACCACGTGGTTAATTCCGCCAATGGTTACTAGTTAAAGTGCTGCACTTCGATAAGTTATGTAATAACACGGACCCTCTTCATTTGGAAAGTTCCGTGGAAACTGTGCTGTGTTAGTCACGTAACCGTTCGAGAATCTCCGAGAAAGCAGATGGAAGCTTTGGTAACAGCAATGGTGTTTGTCGCGATGGTAGCGGGCTATGTTATAACATCATTTATTCTCTTTAAATATCCCAATCTGATACACAAAAGAAAGTTGCTGGCTTTCAGACCAAAGCACATCAGTCACAGAGGCGGTAAGTATTAACATAAAGTATATATATTAAAATGTACGTTTCGTTATGGATCGTTTGTCGAATCATCGTGACTTGCATTGTGATGATTTGTCAAATATGGTTGCTTCTTTTGGTAGAGTTTGCTTGAGGAGATGTTACTCGCATCACACTATTTATTCGTTTATTTTGTATTTTTTAGAAATAAAGAAATGCAAATATAAACGACGATAATATATATATATATATATCATGCATAACAGTAGCCAATCGCTTTGACTTGATTCAAATATTATATTAACATTAATCGTATGCATTTTGCATTGATTGAGCTTTGTAGTTCTGGTAACGTTTACTTATTTTATTTAAATTGATTTCAAGATGTAGATAGTTATTTAAAATTGAAGTTTTTTAGTGTACCACCATTAATTGTTAGGAGTCATGTTAGTGTGAGAAATTCCCCGAAAACACAACTATCACTGACTCATCAACAGTCTCGTGACTAGCATCTTTCAAATCTGCACTGAAAACGCACCTCTTCCTTGAGCATTACTCCTAACACAGTCCACACAATGCTAGTCCTTCTTAACCCCCCCCTTCCCTCTTGCTACTTTACCCATCTTTCTTGCAGAATCACTATATTTCTCTGTTCCTGTTACTTGATGCCTTTTGTTTTCTGTTTCGTCGTCAGTACTGTCGTTTTCTTTCGTCCCCTTTGTTTTGTATCTACTTAGTCCACGTCTCTTCCTCGTTTTAAGCGCTAAGAGCATGCTCTCTATGAGCGTGAATATGCGCTATAAAAATCTTCACTATTATTTATTATTATTATTATCTTCTAGTGATTACCTGGTGTTGTAGTATTTGTACACCTATCAGATTTTGTGTGTGTGTGTGTGTGAGAGAGAGAGAGGAGAACTGAATAATTCCAGTACAAAAATTTACTTACCATTTAGTGACTAGTGAATAATTTGGCGAGTAAAAAGGGCAAAGTGTCATGTTACACTTGCGGTGATTTATTTTTTAGTTGAATATGTTATTTGTGTAACCATATCTGGTCTTATCTTATGGAAGGTGATTGATCTAAGTTAATAATAATAATAAATGAAGATTTTTATAGCGCACATTCACACTCATAGAGAGCATGTTCTTAGCGCTTAAGTTAAAGTAAGTATTAAAGGAAAAGACAAGAGAAATGGCAAATTTGGTTTAATAATAATCCCAAATCATTTCTACTCAAAATTTTAGATGAATCAACCATATCTGAAACTTAGCTGTGCACTAGTTCTTAAAAGCCACTGTGTTTCACACTCTTCGCTGAATAAAACCAAACTGACCCTAATATCTGGCATAGGATGCACCATTTGGCAAGAAACTAACTCTAATTTGTGACATGGAAAGCACCATTTGACATCAAACCGACCCTACTTTATGACACAGGAAGCACCATTTGGCAAGAAACTAACCCTAATTTGTGACGTAGGAAGCACCATTTGGCAAGAAAGGCTTTCTCTATCATCCTAGTCCTCTTGACTTCACTCAGCTCTTCCTTGCTGTGCACTTGTTTGAAATTGTATGACATGATTCCAAGATCATTAATGACAGTTTTAATGAGCACACTTAGATGACTACAGGTGAACACTAGTGCCATATGGATAACATAGCTCATCAACATAACACGGCAACTTTTTGCACCACCCAGAGCTGTGATTTAGTCGTGACTGTAAATAAAGGAGTGTACAAGCAGCACTTTGAAGGGAAGTGATTTAGCATGTCTCTATTTAAAATCTAACTAATAAAGCTCAGCTTGCCATTTCCCTATTATTTCCATTGTTTATTGCTATCAGTGCCACAGCTTCTTATAGCTGACTCTTCTAATTGTTGTTTCTACTGTTTTACAAGATATTTTGTTAAGTTATTTTGTATTTTTGCCCCAAAAAGGTGCTGCTGAAAATTTGGAAAATACGATGGCTGCTTTTAAACAGTAAGTAAATTTATCATCTGTCTGTGTTCACATGAAATGTAGCTAAGAATCAGAGGTAACTATCTGCCTCAAAGCTTGCCTTAGTCTTGACAATAGTCCCAGGAAGCCTTTTAGGCTGCAGTATGCAGTGGACTGAAAATAAGGACCTCTAAGGCAGTCCTATGGTCAGTCAGTTGCTTGTTGTGGGTGGCTATACCAAGAGATCACATTGCTTTTGTTCATATTAATGGCATTCTGAATTTTGTTCATATTTTACTTGTATATTCATTGATGCTTTTCATGGTCGAGGACATCAGAAAACCATAACTGGATGAAAGAGAATGTGTATGCATTAACTGTGCTTAATGTTAATATTTTTGAGAATTTTTTTTTTTTTTTGCAGTGCGGCTAATGTTGGCACCCAGATGCTGGAGCTAGACTGTCACCTGACAGCAGATGGACAGGTTGTGGTGTCACATGACGTAAAACTTTCTCGCACATGTGGTGAAAACATAGCAGTTGCAGAAACAAAGTACGAAGTAAGTAATTGTGTTTTTTTATAAATCATCATTTTATCACTCCCCTTAGACCTGATTGGCCAAAGGGGCATCTGACAATATTGCCAGCTCATGTCATCTTTCTCATGTTTGGGTTGTTCTTTGAGATTTACTGAATGGATTAAAGAAGCCAAATTTTCATTTTATTTAAAAGGTGAGATATAGAAAATTAGGTATGTGTAACTGACATTCTGATCATTTATGTCAGAGAATATGTTTGTAAAATCTAACATGCTTAAAAATTTGGAAAAGAAATAAGAACTTTTACACTTCTTTATAGTGTCTCTCTCTCTCACTCACACATCTAGACATCTGTGCATGTGCATTCACACACACAGAGACATAGACATGCAAGTAGATATTACTTGAAAACTAGGGTCATTTGTAAATTACGTTGAAGCATATTCATACAGAGAACAGGAAAGATCAAATAAAGGTCCAGAGGAGTTGATTGTCATCATCTTAAAAGGTAGTGCACTGGATGAAGATGTCATAGAACACTGTGCAGTACAATGTGGAAGGACTGGCTTTTTTAATGGATATTGTGGTTATAGCATTAAACATTTATTTCACAAACATTATTTCATATCTTAAGTGGAACTCCCGCCAAAATGACCAAAATAGTTGTTGGCCAACATGATGTAGTTCAAGGCACTACATAAAGATTGCAAATCTGCGAGTTTTTGTTTTGATGAATACGTAAGTTTGAATACATTATCCAAGAGGACAGATTCTGCCATTTTTTAACCTAGATACTATCACTTGTACAGCATTGCATTTTCATTTGTTTCAGCATCTTCCATTGCTGAAATGCACACTTGGACTTGATTTTAATAATTGTAAGTGTGTTTTTTAAAATTCTATAATATAGTTGTATTTTGGTGTTTACCTATTGAAAACCCATTATTGTTCAGTTCTTTCTCAAGCTATCGATTGATTCATTGTGTAAAACAATCACAAATAACATGTGTAATGTGCTTATTGAGCATGCAGAATGTGGTGCTTTTTTAAATTATGGATGGCTTCTTAACCTGAACTTTACTTCATTTACCATTTAAAATTTTCATGCAGATCATCAAGTGAGTGGGGAAGACAGACGGATTCCACTATTAAGGGATGTGTTTGCTGCTTTTCCACTAATGCCAATAAATGTTGATGTCAAAGTAAATGATGACAGGTTGATTCAAGAGGTGATCAATGCTTTATGAATCTTTCTTTTACTTGTTTTCATTTTCTTGGCCATGAGTGTTGGTTTGTCAAAGCCAAAACAAATGTGAATGTAATTTAAATTAGTGTAATGGTTAAAACACATTTTTGTCCTCACTATAGTGAGAGGGCCTGGTTCAGATCTCGTCTCAGACTACTCTCTGTGTGGGACACCTGTTTGCAGGGCTGGCCATTGGGTGTTTTCTCTGGGTACTGAGGTTCCCCCACTCCAACCTCTCACAGTACTAAATCATCTCTAGATGGAAGCACTATTAACCAGCCAGTCGTATAAATTTAACTTTTTTTGGATAACTGTTTTGAAGAGCAATGTAGAATCATTAAGTAATGCTTGGACATTTAATGCTTTAAGTAATGCTTGGACATTTAACATGGTTTATGCACAGACTGGTGTTGAACTGTGGAGAAGACAGTAATAATTCTAAATATCAGTACACCTGAGAAAGCAATCATGCAGCCTCTTGTTAACCTACATGTATCTGCATACCACACAGATATCACACCTCTAAGCACATATATGTACATAGAAGCATGCAGGCATGCTGCATGCACACGCACACAATCCCCCTCCCCTAGCAAATTCTTCTTCATATATATATATATACCATTCCATTTTGTCATGATACCACCTGTTTGTTCATGCTTGTGTTTCTTTATTTTTAATGAAGTTTTGGCTCATGTGTAGTCTGTCATGCACAGCATGTTGAGGTTATTTTCATTTGGGGCGATGCGCTCTAGAAATTCAATTATTATTATTGTACACTGGTACTCGCATACAGAGATACAGCTGGATTAAGCCATGATGGTTTGTGTGACAATTTCAGGTGAATGCCTTGATACAAGAATTTAAGAGGGAGCATATCACAGCTTGGGGAAACCACTGTGCCCCGGTTGTAGAAAAATTATACAAAACAGTAAGTGTTAGAAGCATAAATGAAATGCACTCACTGATTGAAATCAAGAATAGGCTGTTTCATTGCTGTAAAATGTGTGTTCATTTCAGATTAAATGATTAAATACTGATCAAAATTAAGTTTATTCCATTTTATGCATGGACTTTGTTTCTGTCTAAAGCATTTGGTGGGAGAATTTCAGTCTATGTTGTTATATAAAGGGTGTTCATGTAGTCAGTTTCTTAAAAGCTACACATCCATAGCATGTAAAGCATGATTTCCCTTGCATGCTTCTGTTCACAGAATCCTAATATACCCCTGATTTTCTCAGTGCGTCGTGTTATTGAGCTTCTGATCCTGTTCTACACAGGATTGCTTCCCTTTGTTCCAATCAAGGAGTCACTGCTAGAGGTCATCATGCCCCGCATTGTTCTCGAGTAAGTGGTTTAGGTAGAGAAAAGATGCAGAACAGAATGTTATGCATGACTTGCGTAGATTCTAGGTAACAAGATATAAATAGTCTAAATGGGGAGGGATTGTCAAAAATGTCAATATTTTATCTATTTTATGACAGCCAAGGTTATAAACGACCATTATAACATTCAATCTTTAATGACTGTGTTTGTTTGTATGAGTATTGATACTTTCACAACAAGAATTGGAGGAAGGTGGTAAGAAATTAAAGATATGTTTGTTTAGATTATCTCAATTTGAGAGAGAGCTAAAAGCTGTTTCTTCTTCGTACTGTAGCAGATGACATGACTATATGGAGATCACCCTCTAGCTACCTCAAATCCAGCTGTCCAAACCCGTGCACCACGGTAGGACTTGAAAACAGCTCAACCCCCTTCCATCCCACCTGTCTCGCTAGTGAGCCTCTCTACTCCATTTTTAAGCCCGGCTTCACGCAGTTCAGACGTGTGTCAGCTACCTCGTTTCTTTTGGATATGCCGTGTGAGGCCTGTGAAGTGTGGTTTTCGGTTATCATAGGCGCAGTACCGACAGCCTGGCGTACTTTTTTTCCTGTGAACTTTGTCGCTTCTTCTACTGAAAGGGACAAAGTTGCGGCAGGTGGTCAGAGACGAAACACGGCGGGAAGGTTTTCGCTTCGGCTTGTTAATTGCTCTTATCTTAGTGCAATATAAGGTAAGGCTGGAACAGCTAATAATATCCCGCTACCCAGAAAGGTTTCCCGACACCGCTACGTTTCTCTTAGAATGTTTCTTCTGCCCCTCCCCTGTGGAATTTACGGGCCCAGTGGTGTCAGACGTTACCTGTCTGGTGGTTGTTATAAAGAAGCTGTCTGTATCGAATTGGGCTATGCATGTGTCATGTCGCTGATGTTGCTATCATGAACGGTATTCAGCGCCGTGTAGTAGGCTGGACACCTCCCCCCCCCTCCACTGCCGGCTGTGTGCGGTACTTACCCTGAAAGGGAGCGATACAGAGAAACGTTAATCATGGCCCCGACGCAAGGATGACACGCTATATCATGAAAGAGTCCATTTTAAAGTGTGCGACGCAGGGCCCTTGTGACCACGCGGGTAGCAAGGGTGTAGGGTGTTGACCAGCTGAAAGTTTCTTTCCTTCTGTGTGTGCAAGCATGTTTATGTTGTATGTGAAGCGCTTGGGTCTGGTTAAGGAGTGCGGCATTTAGCACGTGTTTTGCCGGCGGAGTGTTTCAAGACTACTTCCGTTGTTTAGTGAATGACGGCCTACGCTTAGGTTAGGCAGTAGCAGATATGTCACAGAGCTTCTTTCGGTGCACGTGGGCTCCGAGTTACATACGCGTCCTAGTTGGAGGCGGGCAGCTCTGCCCTCACGTGTTTGAAGATGTTGCCGTGTGTGTCCGCGCGCGCTGCCTACATCATGCCCTTTTTGAGCAGTTCAAAGTTTTGGCGTTCCCTTTGATGCAAAACATCCTTGCCGAATAAGTGATTTACTGTCACAGTATCTCTAAACGCCTGTTTATATTATGGACTGCGAGTCGCACTCATGTTTTCGCTTCCCTTTGTCCGTTGTTCAGCGCCAGGACTTACCGACAGGTTAGGTCGGTCATTTCAAGGCTTACTGAGCCATAGGCTTCGGGCTTATCGGATAACCATACAGAACACAAAGCCGCAAAACCGAGCGTGATATCCGAGCCAGGTTCAGACGTCTGTGTTAAGACCACAGTCGCGATGTGGAGGCATCCATCTCAGGTGCCGTGGTGTGTTCCACTGTTTACCGCAGCTATGGTTAATTTATCCAGTAAGGGGTCTGTCCTTTCTGGATACTTGAACAGAATTAGCCTCAATAGTGAGAGTGCTAATCATAGTCACGTGTTCCTGTGTATGGCCATACTAAGGAGTCATCACTTTGTGGACTCCTGAGTTTGTTCTTACCGTCGGTCCCTTGCAGCAGTAGTATTACAAGCAGATCGTTAGTATCTGGGATATGTTGGGAGGCATGTTAGTTATTCTCCATATAGTCATGTCATCTGGTACAATACGAAGAAGAAATACCATTTTTGGTGGTAAAATTTCTTTCTTCGAGTACTTACCAGATGACATGACAGCTAGCTCCCTCCCGCCTCCCCGCAGTGGGTTCCAGACTCAATCCAGGCTTAAAACTGGAGTAGAGAGGCTCACTAGCGAGACAGGTGGGATGGAAGGGGGCTGAGCTGTTTTCAAGTCCTACCATGTTGCACGGGTTTGGACAGCTGGATTTGAGGTAGCTAGAAGGTGATCTCCATATAGTCATGTCATCTGGTAAGTACTCGAAGAAAGAAATTTTACCACCAAAAATAGTATTTTTTTCTGAAGAATCTGTATTGAATGGTAGCATGATCATTATTAACTTTATTAACGTTTTACATTTCTGCTCATGTGCTTTTATAGCAAGCGAAACTTCAAGAGAGAGTTCTCAAGATCACAGATCCTGTTTTTCAAATTGGCGGATGTGTAAGACAGATTTTCTTAAAATACATTTCCAAAAACTTTTGTCTTTTTTCTTCAAATTTATGTGGTATATTTTCAGTTACTTTAGATGTATAGGTATTATTTCAGTTATTTAATGTTGTTGCCACTGCTTATGTACATACTTCCATCTTTATAACCACTTATTAGAAAACTTGGCTGTAAAAATGTGGCATTTCTTTTACAGTCTTCTGATGAGACCCGCTCTTATAAAACACCTTGAGAAGCGAGGAATACAGGTATATATTTAACTAATCAATATTTTAGGATGATTATTAGTAATTTTATATTCCTTTCTATTATTTTTATAGATTGTCTTACTTTTCTTACCTGCTTATATGATTAACTGCATTGTTCAAGTTCTAGTGTAATTGCTAAGTGTAGAAATATCTGCAAAAAAAAATTGGTTTGCTCTCTCATTAGCCATACTTTGTCCATTGTTGATTTTGTTTAAGCAGCACATACACTGTTGTAGGCACCTGTGCTGGTAATGGTTATTTATTTATCAGTGATTGATCCATACATCATCATCACTTAATTTTGATCTTTATAGATATATGTGGAGCTTTGGATAGTATGGACATAAACTGCTAGGGGTTGGCTCAGATTTTGTTTCTGCAACTAGTTCCTCAGCAAAATGACTTTCACAGATTCAGAAATTTTACTCTAGCCTGATGATCCTTTTATTAATGTATATCATAGCATCACCATTTCTTTCTTTCTCCCTAGACATACATATGGGTACTGAACAATGAAGAGGAATTTGACCGCGCATTTCGACTTGGAGTAACAGGGGTTATGACAGATTTCCCAACCATGCTTGCTGCATATCTTGACAAAAGATATCCAGGCTGGAAAAACGATGAAAGCACAGGCATTTCTTCTGATATTGCTACTCTTTCACACTAGCACTAGTCATTTCTAGTGCATACAATTGACAGAAAATAAAAACCACTATGTGCAATGGCAAACGTTGTTAAAACATCATCATTTAAAGAGTTAAAACGTTTATCACAGACAGCATTTTGGTACATGCCTTCAACTGAGAAACTTATATTTGATGGGTATACTAACTCAACATACAGTGATGTGTTCTTCCAGCATTTTCTGAGAACAGCAACTCATTTAATTTGGTAAACATCATGAATCTTAAAATGCTAGAGAATTGATTCTGAATTGCTATTTTGCTAGAAAATTGTATTGCTGCTGTAAGAGCTTAAATTTTTGTAAGCTAGAGAAATTAGCAGTCCTTTACACCATTGTGTCAACCAAAGAAAGGAAAACTTTTATCAAAATTATTAAGTGTTGGTGCTGCATAGGTCGTATCAAAAGGAAAACAATTTTCAACTATAGTTTTATTGTTTCTTTTTGTGTTTGTTTGTTTTTTTGGTGGGGTTTGGGGGAGGCAGATGTTTCAAATGCTTTAGTAATTTTAAGTAATTTGTTTCATGGAAAGAGCACTGCTTAGCAAGATTTACCAATATGCTCACTTCTTACAAGGCTTTTATTTCTTCTTGTGAAAAATAATTTTATTCATTTCAAAAACCCTAACAATCAGTTTACATGTGTTCTAATAATTTTGCGGAATCTTGTGAAATGTTGAGAGCAGGCAACAGTATATGTTCATAGCCTTTTGTTTTTCTTTCTCTCCAACAATCCTCTGTTCCTCATGTTTCATGACACTTGACATTCCATTTGAAAGAAAGTTTCATTAACAAGGCAGGCTTTATGTGAAATTTTTTTCGAAATGATTGCATAAAGCCTACATTTGAAGCAAGTAAAAAAAAATCTGTAGAAGGGGTTATTTTAATAATCAATTAATCGATACTACATGAAATGTTGCTAAAGTTCAGCAGTTGTAAATATGTTTATTTTTTGTGAAAACAAAGGAAGCCACCCAGTGTTTAATTTTTGTATAGTGTTAAGTTTAAAAAGTCACAAATTTTCAAGAAATATTGTAAAAACTCTTTCCAAGTATTTGGGGGCATTGCATCTGTATATCATCTGTACATATTTCTCTGTATCATCTGTATATTATTTTTGCAACAATTTTGCTGTAAAAGGTTCTTTAGTGCTAACAGTCTTTGACCCGGTGTATGATGGTGTTCTGAAGTTGTAAGGTGCATTGGTGGGTGTTGCCTAATTCGTTTGCATTGTGCTAATTCTATTTCTCAGTCTAACAAAAGTTATGTCTTATGTCTGGTCAGGGTGACATTTGAAGGCATTGGGGACGGATACCATATTGTGTAATATGTGACATTAGGAATCTCTAATCAGCTTATAAAATTTCTTACTAAAATTATATTGTTATAATTACGTTGGTTCATATGGCTTTCTCATACTTACTTAGAGTATGCCTTGCAAACTCAGTCAGTGAAAGTAAGTATTGAATATTGTGAGATTCTGTACAAAAGTGATAGTATGCAGGTATCAATGTGGGAAACCGTTGTTTGGCTTTTCTAGCATAGGATGATATTTAATGCTTTACAAGATCTAAGAATTGCAGAAGGTAACAGAAAAAAGAATTATTCTGTTCAAGAAATTGTCTAAAGTGGAGTAAGTCTTGTCGCATGTATTTACCTTGTAGTGTGATTGTTTGAAATAGTCTTAGTGTATCATTTGTTTATTTATTCGGGGACATTCTAGGTATTACTATGTTTATGATGCTGAATATGATATTTCTTGTCTAACGTATCTAAGCCTTATATGAGCACATAACACATTCAGTGTTTTTACTGATGTTGGGTTTTATTTTGTTTTCTGTTAATGTTTATCATGTTGAACAAAAGCTTATTTTTCATGGCTGAAAAAGCAATTTGCCATACTCAGCAGCATTTGACTGGTTTATTATGTCACTGCAAAGAGATTTTATTGTTTAAAATGTTTTATGAGACTTGGTGGCTTGTAAGCAAGAGACATGTCATATTTTCACAAGATGAAGAAGACATTCAGCATTTAATATATGAGTGCACATGTATGGCTTTTACTTTTGTCTGTTGGATTCTAAGAATCAAATTATTTTGATTTAAGGTTTTCTTTAACAGGTTTTTCAAAATTATTCCTGTTTGTGTTGCACAGTGAAACTGTGTATGTAATTCCATAAAAATACTTTTGGGTCTTTTTGTGGTATTTTTTTGGAGAAAAAAATTATTGGCTATAGAATTCGTATGTTTTTTGCATATATTTCAGGTTTCCTGTCATTTTAAAGGTATGTTCGTGGCTATTTTTATGTTCATTCTATTAAGATTTCCAACAATATGATCTCTCAGTTAAGTGTGATCAACTTCTTATTTTACTTGCTTGTTATACTATGACCTGAAGGATTGTTCAGTTATTGTTTTCTTTCATTAAAAAAAAAAATAGTGTTTGAATAAATTTTGAACTATATGATCGATTTGTTTTTCATCTTGACTCAATTTTGTTTTTTCTTCGTTTGTTGGTGTCATATTTCTGGATGGTTCTAAAATTCTGGAGAAAGGAGCAGTAGCTACGGCCCCCCTCTAAACTCTTCCTCAACACCTTAGGAGCCCGACTTGGAGGGGCACAGCTCCATCTTGTTTGCGGAACTGAAAGCTCTTCTACTTGCTTTACATCACATTCACACCTCACACGAAATACATTTTCTGATCATCTCAGACTCCTTGTCAGCGTTAGATGGTCGGCATTCTCAACTACTTGATCATCCCTTATTCGTTCAGTTGCTTCAGCCATATGCTTCATTACAAAAAGACAATGCTTATATTTTCATTTGGGTTCCTGCTCATACCGATAACCAATATTCTAGGACACAGTTAAGCTGACCAGGCAGCCAGGGTGGCCCTTCAACAACCAGTTCTAGATCATTCCACTTCACCTTTGTTTCTGACAGGAACCTTTCTCTAAACAAATAATTTCGTAACTTTGGCAAAATCAGTGGAATATACCATGGCACATAAGAAACTTCATCATATTTTTCCAAAACTTTCAGATTGTATCGCTCAGGGCACTTAATTTATTTTGACGGGAAGGTTAGGTAAAGATCATCCTCAAACTTTTCCCCTTCGTACTGTACCAGGGGACATGACACTACTAACTACCCAATTCCAGCTGTTCACTTCCGACTGGTCAAAGTTGACCAGTGAACAGGGAGCCCACAAATTCAACCAACTCACCGTCATCACAACACCCCGTTCCCGCCCCCCGGCGGTGAGTTCCCCTTACACCTTGTCGACCGCGTAGCTCGTGTTTTTCCTACCTCGCTTGCTGTACGTTGGTTTTTGCGGCGACAAGAAGAAATGTGCCTGCACTTGTCTTCTGTCAACTTCTTGCTCGCTGTCTCAAATTCCGACGATTCTGTGTGCACTCGCTGTGCTACCTGACCGAGCACAGATGCCGTGCAGGTGTAAGGGACGAACCGCGCCTACTGCATCTTTAAAGTTAAGTCTAGAAAGGCTTTATCCCTTTCTGGCATGCTGAAGCGGGTTGTGGCATCTTGAAGAGGTACTGTGTTTGTAACATCACTAGCACAGCATTAGCGATTGGGACTGGCTCCGGAACGTCACCCAGAAAGGCCTGGCAAAAAAATCCTCTCTGAGAGCAAGAGCTTCTTACGTAGCGTTGGGTGGGAGCCTGATGACTTGCCTAATCCAGTGGAAGGAGTGACATGAAAAATGTGAGTGGCTACGATCCGCAGATCTTGCCCACAGACCTCCCTTCACTCGCTCACCATTGTGGAGCCCAAGTGCCCGCAGACTGAACAAAGCTCCAACGCGAGATCTCTGCTCGAGAAGAGTCTTGTTAAGAGATACGACACCAGGATCGGTCAGACGTCTACCCCATCCTGTTCCCGGATCATGAACGGCTTGGAACTACTGGCCGGGTGGATGGCCGTTCAAGCTTGGCAGAGCTACCTGTGTGTGTGTGTGTGTGTGTGTGTGTGTGTGTGTGTGTGTGTGTGTGTGTGATGTTTGTCTGACAATTTCGCGGCGGTGGCCTACCTCCAGAGATGTGCCTCATTAGCCCTCATAGTTTGGAATCTCCTCTGTTGGTGCCACCTGCACAACATTAAGTTGCAGCTATGTTACATCCCGCGCGACTCACTGGCACCATGGATTCTCTGAACAAGAAAGGGCAGATCGTACAGTTGAAATGCTTCCTATATCCTTAGATATTTCCTCACATGCATTAGTGTTTCTTTCTCGGCCACTGGTAGATTTTTTCGCTACACGCTGAGACATCAAACACTGACCTTCATGTCCCCAGTTCCGTCGATACAACGGGAGGGTTTCAATGCTTATGTGTTTCCTCTCCCATTCCTGCTGCTCAAAGTCCTGGAAAGTCAAGCTTATGATTTTAGTGGCATCCCTACTGTGTTTTATATCAATAAAGCTTTGAAACTTGAAAAAAAAGGTCAAGGTAGTCAGCATCAGTCTCAGCCATATCCACGAAGATTAATCAGAAGCTGCCTCCGTCTCCTACCTGCTTTTGACAGCCACGCAGCTTCAGAATTGATCAACATACGTGTCAGAGTGTTAGCAAGCGTGCGTGCACTCACCAGGTGGATGTTCTCGCGTGAAGCAGTGCCACGTATCGTTATCGCTCGATAGTCTTCCACTATAGACGTCTACGATGGTCAGTGGAGGGTTTTGAAACACTTAAGATTTTCTGCTTCTGATTCAAAAGCTTCCTTTCTTCCGACTTCCACACCACACACACCTCTTCCCCCGTTGCCCCGTGCGTGCGTGCGTGCGTGCGTGCGTGCGTGCGTGCGTGCGTGGGGTAGCTTTACTACAGGAAACTATATCGCTATCCCTCAGTAAGTAATCGAACGGATTTTCTCTGTTGCTTCTTTCAGTTCTTGACTTTCTCTCTCTCATTCGTAAAGATTAAAGCTAGTGAAAATGGCCAGGAGATTCATTGAGAAATGTTAAAATGCCCAATGCTCGTACACAACACGAACTGAAAAAAATGTCAAGCTCCTGCATAAGAATATTCTTTATGCAGTGACCGAATCCTCCATCACATTGTCTTCCAACACTATGTTCAACGTCCTCGTTAACATTAGCTTGTAATCTAACTTATTGTGTAACACCACCTATAACCCGCAAACACAAAATATTGTAATCACACGCCGTTTCAACGTGGTTTGAATTTAACGCCTCATTTAACCTCAGCAACTCTCTGGAACACTTAACAACCCTTCACACGTGCGAGGGCTCCTTTCATGCGCGACACTTTCTTCAGTCTGCTCAACTGTTTTTGAGACATGTATGACTGCAACTCTTTCTTCTGATATGTCTCAGGCTACCTCAACCAGTACTCGTCCCCCATCACTCTTCTTGATAACATCTTTTTCTGCATCTTTCTGTGTATTTCGGTCTCTTGTGTCCTTTTAGGAAGAAATGATTGGCGTTTGGGGAAGCAGACTGATTTATCTGAACATGTCATGCAAGACTTCTGTCAAATTCACCACCGGTTCCAGACGGCCGAGTTTAGATGTACGAGATACAGGCAAGGAAGCGTCAGTACCATAGTCTCCCAGGGCTAGAACTGCAGGGTCTACGTGACAAGCACGTCAGTCACGTGACGCCACGTCGATGGCCAGTTCCCCACGTGACAGGTTTCCAGTTTCAAGTCTTGCTGCCCACTCCTCGACGAAACCAGGAAATAGAATTCGATAAGGTGTTTATAATGCTCCGTAATGACCAGCCATCGAAAGTGCATTTCCTGTTCTTGACCATGAATTTACTCCTCTCTTGTAGAAAGGCTTTGCACAGAGGATCCCACGGCGCTCGATCTCTTATCACCTGAAAAAAAAATAAAAAAAATTGCGATAACATGTAGAGAGATTCTGACTGTCGAAAGATAATTGAGAAGCCGTAGTAATAAGTCATAATGAGCTCAAAGATCGCGAAGAAATCCCAACGAGAAATAGTTCTAGAAATAATGAGTTCTATGATCATGGTAAAGAACAACAAAAACTGTTAACAGTAACTGTGAAAAGGAAATTATGAAGAATTAATGATTAAAGTGATAATACATTTTTGATGATCGTTAGGGGGATGATTGCTAGATGGGTGTTTGACGCCGAGCTAGCAACTTAGGACTATATCACGGTAACGCAACCACATGCAAAGAAAGAACAGCGTGCCCGAGATCCGATCCGAAGACAGCCAATCCTCACTGTATTAGTGACACTAACCGTTGCGCCACCGGACTGCCTTTGATGTTTGTGAAATGGAGAAATAAATAATGATTGACGCATCATTATTATTATTATTATTTTATTAACCGTTTAATTTGGGTAGTGTGTGAAACTTGACGTGGCGTAACTTAACACTAGCATGCAACCACACGGTCTGTGAATTACAGGGTTAGACCGATAAGTTTACATCGAGGACACAAACAGCAGGAAACTTGCCATTTTAGGCGTTCATCCCACTTGCTCAGCTGCGAAAATTTTATATTTTTTTCACATTTTCACTTTTTCTAAGCACCACCCGACTGAAGTGGAAACTCACCTCAAGAGGGCCTCTGGCGTCGTCAGCTGGACGTTTTAACGGCATCATGACTACGGGGACTGAGTCGACCCCCTTGTCCATGGAGATGCGGGGTATGTTGGACAGGTGAAGCACTACCTCGCCTGACACACAAACGCATGGTATGTAAGGTCATGTTTATTACGCTCGATGCTTAGAACAGAGGTTTTCAAACGTTTCCAGGCGAGTACCACTTTCGAAAATTCGAATTGACCGAGTACCACCTCCCAACCCTACATACAGCCCCCGTAAAATATATATACACATTCTTTTATTTTGGTGCCACCCGTCATACTTTCGCGTACCACTAGTGGTATGCGTACCAAAGTTTGAAAACCTCCGACAGAATACAGAAATGGAATTTATTATTCGAGGAATTATTTGTAGCCAATTTCCTGTTTGTATGCCTGGAGTCACATCACCAAACTCCATGTCACCTCTATTTTCAAATCCAAGAGTTTTGGAAAAAAGGGAGGATAATAATAAGACCAGAGAGACACGCAAAAACCACTCATCTATTGTAATTAGATATAATTAGATGTAATTACTAATTTGACAAAAAATGTAACAAAAGTTGAACATGTCTAATGCAAAGTCTTTCTTGAATTTAAAAACCGAAATGAAAAAAAAAAACCAAAACAAAACAAAAAACAGTTGATACTCCGACATACAGGCTAACTCGTTGACTTAAAAAAATGTTAGTTCATTTCATTGTTGTCTTTTTAAGTAGACATTGTCGTCTAAAGTGCTGCAGCAACTTTTACCTGCAAAATCGTCTGCACCAAAGCGGTCGTAATCAAAGACGCTGAGGAGAAGCACAGCACCCTGAATGGCCAGGTACTCTTTGGGTACATTCGGGCTGAGAAAGACAAGCGATGATGTGTACACAATGTCATCATTGTTTTCAGCAAAGAACATCACTAAGCCCAGATGTTGTATTGAGATGCGAAAGAGGGTTGGGACATAGGTACACAACTGTGACGACGGTTTCAATAAAAGCATCCCCCCCCCAACAAGAACAAAAATATGCCTAAAATGTTAACATTCATTAACCGTCTGTTTAAACCTCCCAGTTATGACAAAATGTTATATATGCGTTGAAAATCAGGATATGCTGTTTCGTCTTAGTTTCTGCTATTTGTTTTTTTAGATCAGCGCCCATTATTTATGTTTATGTGTTTTACCTTTTTTTTCAAGTGCTTTCAGCCTGCCTTTGATGGTGGGGTAAAACGCTATATAAATATACATTATTATTATTATTATTTGAAAATCAGGACCGTTGATCTTGCATGTCTTATGCTTACATACGTTTTTAACCAGTAAAAAATAATTAAAAAATAAAAGATGAAAGATTTTTTGTATGTATGTATATACGTGTTTTTGTATAAGCGTTCACCCCACTCAAACACAAAATATATTATCGCAGTGTCTTATTCATATTATGAATAGAATGTTCATCAAACCCAAACCGCACAAGATTACTTACAACTGGAAAATGGTGTTGAAAACGGGTTGTACAGTCTGTCCGACGACTTTCGTCTTCTGTGGTTTGTGGCTAAACATAGAGCGAGGATGAAGACTGACGGTAACGTAGGGGTCACTGAGGCCAGACCGGTCAAGGCCCGGGAGGTCGTTGCCGTTGATCACTGCAAGCACAGCATTCAATGTCATGCATGTTCATTGTCACGAGAAAAAAACACCATAAAAAGGATTGTAAAAATAGGAAAGGAAAAAATATTTAGAGTAAATTAGTTTTCTTTAGTCGCGAAGTTCAGTGGATGTTCAGTAGATGTTCAGTGAATGTTCAGTGGATGCAGCCTCAGTTGGAAAATGTTGACGGCAGGTGACAGGGTGACTGTAGGGCTTCCTGCTTCACCTTGATGGCTGGCCTGAAAGTACAGCTAACAGGGACCCCCCCCCCAAAAAAAAATAAATAAAATAGTGATACTCACCTTTAAGAAAAATCGTGACGTTGCCCCGAGTCTCCTCCACGTAGGCCATTTTGAGAGCCAGGTGTCCCAGGTACTCCAGGGGTGTCCCCTGTGCACATACACAGATAACTGACTTCAGTAACAAACGAGCAAAACGATCACTGATGCTGCAAAGCTTGTAATAAAAAAGCAATATAAAAGAATAAGTCAGTGAGGATGATTGAACAAGCTGTCATTCATCCATTTATTTCTTCATTGCTACTAACCATGGAGCTGGCTAGTGAGTTGTAGTATTCCAGAATCAGTTGCTCGGATGACAAGCAGTTCAGATCTACCCGACTTCTCAGATCTGTAGCCAGTGGGTTGGTTTCCTTTTCCTCGTCGAGCCCACATGAAATGAAGAAGGCTGCCACTGTTTTTAAATGCTTTAAACAGATAGACGTTAGTAAATGATTCTTTGATTCGATTTCTTTCTTCTTCTTTTTTTTAAAAAAGGCGATAGCATAATTCAAAACACACACACGGACTTAAACACACGTGCTTTCAAACAAATAAGCTCACATATGAAAAAAGATAAATAAAATACAGTACGCACACACACACATATAGACTGAAAGAACCCACCCAGGTACACAGACGAACACATAAACATACATACAAAAAGCATCTAGGCTATGAAAATGACAAAGTAACAAATTCTCTTAAATAATAACAACAACAACAACATTAAAAAGGCAAGGTATTGAAAAAGTTTCTGGACGCCCTACTAGAACATCAGCGGTGCTGTCCTGTAAATTAGTATAATTTACTGATTAGTATTACTTACCATTTTCATGTGATCGTAGTAATCTGGCTTTTTCTGGAAAAAAGGAAAAGATAATTATTGGTTCACGTGTAGTGGCCTCAAAACTTTTAAACATCCTCCGACATGTCCGCGATCGTTTTTTTCCCCAATCATCTTTGCGTTTCTCTCTTTCTTTCTGGATGCCATTGTTCACTATCATTATGTTTACAGAAAACAGCTTAACGTTTAAACGTAAGCAATATGCAGAAATTAAATAAAGACACAATTGTGCTAATATTAATATGAAATGGCTAAAGCTCGGCGCAAGAGTTAATTTCCCACGAATAGGGCGAAAACATATTTTCTGTACTGGAGATGCAGACATTACCATGCAGAAAAAAGATAAAACTCGTGACGTCAAGTTTGTACACAGACACGCCTAGTCAAATAGTTCCTGTTCTCCCACAAACCGACATGTTGACAGTGGCCACGTATCCAAGTACAACCATGACGTCTGTGGTGTTGAGTTGTCTGTTAATGGCGATGTTTGTATGCAGGTATCGCGAGGTCAGCAAGTCGTATATTCACCCAGAGTTTGGAAATAATTTCTTGCACTGAGCTTTACCTAGTCATTAGAAAAAAGTTGCTGCCACACTAGACCTTTAAGTTCGAGAAAACGCACTGACGTGGTGCAACCCGCCCCACAATACCCGATACTACATCTACAATTTCTGGCTGGCTAAAGGGTAGCAATCAGCTAAGTTGTTAGCACAGTATTACGTGTTAGTCATCCACAGTTAACGCCGTTCTGTCCATCTGACCCTATGACCCTATAACCAGTGTGGAAAGTAACCTCTCACCCCAGACAGCATGGTGGCGTCAAAGATACCCAGCACTACAGTCCAGAGCTCCTGAATCATGTTCGGGTATATAGTCGCCGATAGGCGCGCGTGCAGGGTTTCCAGATTGGTGTCCAGGTAGCCAATGACGTCATCGGTGGCCTGTAACGTCATGCCCATTCGTCACTTTCGTTTTCCTTCACTCTTCCCCACCCCTCCCCGAGATGACGATGAGGAAAAGGACGAGGAAGAGAAGGAAGGAGGAGAAGAAGAAAGAGCAAAAAAGAGGAGGAGGAAGGAAAAAGAGAAGAGGAGGAAGGAAAAAGAGAAGAGGAGGAAGGAGAACAGGAAAACGAGAAAGATTGTTTGTTTTTGTTTAACGCCGTGCCAGCAATTAAGGCTATATCACGGCGAGAAAAAGTAATCTTATTTTAAAATGTTTTGGGACACCCCCCCCCTCAAGTGATATAAATATGACATCGTAAAATTTAAAGCAAAAAGCAGGAAACTCATTTGAGAGGCGGGAACATGTAAAAGGAGTGTTGTGGCCCAAAAAGGCCACCAACAAACCCAAAACCAGAAACTATCGGCATAAAAATCTTAAATCTTGTGATAAAGCCCTATCCGCTTTAAAAAGGTAAAAAAGCTGTCGATGGGACGGACCTAAACAAAGAAAACAAGGAGCCTGCAGTAAAAAAAAAAAACTGCCGGCGGATACTCTGGAGTCCAAGAAAATGAAGACGAGAAGGATGGGGAAAAAGGAGGAACAAGAGGTGTTAATGGAGGAAGAAAAGGAGAGTAAGAAGAGGCGGGATTGGACGGAGAATAGGAGAAAGAGGAGATGAGGAACAGAAGGAGAGGAGGAAGTGAAGGAGGGGAAAAAGAATAGAAGAGTAAAAACATGAGGAGATGCAAGAGATGAAGGAGAAACAAGGAAGAGGACAACAGAGAGAAAAGTGTAGCATCAGCACGGGTCGGTACACTGTGCACTAAACACCGGAGCTCACACAAATCTTTGACAGGAAAGAATAAAGCATTGCGCGAGCCGAAGATACCGGTTCTGCACATCACCTGACTTCTAAACATTTTTGTCAATATCCGTAAAAATGTCAAAGTTGCTTCGCACTTTAAAAATAAAAATACTGTATTACACATATTACAATCGGCAAATCTTCACAAAGAACTCCACTTAATACTAGGCATTAAAGGACTAGTAGAGTGTGATTTTTTTTTCTTCTAATGATCGAGTTAAGGTCAGTGCGGGATACTATTTCTCCAGATGTAGGTAAATACACCCCTTTACTGATACACGAAATGCACTCTTACAAACATCTTCCCGCAGAGAAAGAACAGCAACACTGACGTCAGGATTATTCATGGATACGTTTACTTTGTCAAAGCTTCAGCCAATGTGAGATCTGGGAACATATTTTAATCAGGCATATCCTGACATCATCCTACTGACCTCTGTCTGTGCATGGTGATGTTCATAACCGTAAACCTCGAGAACACAATCGTGGTATTCACTCACATATTTGGGGAAATACTATCTTGCACTGACCTCTACCCAGTTATTAGGTACTCTACTAGTCCTTTAAGATGACTGAAATATAGACCTCAATGTTATTATTATTATTATTATTATTGAGGGCGTAGGATAAAGATGTAGGGTAAAGGCTGAAGGCAAACTGAACCACTACTCACGCTTCGTTTGTCGGGATGTTTCAAGAGAAACTCGTCCATGTAGCGTTGGAGGTCCACCTTCATTTTCTCGGCGATCTCTCGCAGCAGAAGGGAGGACTTCAGGAGGATGTCGCCGTGAGCGGTGTTCACCAGGCGCCGCAGCGTGATCAGCGCCTGTCGACCCACGCGCTCGCTCTCGTGCCGCGTGCACAGGTGGGCGGACACAGCGGCCCACTTCAGCAGCTGCGGCAGTTCGTTCAGGTACTGGCGCACGTGCTCGATATTGTTGAGGGTGATGCAGAGCTGCAGGAGACAGAGACAGCAGGACGATGGGTGACGAGCACGGTGATGGTGAGGCAGAGACGGTATATGTGTGTGTGTGTGTGTGTGTGTGTGTGTGTGTGTGTGTGGAGCGAGGGAGAGTTGTCCGGTGTGTGTGTGTGTGTGTGGGGGGGGGGGGGTTGAAGGTGTGCGTGCGTGAAAGAGAAAGAGAGAGGGGGTGAACACTAAAATTTCTGAGGTTTGCCTTCATCTCTTGTTTCTCGCTCAGTAGGGATGTCAGCACGTAGATGTACAGGAAACAAGAAAGAGTATGAATAATGGGAAGCAGGAAAGTAAAACGAATGAAGGAGGGAACAAACAGAACAATAGACAAACAGACGAGAGAAAAGAAAGTTGAAAGAACAAACAAACGAGCGAATAAAAGAAAGAAAGAAGAAAGAACGAAATAAAATTGACGACAGGAAAAAAAAGAATGAATAAAAGAGAAAAGGTTAAAATTAGGTAGTCTTCGATATGTTCGGTCGTTACAGGGAGGAGAGAGGATTCCACTTTTCTCAGTGGTCACTTTTTTGTGAGAGCGATGTCTGTCTCCTTTCTCTACCTGTCTTATCCTCCCCCAAACCTCTACGGCATCGGGTACCTATTCGACAGATGGGTCAACTTGGTTGTGGGGGGGAGTGGGGATAAGGAAGTGTGCTTCGACACACGAGTAACGAACCGGCTAACACACACTCCTTCAGCCTGGGACACCCACTCACTATAAACTACTCGGTCATAGCGCTGTCCAGACATACGAACGGACCGATTCTCATGTGTAAACTGATGTGAAAGAGAGAGTTGTAGAAAGAGAGCGAAAGAAAGAGAAAGAGCCATAGGGAGGAAAAGGACAAAAGAGAAGCACTGGCTCACTCACTCTGTCGGTGACATCAAACTGCCCATGATCCTCGTCGTAGTAACAGTTTCTCTCCAGGATGGAGTGCACTTTCTCGGCGTACATCCGAGCTCCATCACAGATGAGCTGCACATAGACACAGAATGTTCGTAAGACTGCCACCCAACTTCGTCCTACAACAGTCACCTTCCAGCCACATTTCGCCATGTCGGTAAGATTCGGGTGGGGGTGGGGGTGGAGTTGAAAAATCGCGGGAAAATGTCACGTGATTACAAACTGCCATAATCTGATAAAAAAAAAATTCAGGCTCGTGTGTCTCATGATATTTATTTAACGCCGTAGTCATCGAATGCCTTCAGAAATAATTGCTACTTCATCACGGATGACACTTTTGAGGAAACTGTAGCGCGCTTGAGGCAGAAAGTCATCGGCCTGAGGACTGCTCGGACCTGTGGCTGGAAAACACTGCCCACCCAGCAGCTCTCCAGAAGAAATAAGTCCCCAATTCATCATTGAAATAAAAAGCGGCGAAAGGAAAAGGTCTGGCTAGCCTAGAGACAGTAAGCCACTTACATCTGCTGCTCCTTAGGGCCAACAGCCATGAAACTTTAGTTTTACAATGTTGACACTGCTTTTTAAGTCTAACAGCCACGAGACTCTTTAGTCTGACCACGAACTTGTATTACTGGACTGCTTGCAGACGTTTTTTTTCAGCTAACTACTAGAACGAGGCTTTTGACGACTTTGTTTACGGTTTATTCACATTCATTGTTTAAGCTCGCCGAGACTAACAGTGGAGGACTTCGCAACAAGCTAAGAGTGAGTCTCGCAGACGGACATCAATCCACCTGTACACGTCCGTGGTCTGACAATACTGACCCTGCACCGTGAGAGCGGCGATGAACATGGGAGAAAAACGCTCGACCTGTATTTCTGTATTTTACCCCCGGCCCCACGCCACAGACTGAATTTACCCTTTATTAGAACCTGTCCCTCTGACACCTTATCCTCCTTTAGCCTCGCACCCGCAATATGATCCAATCCCCTACATTGTAGCTGTTGTATTTTACATTGTATCTACCCACCCACCACAATTTGTACTTTGCACACTGCATTTTATGTTCCAACCCTCTTAATTCAGCCTGCACCTGACCCCAGAAGTTAAACCCCTTATTTCAAACCCTGTAGCTTCAGCTCGCACTCCTCTTGCACACTGACCACTCACGTCTGTAATCTTTGTGACGCCCATGGCGGCTGAGTCAGCATCCTGAAAGTCGATCATCCGCCATTCCTCGGTGATCTGTAATTTACATGTTTGATTTTGGACTTACTTTAACTGGTTTTGTCGTTGTTGCACATACTTACACACAGTACGTCAATACCAACGTATCACAGTACACGTAACGGTAACTATACAAATGTCAGCACCAAAGCTTCATATAACTAGTGACTAGTTACACCAAACATGTACTATAAATGTAAAGCTATTGCGTGCTAAGGAACTTTGCAACTGTCACCAAATGTTTTCGTTTATTAAATAGCTTATATATATATATATATATATATTCCTTAAAGTTTTAAGTAGTCTCAACACAGAGGGATCGATTATTTTTACCTTAGAAAAGCATGAAAGGACATCCACGGAAGAGTTTGAAAACTTGACTAATGAGGTGGCTACAACCATCTGAAATGAAAGTCCAATCAGACTGTTAAGCCAAAGTTCAGAATACAATATATACTTTTGCACGATCGTGTTTGATGCAGAAAGGTTTAAAACAGATTAAAATCTTTCTGCTTGAACTATTTCACTTCAACATCGTACGTTAATATCCGCCACACCCTTTCCCCCTCCCCCCGACCTCTCTTGTCCTTAGGGTTGCTTATCTACATTCTGGTCACGCAGGATGACCATCTTTGTGATGAAAGCCTGTGCGTTAGAAAACTTCATCCTCCTTTCATCATCTTCTCCAGTTTTATTAATGTATGAGATTGAGGACCAGGTCCAAGTGGGTCGCCACCTGACCCTAAACTGCAAACTCAGGTACAAACTTGTCACGTGTTACAACTTCCTGCCCTATTGTCTATGGTTGAAAGTGGTGGTTCGGGGTAGTGTCTCGTAGCCCAATCATGTTAGCTTTGATATGTAATAATGTAAATAGTAAAGCGGTGTTGTTCGGCGCTGGAGTGATGGATGCGTCAAAATTAGGGGCTAGACGCAGTGAAGAGCGTAGCGCAGTGCAGCGTCAAAGGGGTAGACTGCATGAGTATGGTGTTGTCCACTTGGATGGTTGAAGTGCGGGGAGGTCTTTGTGATGGGGTCATCTACGGGGAGACTTATGTGATGGGACTCTGTGAAGGGAAGTTTGTGTGATTGGATTATGTACGGGGAGGTTTAGGTGATGGGGTTATGTACGGGGAGGTTTATGTGATGGGGTTATGTACGGGGAGACTTATGTGATGGAGGTATGAAGACGACGCCCTGTGGTCACCAAAGGGAATTTTGGTTGTTTTGGCGGGAGCAGGGGTATACAATGAACGCTTTCCTTGCTACTCACGTCTTTGTCAATTTCCAACGCTCTCTCCATCCGGGACATGCACTCTGTCTTGAAAGTCTGCAGCCAGAAGACCAGGGACTCGAGGAACCAGCCCTGAAACTGGCCGATGGTCAGGCGAAAGAGGTCCCTGTCGGGGACACATGGCATCGGTAAGGACAGGTCATGTTTTCGACACTGATGACACAGCGTTGATCAGAAAGACAGACATGATGATGATTGATGATTGATGATTGATGATGATGATGACGATGACGATGACGATGACGATGACGATGATGATGACGATGACGATGACGATGATGATGACGATGATGATGATGATGATGATGACGACGGCGACGGCGATTTTGATGATTACAAAGAGGCAAACAAGAAGTGACAAAACCCCAGAAGTACCTGTCAGCCAGGTTGTCCCTGACAGTGTGGTAGAAGGTGCGGACAGAGAAGAAGAGAGATAATGACAGTCTGCTGCTTCGCTCAATGTTGACTGGGAAGCCGTGGTAGCGCAGCTGGTACTTGTCCATGCCCATCATCAGCTCTCGGACCACTTTCGCGACCTGCAGAAGCAACAAGCCAACTCTGCAAGCAATTGTGCGAGAACTTTCTGCTACTACAGGCCTACATGCACGCCTGCCTCTACTTACGTGGGAACTGCTTGTCTTGCCAGTTGCAAGTTTAGCTGTAAACAGCTCTCTAAACTAATAATTTAAACGAACTTCACATTAATTTGTTTAGAACCACACAGGCTCTGGTGATGCTTTATCGGTTAAAGAATATCCGAGAATTTTTGTTCGTGCTGCCTCGTCACAAAAACAGGTTAACATTCAAACACCTCCAGATCCTTGCACCTACCACACCCTCAACTCCTACCTTACCCTGACACTCCTACCTCACCCCTCCCTCACTTTTACCTCACCCACACTCCTATTGTACCCTCACTCCTATCTCACCACCCTGACACCCCTACCTCTCCCTCCCTCACACTCCTACCTCACCTTCACTTCTACCTCACTCTCACTCCTATATCACCCTCACTTCTACCACGCCCCCGCTTCCCCACTTCCCCGCCACCACATACCTTGCGTTCGGTCTCGAAGGAGACAATTCTGTAGTAATTCACGCCAAGAGCAGAGAAACATTGTTGTACTACACCAAGAGGTGTGCAATGTGAGGTCAAAGTTGTGATGACCCCGATTAGTGCTTCGGCTTCCGGAATGATGGCGTCTTTGACCAGGTCATGGCTTTCCAGAGTCTTCAGATGCACTTCCACCCAATTGCCGATGTCCGACTACAGATTGGAAAACGGTAAAAATTAAAAAAATTAAAAAGTAGAAAGCGTTAACTGAAGCAGATTTTTTAAAATAAATTTCTGGATAACGATTAAAGGATGAGAAAGATTGAAAGAAAGAGGATGGAAAGACAGAAAAATAAGAAAGGACCACAAAAACAAGTTTTGCGAAAAGTTCCTAGCCAGACATTTAGATCTCTGACCTGCCAGACTTGAAAACAGTAGCTGAACTTTAGAGAGATCTCACTAAATTTCTCTCATCTGAAAGTAAGTCTCTAGTCGACGACCTGTCTCCCTACCTGAAGCTTGGCCAGAAGAACGTCGGACAGGTCCCGTTGTGGTGACGTGTCCGTGTCCCAAAGGTCCAGTTCTAGAAGATGGCGAGCAATGCTGGTAACAGACAGTTACTCTTCACAGCTTCTTCCGCGATCACACTGAAGCATTCAGTCTTTTTGCAAATATTATTTATCATACTGTTTACTCCCGTTCTAAACTTTCTTATCGTTTTCCGGATTCATTTCCCTTTTCTTAAAAATAGTGTTTGAGCATTTATCATTCTATTTATATACCAGTAGTTTATTTATATAACTTTATAAATAATCCAAAATATCTTTAGTTTTTCGAAGATGCTTAGTGCTTGTAACAAGTTGCCTAATTCTTATACCAAAGCACACATTCGTAGATCAAAGCAGCTTAGCGTTTACAATAAAGCAAAGTAAGGCAATCAAAGGTAGAGCATCAAAGACACGGCTACTCACGGTGGTAAGCCCCGGAATTTAAGATGGCAGAAGCCGAGATTACATGGCTAAAGGTGTAATTAACGTACCTGAACCGCTGTTTGAAGGCTGCAAAGCCATCTGTCGAGGAGGGAAACAATGGCGGAAGACGGTCCATCTGCTGCAGGACAAAAGCAACGTAGCGGCGACAGGCCTGGCGGTACAGGCAGATCTGTCACAGGTCATACGTCATACGCCATTCATTACTTTCATTAGAAATTAGGCTTGATTTATGACTCACCAATTATAAAAATTAACAACAGCAGCTTTTACTAAAAAAAAATTCGTCTAACAATGGATTGAAATGGCGTTAGGTTGTCACAAAAAAGTCTCATCCGTCTCCCACTTTGTGTCCTTAATTTGCTCACTAGCTGCACAGACTCATTTGGGTGCAGATGCATCTTCGACTAACTTATTAATTCTCGACATTTGCTCAACTGTTGCAAGGTTGATAATTATAAATGCCAGCTTAGTGGCTTTAGGACTGCTCCTTGGTTGTTAGAAGTCGTCGTAGCGCGATGTCTGCTCACTACAGCGATAATTGATGTCTGTTCAGTGGTTGTCAATGATTGTCGAGGAAATTATCTGCCTATAGTCGTCAACTGAAAAAACAATTATTGCTCACCTCTGTATCAGTTAGTGGCATCTTCTGCATGCATCCTTGGCAGCAAATATGCTGGGAGACCCAGGTCATCTGCAAGTCCTCCAGCCCTTTGTGGAGAACGCTGTTTGTCACGATGCTCGTCTGACGAGCGGCCATTTCCAGCAAAACAGTTAGCTCCCTGAAAAACACACGCATATATTACACTTAAGACGGATCACAAAATGGGAACAATACGCACAAATGTGAACACACACACACACACACACACACACACACACACACACACAGATCCGCACCAGTTCGCAAAACTATGCAGATCAGCAGATAAGAATACATTTATATATAAAACCTACGCATATGTACGCAATGTGAAATGCATTTGTGCTTTAGAAACTCCTATGACATAGTCATTCTTACATGTGATGATTATTCAGGGTGAAAACAGCGCGGCTTTTGCAGCTGTCAGTTCTGAATGTAACATCGTTTTTCATTACCAAGAGAACGTACAAAGACAATACACATAGCTATCTGCATAAACAAAAGACAATACACATAGCTATCTACATAAACAAAAGACAATACACATAGCTATCTACATAAACAAAAGACAATACACATAGCTATCTACATAAACACAAAGACAATACACATAGCTATCTTCATAAACAAAAGACAATACACATAGCTATCTTCATAAACACAAAGACAATACACATAGCTATCTACATAAACACAAAGACAATACACATAGCTATCTTCATAAACACAAAGACAATACACATAGCTATCTACATAAACACAAAGACAATACACATAGCTATCTACATAAACAAAAGACAATACACATAGCTATCTACATAAACACAAAGACAATACACATAGCTATCTACATAAACACAAAGACAATACACATAGCTATCTACATAAACAAAAGACAATACACATAGCTATCTTCATAAACAAAAGACAATACACATAGCTATCTTCATAAACACAAAGACAATACACATAGCTATCTTCATAAACACAAAGACAATACACATAGCTATCTACATAAACAAAAGACAATACACATAGCTATCTACATAAACACAAAGACAATACACATAGCTATCTACAGAAACACAAAGACAATACACATAGCTATCTACAGAAACACAAAGACAATACACATAGCTATCTACATAAACACAAAGACAATACACATAGCTATCTACATAAACACAAAGACAATACACATAGCTATCTTCATAAACACAAAGACAATACACATAGGTATCTATGTACATGCGCATCGAAAAAGAATGAAGCCTCGGTGGCCAAGTGGTAAGGCGTCGGTCTCGTAAACCGAAGATCCAGGGTTCAATCCCCTGCCGAGGCATCCGTTATGAGTCAAACACAATATTGATTGTGTCCTTGACACTTTTTTTTCTTTTACCTAAACCGTACGAGGCCTGTTAGTCGGTAGGCTCGTTTTCAGAACTAAAGGTCGCTGGTTCGAATCCCTTTCAGACTGTAGCTAAAGATTTCTGCCCACCATCAGAGATTGATCAAAGATACTAAATACTAGTATGCCTGTTCTTGCGTTCTTACGTACACACACAACTGTGAACATATTCATTTGTGATAAAATATTCCAATCGAACTTACATTAATCGTTGAGAAAGCCGTGAAATGCCGTTGAGCACTGCAAAAATATCCAGGATCCTTCTATTCTTTGGGGACAGAACTAGTTCCTGACTCTCGCAATCCTTTGCAAGAAAAAAAAATAAAAGAATATATAAATGAAATACTGTTGTCAATATTGTAAAAGCTACTACTTCCATCATTTGACATAAATAAGTAATGTTGTTGTTGTTGTTGTTGTTGTTGTTAACATGGAAACTCCGGCTCCGGAGCACTTGCGAGCCAGACTTGAAAATGAAAAAATCATGTGTAAAGCAACAACTGCTACAACTTTAACCGCCTACAGACGTTTCATTGCCTGTGTGTGTGCGTGCGTGTGTGGGTGCGTGCGTGCGTGCGTACGCACGTGAGAGAGTTGTTGGAAAAGGAGATGAAAGTCTGCCTACTGTGTAGATGGCTGACCTTTAGATGGAGAATGGTTTGTTTAAAGCACAACAACGCCGCCAGGTGATAATCCTCAGCTGTGAATGTACACCCTGTAGTGCTGTCCTGAGGTTAAAAACAAAACACACACACACACACACACACACGCACGCACGCACGCACGCACACACACACACATGGTAGATATGTGTTTGTTAATGTGTATATGATGTGTATCAGAGTAAAAGGTACAATCAAAAACAAGAAAACAAAGGAACAAACAAAAGCAGGAGGCAAGAACTGGAAACAGATCGAAAGAAAGAATGAAGTAAAAAGAAAAAAAAAGATAAAACCCGTAAATGTCCAGCTCTACCTGCTTAAGACTGAGGGTGACTTGCAGGTGACACTGTCCAACAGGCTTCGCGCGGGACGAGGCAGGAACTGGGTACACGTTCACCCACCCGTCAAATCCATGGCTTGGTACCTCCTGTGCATAAAACGTGTGGCTTCAGCTTCACGACAGAGTCAACATCGCCAAAAATATGGAGACAAGATAGGAAAGTATATAAAACTCTAATAATTCACAGACTGGTAGATGTAAAGCAATAAACCTTCACAGACATGTAGACATTAAAAAAGCCATAAACCTTCACAGGAAGGATAACTCTTCCGATGCATCCAGGTATCAGATGGTCGCTGTCGGTAGTCTGAAGAATATTGCGAAAGAACCTGAAAGTAGGAAGAAAGCGAAAGTGTAAATTTTCTACCTCCGTATCAGCACGCAAGTATTTTTATTGCAGGAACAACCACAGACACCGTACAGTCAACAAGTGTGTCGACTGGAAAATTCCTAGATTTTTTTTTTTTTGCTCGGTCCTTTAAATTTGTTGGTGTCATATCTGATCCCGCCATCAGTGTTGTTAACTGATTTAGTCGTAATTAAGGTGGACTTGACAATGTTAGTCGTACATGTTTGACTCGCCTACCCTTTCAAAGCTCCAGTCTTCTCCGACTGGCTCCTGGAACTGCTCTCACCAAACGTGGCGCTGTCGTCATGGTGACAGATGCACAGATTGATTTCGTCGACTAACGGATCTTCCACGTCCCTGACACAGAATTAAAAAAAAAATTAAAAAAATCAATCGGCTTCTTCTATCAACGCACGCACGTGACTTCAAGCTCTGGCTAAAACGCTGGCACATGGCCGGTACTCACAGCTGGAAATGCTCGTGCCACTTGGGGTCCCTGCAGCTCTTGGCGGGCTGCGACCTCAACACGTCACCAGCATCGAAGGAGGGGGACCTGGGAGGGCTTCTCTTGACTTTCGGACTGCCCTTGCGGGAGTTCTTCGGGGACATCTTGGGCGACCCTTTAGGGGAGGAGTTCTTGACGCCTTTCAGGACCGGTTGCACCATGGTTAACAGACAGTAGGGGCTCGAGTCTGTTGACAGACAATTTTTTTTGTTCTGGGGCTAGTTGCACAATATGTTTCTAAAGCTTAAAGCTGTTCTAAAGAGGCAAACTTGAAACAGTTTTATTTTTAAAATCGCTTCTATGTCGTGTGCTGACGGGAACAAATATCTTGCTTAAACAATTTTATCTTATTTAAAACAACTTTAGTTCTTAAATTGTGTTGTGCGCCATGTTGCTATAAAATGATTATCTAAATAGATTTATAACCAAAAAGTGTTTAAAATTAGAAATGTGTTGTGCAACTGGCCCCACAACGACGTGTGTGGACGTTCAAGCAAAGTTATATGAGAGGGCGTCACATTCTGCAGATACCGAGAGTCGAGAGTTGTTCGCTAGTTTATTAATCACCTTTATTTCCAAGTTATTTTGTCGGAGTTTATTTATTTATTTATTTTGCAATCATGGATGATAAAGCTTACACAGATTCATTAGCAATAACGATAAAGTCTACAAGCAAAGTCACGTGATTCCGCTACCCACTAGAAGCAGCACTCAACAGTTGGAGAGTTTAGTGTCTCTTTTATTTTTTTCATCCTTGACGACAGCGAGAAGAAAGAATTTTTGCCAGATGAGTGAGAGAATGAGTGAACAGATAGACTGATGGATGCATTTAAAAGGACGGTTGCACTGATATGAATGCAGGACACTGACCTTCTTTACCTGGCATGACCTTTAGGTCACGTGCTTCCAAGACTGTGACATTAGCCTGCACGCGCCTGGGCTGAAACAATCAAAAGAGCGTCTGCAGTTTTCCTTTTTGGTTCTTGCGTCCTTTCTGAGGTCTAGATTTGAGTTTTAAAATGTCTCTAGACTTTGAGTCAGACAAGGTTACATTGGCCACTGCATAATGTCAATGTTGATTTGTTTCTAGCCTTCGTGTCAAAGTTAAAATTCTCATATTAATAATTCACGTGTTACATTTGTTGACAGACAGGACAGTCGGTCAGACAGACAGGCAGACAAGCAGCCTGCAAGCAATCAGCCAGCCTGCCAGACAGACATTAACGGTTGTAACGGTTGGAGTGTGAGAGGCTGAGAGAGGGAGTTGTGTCTGATGGAGTGTTTACCTTATTCTGTATTTCATCTCGGATGAAGTACTCGTGGTCTTCTTGGTCAATATCAAACACCTGCCAATCACAAAAAAAACGTTTTTAAAGATATTAAAGGAATATTTTCAAAACAAAATGATAATTCTGAAAAATGCGATTTTCGTAGACTTCATCATGCACCAGTTCGCGAGTAAAAGGACGATGACATCTATAATAAGTGCAGGTAACTTGTAAGACTGACAGGCTGATTAGGTCGTAACGGGACAATTTTCACCGGTCGGGCGCAAACTATCAAAAAAGGCGTCACTCAGAAACTCACCTTGATATACTCACCTGGCGAACATGGTCAATGAGGTCACCAGGTCGTAAACCTGTCTGTGTGTCTGATGCCCCGAGAGGATGAAGCAAGGATCTCAGAATTGCCCGGTAAAGGTTTTCATTCTAAGAGAAAACAAAAAACAAGAAAAAAATTCGTTAAATCAATAGACGCGAAACAAAGCAAAGCTTTAAAACAATGGAAGGAAGGAAGGAAGGAAGGAAGGAAGGAAGGAAGGAAGGAAGGAAGGAAGGAAGGAAGGAAGAAAGATGTCGGTTCCATCAGGCACTGCCAACACAGTGACTTATTTCGCACACACCCCATTCACTCACTGCGCACACACTATAGTCACGAATTTGATTCATCCTTCATTCACTGCGCACACACTGCACATACTTCAGTCACGTATTGTGCACCCGCTTAGTCACGAATAATAATACTAACGAACATTTATGTAGCGCTTTTCCGATGATTTTCTCAGAGCGCTTTACAGACATGATAGACGGGTAAAGAATAACTGAATCCCCAACAATCATGCACCCATAATGGCACATAACAGATACACTCACTTCTACAACAGACCTACACTCATACATTCACATACACTCACTCATACGCTCACTCATGCATGCACTCACTCACTCATGCACTCACTCATACATACACGCACTCATGCACTCACTCATACATACACTCACTCACTCATGCACTCACTCACTCATGCACACACTCATACACTCACTCACTCACTCACTCACTCATGCACTCACTCATACATACACTCTCACTCATGCACTCACTCATGCACACACTCATACACTCACTCACTCACTCACTCATGCACTCACTCATACATACACTCACTCATGCACTCACTCATACATGCACTCACTCATACACTCACTCACGCACTCACTCATACACAAACTACACACACGTTATGCACGTTCATGATGAGGACAGGGTCCCAGGGAAGTCGCTGGTCTGAAAAGATGTGTCTGAAAGATGGTAAGATTATTGTGCACACACCTCAGTCACGTATAGTCCACACTTCAGTCACGTATTATGACGTATATTCAATACTTCAGTCACTGACTGCGCACACTTCAGCCATTTATTGCGCACGACAGTCACGTATTGCGCACACGCTTCAGTCACGTATTGTCAACAAATTTCATACAGTTCAGCCACTTACTGTGTATACGCTTCACTTACTTACTGCACATACATGGCAGTTAAAGCCTTCTTGGTTACCGCAGCAAACATTTATGATACCGCCTTAAATCAGAATATTAACAAAATTATAGTACGGCATCTTCTATAATTAGTTTAACTAATCTTTAATTTTTTTTTTTTGGGGGGGGGGGTTAAGCGATATATATATATATATATTGTCAAAAGTTTCGCATTGGTGAGATTTGGCCGCACGTTCGAGCTTGCTGCCGTTACACTTACGTCATCTGACCTGAGCAGGTTGATCTATCAAAGAAAGAAATAAAAAAAAGGAAGTAAGAAAAAGGAGAAGACAAGAAAAGAAAGGAGAACAAAAAATCAGTAAATTTGACTTGAGTGCTGTAAGGCCTCTAGGGTCCTGGAGACGACAAAAATGGGTTCCATCTAGAAGACAGTAAATGGGTCCAGTCTACTAGACAATATGCACAAAAAGCTAAAAGGTAGATCGAGTAATTGAAAGAAGAATCTAGAAAAAAGAAACATACAGAAATCACACGCGAAAAGAGAAGTTTCCGACTGGGCTGCTTTGACATAATAGTGGTGACTTCGCATTCAGTAAATAGGAAAAACCACTTTCCCGCCCAAAAAACAAAACAAAACAAAAACTAACAGCATATAACACACACACACACACACACACACACACACACACACACACACACACACACACACACACACACACACACACAGAAGAGTACGCGAGACCTTCCCCAAGAGGAGGTGTGAACACTGCTCATCAAGGTAGTGGCGACCAGCCGTAGCGTTAAAAATAGAGGTGACGTCATTACATGTCAGCCTGTCTAACACACACGACAACTTATACCCTACTAACAGTCGCGAAAGAAGACTCACTACACACAACCCTGCAAAACAAAATGCATGTGAAGACAACAAGAAAAGAAGGTCAAGATGTGTCAGCTCGTGTCGAGCTCCTTCATTCGAAAAAAAAAAAAAGAACTTTGTACTCTTGATATGTCCTCCTACTTGTCTGTCGATCTTTGTTCGAGGAGTGTTTTGAGGCGACCCTTGTATTACACAAAACGCGGGAATAGTCTCAATATTTCCTCGAGTCCACACGTGGTCCTCTAACAGAAGACGAGACGACAAAGGGAGGATGCTCAAGCGTATCTTTGTTGACAATGAAATGTGTATTTTGCAGTTTCTATTCCATTTGAGTAGTTTTTAATTAATCAGGACAAAAGTAAAAATGCATGTGTGACATTTTTAAACGATTGATTTGCCATTTTCTCTTTGTCAGATTAACGTTTGGTTGTTTGGTAAATAAATAATGCTTTTGTATGTGGTTCTTTTTGTTTTGTTTGTCAAGCCCTCGTTCACTCTTTCTTAGCTGCTCTCTCTCACATACCTACACACATATACACCCCACGCTCTCTTTCTCACACACACACACAAACGCACACTCATACACATAAAAACGCGCGTGCACACATACACATACTCTCTCACACGCACACACGTACACACACTCTTACTCACTCACTCACTCACACTCTCTCACACACACACACACACACACACACTCACTCGCTCACACACTCTCTCTCACACACACTCTTGCAGTCATACACTTTCTCTCACGCACACATACACTCTCACTCACTCGCCCACACTCTCTTACACACACACACACACACATACACTTTCTCTCTCACACACACACATACACACACTCTCACTCACGCATACACACACTCACTCACACTTTCTTGCACACACACACACACACATTGTAAACTCATATCACATTCTACACTTTTCGCTACAATTCACGTCACGTCCCGCTTTAAAGTTACTGGGGTGGGAAGGGGTAGATCGACGACAGGCAATGTTGGAGTCTTGTCTGCACCCAGTCAAACGAGTCAGACAGGGTGTGTGTCGGGTGTGTGTCGGGTTATGAAGCATAGGGAGGAACAACAAAACATTGTGACGTATTCTATCATGGAAACAGCCAGTCGTAACGTACCATTGCTTGATCTGTCATCTACATCAACCACGCACCCTGCACGAGAAAGTGTTCACAAACGCACTGAGACCGCCATGAACGCCGACACGCCATCTTGTCCAGTATTTTCTTGGCTGTTTGGATCACCACCCCCACCACCCCACCGCCTTCAGCACCTGCACCATCCCTGTCGACATCACGTCACTGACACACCTACGTCTGGGGTGGCTCGCAGTTTTGTTTGCCGACTTGAAACTAAATCGCCCCCTGGTGTACTTCTGCCTTTAATAAGTCGGCGAGGCAATCCCTCGAGTTGTCCTCACCCGTCTGAGCCACAAAGAAAGTTTTTCTCGTTTACTTGTCTTTGATTTACGACCTGCACTGAGCACAGCATTGTGTTTCCTGACTGGGACTGAGCTTTGTGTGTAGCTTGTCACACACTCTAGTGTTTTATCTCCTGCCTGGAGCTAACCACCTTTATTACGTGTGTGTGTGAGTGTGTGTGTGTGTGCGTATATGTCTGTGTTGCAATGTGTGTGCACGCGTATGTGTCTGTGTTGCAATGTGAGTGTGTGTGTGTGTGTGTGTGTGTGTGTGTGTGTGTGTGTGTGTGTGTGTGTGTGTGACAAGCTAAAGAACGCTGTCCATTTTGTGTGTGTGTGTGTGTGTGTGTGTGTTCATGTGCGCCAATCAGTGACTTATGTCATTGCATGTCTCTTACACTCGTTCGGCTTTTTTGTTTGTGTGTGTGTGTGGTTTTTTTGTGGCGGAAGTGTACAGAGCTGGTGTGAGTCACTCTCGCCCAAGAAAGATATTTGCTGTATCGCAAATGTAATCAGGACAGCAACTCAAACAGGCGGTCCAGCAAATCAAGTACAGCTTGTTATCGCGTGTACACAGACATACCAATAACATAAACGCATTTTGCACACACTCACCTATCTACACCCACCCACACTTGCCGACCGAGCCAAGACCCATTTACCCACCCATCCACACGCATCCACCCACCCACCCACACACACACACTCTCTCTCTCTCTGTTTTTTTATATAGAAATATCATAAATAGAGAAGTGGAGACTCTTGTGATCCACATTAACCAACCAACCAACCAACCAACCAACCAACCAACCAACTAACCAACCAACCAACCAACCAACCAACCAACCAACCAACCAACCAACCAACCAACCAACCAAAGAAACAAAAAAGCAAGCCCACAAACCCACAAACCCAAATACACTCGCACATACTCATCGACCCAGCGAGAGTTCGTGGGGAAGAGACTGATCCAAAGTTGATCCAAAAATAAACCAAGATGGAAAAAACCACGTACCTCGACGTTGAAGAACGTATGGCTCTCGACGTTCGACAGATTGCGTCCCACCTCCGAGAAGAAACCTTCCAGGTTGAATCCGTCAGTCGGGCTCTGGGAATTCTTGCGCAGCGAACTTTTACTGGACTTCCGCTTGAGACTGAACCTCCGGAAGACCTTGGTGAGGATGTTTTGAGATGTGCAGGGGCTGCCCTCCGTTGCAGGGGAGGTGGGAACATCCACGTCTATACCCGTCATGATCGTTTCTACACAGACCTCGCGTCCTTCCCCTCCACATGCAGGCGCCAAAGAAGGCCTTTATAACGAGGTTGCAAGAGAGACCAAGTGGAGTGCTGTAGAGGTTGGAGGCCAGAAAGACACACACTTCAGATTCTCGCGGAATTTTGGTTCTGGCTCTGGTCATGGATACAGTTTTGTACCTTTCGCCATGTTTCGTAAACAATATCATTGACTAAACGTAGCCAGCCTATTCACATATTGACTACACAGGTTGTAAACGACAACCTTCTATAACTGACAACTCCATCCCATAATTGATATGTTTAAAGAAGCATCTTCTTTTCTTTCATCGACACTGCGATGTAGGTATACAGACAGCAAACCTCAAGTTTATTACTAATGATGGTAATCGCTTTTTCACGACAAACATCATTTAACATTTGACATATCGAACATATAAACTCCTTTGAAAGAAATCAACAGCTGCATTTTTATAATGAACCATTCCTTGTTTCCAAAATCACTGTTAAGGTTGAAACTGTTCCAAATTCAGTATCTGATGATTGGAGACAGTAGGAACGTTATTTCTGCTGCCACAGTTCAGACGCATCCAAGCTGAAGAGTCGTTGAGGAAAAATGCTTTGGATTTCATACACGTGCGAACTTTAAACCCCGACACTTGTCGTTCTACTTAAATACCTCTCTTCACCTTCGGCAACAGTCTATACTGACACGATAGGACTATTTCAGGAGCCCATCAACCCCCACCCTTGTCCTCAATTGAACTGGACAAGACACAACTTGCCACCTGCCACAGCCTCCAGCAGGCCTGGCCCTAAGTCGGGCTTTTGTCAAAACCTGTAGAGCTGTCCGAGGCACACAGGTCTTAAGTAAATGCTCCGTGAAGGTGATTTTAAGCGTTAACTCGGTGCAAAATTATTTTCATCTGCAGTTTGGAAAGAGGCGAAGACCTCATTTCATGTGACTTTACAAATTGTCGGTTCTCTGATTGGACAGAGTCCTCAATGGCACATTCTAAAAGCTCTCGTATTTAATGGCCTTTAGTGACGCCAGAAATTATACATTAAGCCAATATATAAGGTAATTTTTTTTATAAGTATATAATGTACTTTTCTATAAACAGTTGTAAATTCTAAGTAAAAAACAAACAAACAAACTAACTAACTATTGTAAATTCTAAGTAACAAACAAACAAACAAACAAACGAACAAAACTAACTAACTAACTAACTAACTAACTAACTAACATGTTTAAAATACTCAATAAGATTGCATATACTTTGTCCTTTTCATAAAGAAGATCATTATCATTCAAGAATTGACTCAAAATTTTCTAAATTTTTTCAATGGCTGCTATATTTATTAGCTAAGAAGTTACTGTTAGTTTATCCTAGGTAACATGCCATGAAGATTAAGTTTTACAAACAAAGCTCTCGCTGAAATGTACCTATGCCCAGTTGGTAAACCACTCACGTACTACTCTCTTTGAACCGTGATCTGTCCGGAGTCAGGTCGTGACAAACGACTTTGGTTTCCGAACTTCATCTCTGACTGAACAAACCGCGCGGCCATTTCCCAAACATCCTTCTGCATTTGTAATGTCTGAACCAACAGCCCATAGTGTCTCGTCACCTGCGCCTTTACACGACCGCACTGTCCGACAGCAACAAATGGGACCTGATTTTAGGGCGAGTGGCCCTCGTGCACACACCGGCTTGACCCGCACGAGATTGCACAACCTTGCCTCACCACCCGATAAAAGGCACCCGTATGGAGGCCGCGGGTGTCGAGGGCCTCCCCAGTGTTTGCTCAGACCCCCAAGGGGAGCGTCAGGCCACGAGTCGTCAGCCAATATGGGGAAATCCCAACAGACAGAAGTCTTCATATGACAGTCAGGTGATGCTAAGGCCAGCCGATCCCCAGGCAGGAGTATGGCAGTTCTTTTTTATGTTTGTTCTTTCGTTCATTCGTTATTTCCTTCTTTTATTATTTTATTTTCTCGTTTTTTTCATTCATTATTTCATTCACATACACATACACACACTCTCTTACTCTCTCACACACAGTCACATAATACTCTCACACACAAACACCCACACACCACATCCACGCACTTTCCCTCTCTCTCTTTATTTCTCTATGTTTTCATGATATAAAATCCCAGTACACACAATAACGCCCTCGATAGTACATACTAGACATCTAAAAGTCGAGGTTTTTGTGATCCACGTATAACACCTATAGGCTCACTTACAATTAAAATCAATTAAATCAATCAACTGTTTTAGTTGAAACAAAGAAACAAATAAATAAAACCGACATAGAATATTCGAGTAAATGACAGACTTTATAGCAACGTTTACAAAGTCAGGGAACTGTTCCTGCAGCATGAACTAAAGAATTAAAGACACGAGTAGAATATTCATGATATAAAAAGCAGCAGATTGCCCGAGACATACTTGACATACCACAAGGCCACGTGACCAAGCCCCGCCACTTGCCAGAGGATCAAGATAAACTGCAGTGTGACACGATTTAGTTGAATGAAATGTGTCGTGGACAGGTGCACCAAGGGATGGTGTCACTAGACTAGGAGCAGGCGTGTCAGACACTGTTCATCATAATATTATGGACGTCGGGGTGGGGGGGGGAAGCGCCATCCCAACTCCCTGGACTAGTGAAACTTTGGACAATCAGGACCATTGCTGATAGTGGCCTTGGAATAGTAATGTTACAAACATCATGTCACTAGAGCAGCGCCGGAAATTAAACAAACAAACAAACAAACAAACGATTTTGGCATACAATATTTTTGGTGGATTCATTATTGCAATATTGCATGTAAATTGTTGCTCTTTTAATAAGCAGGGGGGTGTGTGGGCAGGATCATAGATATTACCCGGTGAGGAAGATAGATGGTGCTTAGACGGGATGGAGTGGTGGGGGTAGGGGATGATTAGAGTGGACGATAATGTGTAGACAGACGGACTAATGTGCATGTTTTTTACTTACTGCAGAACTAACAGATTTATATCATCGCAGACTTGATCCAGTTTGAAACTGTCATACCAAGTCGCAGTATAAAACTGCTGCTGTTTAATGTTTACAGCTAAACATCAACCGACATCTATGGAAACAAATTAAAGTATTGAAACAGTCACGCCCAGAAACAAAAAAAAAATTACTTATTGGAGCTAAGAGCACAGCTAGTCAGTATTAGGGGTAAATTAGCAACTGTAAATTGTCTCTGACAGCGTGTGACTTTTTAATCTTGAGTTTGACTCATTCATTCTATCTTGAAAAAATCAAAAAAGCGATATTAAACAAAGACTGGACTTGAGACATTCACTCCACCTCGACTTGAGACGAGGCAAAGGTCATTACACAGCACGCTGCTAACGTGGTTGTTAAAGGCTTACCCGATGGCAGAATTAGTTTTGGCTCATTAGGGATACTATTTACTAAAAATATGAGCAAGAACCTCTGGTCCGTTCTCTGGAAACAAGACTTTGAACCTCACAGTTTCCATCTACAGTTTGGAAAGAGACCCACTTTCTCCAGACGACGCGGAAGCTGGGTGACTGAGGGGTTTACTGACTGGCTCACTGAGTGCGTCACCGAGTAGGTCACTGACTGGCTCACCGAGTGCGTCACCGAGTAGGTCACTGAGTGGGTCACCGAGTGGGTCACTGAGTAGGTCACTGACTGGCTCACTGAGTGGGTCACCGAGTGGGTCACTGAGTAGGTCACTGACTGGCTCACTGAGTGGGTCACCGAGTGGGTCACTGAGTAGCTCACCGAGTGGGTCACCGAGTAGGTCACTGAGTGGGTCACCGAGTGGGTCACTGAGTGGGTCACCGAGTGGGTCACTGAGTAGCTCACTGAGTGGGTCACCGAGTGGGTCACCGAGTAGGTCACTGACTGGCTCACTGAGTGGGTCACCGAGTGGGTCACTGAGTAGCTCACCGAGTGGGTCACCGAGTAGGTCACTGAGTGGGTCACCGAGTGGGTCACTGAGTAGCTCACTGAGTGGGTCACCGAGTGGGTCACCGAGTAGGTCACTGACTGGCTCACTGAGTGGGTCACCGAGTGGGTCACTGAGTAGCTCACCGAGTGGGTCACCGAGTAGGTCACTGAGTGGGTCACCGAGTGGGTCACTGAGTAGCTCACTGAGTGGGTCACCGAGTGGTCACCACCGAGTGGGTCACTGAGTAGCTCACTGAGTGGGTCACCGAGTAGGTCACTGAGTGGGTCACCGAGTGGGTCACTGAATAGCTCACTGAGTGGGTCACCGAGTAGGTCACTGAGTAGGTCACCGAGTGGGTCACTGAGTAGCTCACTGAGTGGGTCACCGAGTAGGTCACTGAGTGGGTCACCGAGTGGGTCACTGAATAGCTCACTGAGTGGGTCACCGAGTAGGTCACTGAGTAGCTCAGTGAGTGGGTCACCGAGTAGGTCACTGAGTAGCTCAGTGAGTGGGTCACCGAGTAGGTCACTGAGTAGCTCAGTGAGTGGGTCACCGAGTGGGTCACCGAGTAGGTCACTGACTGGCTCACTGAGTGGGTCACCGAGTGGGTCACTGAATAGCTCACTGAGTGGGTCACCGAGTAGGTCACTGAGTGGCTCACTGAGTGGGTCACCGAGTAGGTCACTGAGTGGCTCACTGAGTGGGTCACCGAGTAGGTCAATGACTGGCTCACTGAGTGGGTCACCGAGTGGCTCACTGAGTGGATCACCGAGTAGGTCAATGACTGGCTCACTGAGTGGGTCACCGAGTGGCTCACTGAGTGGGTCACCGAGTAGGTCAATGACTGGCTCACTGAGTGGGTCACCGAGTGGCTCACTGAGTGGCTCACCGAGTAGGACACCGAGTGGGTCACGCGTCGTTAGAATTTACTGCAAGTTGTTGCTGTTGCATTGGCTACGCCCTTCAGTGATGTCGGTTGTTAGAATTCCAATCAATCCGCATGGGTTTTTCTAACCAAAAACTAAATAAATAAAACTTACTGCACATTTTTGTAACAATCTAATAAAAGGATAGGCGTATTTTTTTTATCATGCCAAGCTTTCAAGATATTTATTCTTGAATCTTGCAACTTAATCGAAAAAGCAACTTTGTTTTAATTTTTGGTTGGACTGGGGTTGGCATTTAATCAAATGCGCTGCGCGAAATACATGATTGGACGAATTGTTTTGTTGGTTTCCACAGATTCTCCTGTAAAGAAAGCATCTGTAAGGGACAGCTTGCAAACTCTGTATCGCTGGGTGGATATCAGGAGAGAGTCCTTGTCTGCATCACTGTTCAGGAAATCAATGGTTCAAAATGGCCAGGAATCAAAATTGGACAGTCTCTGACATTCTCGACTGGGATTAGTTCCTGCCTGCATGGACACTGCACTTGATTTTTGAGCAGAAGACCCTGGGTGCAGCTAGACTGACTCTGGTAATTTATAAAAAAAAAAATTCTCTGCCTGCCCAGTCCGCGGTTACAGGATTTACTGAGGGAAGGCATGAGCAGACGGTGTGAGGAAGATGTGGCTCACCTGTGTGCTTTAGAGCCGGTGAACCACTTACATGTCATTGCCACAGCGGCAGCTTAGCCATCCCTTTTTGCCGTTCACAGCTCACAATACTAATTATTTTATGAATGCACCAGAGCAGAATATCTGTACCTACTGAACGACCATTTCACACTGAACTTGCGAGAGTGCAGTCTAAGGTGTCGGTGCAGAGAAGTATGTGCCCCCTGACCGCAATAAGCTGTGCTTATGAGAAACAGGCTCCCGGAAACATTGGACCGACACAATGAAGGATGATTGCAGGTCAAGGGTCATCTTTGACGATCTGTACTTGAACGAAAATGTCGGAGTCAGTGATCATGCAGCTAAGTATTTTTCTGTTCTCGGGAAGCAGCTCTGAACTATTTAAACCAGGTATGGGGGAGACGAGAGTGTCGATGTTCAGTGTCTGTGAACAAATTCATTGAAACCATCGTATCTACAGGGGGGGGATGAAATCTCTTTATTAAAGCGACTCGAATGGTTGACATCAGGGTACAAGAGTCTTTCACTGCTTTTTTCTTGACCGCAGAAGTTGGTTCATTGTCGATTTAACTAAAGTAAGCATGTTTGAATAGATTCACGTGACTGCGTGCATATTGCGGCCAAAGAAACCATTCTAAAGCTGTCGCGCTCCTGCAGTGGATCACAGCTGCAATAAAGGTCGGCTGTCATATCCGCTACATAAATTTAACAACACATAATTTTGCTCCCACAAACAAAGGAACGTGTGTGCTGACGTCGATGAAATGGACACACACACACACACACACACACACACACACACACACGCACACACGCACTTACTTTTAGGTATTTCTGAATAAGGTGAGCTTTAAGCTGTCTTCATGTACGGTAGAAGTAGGATATACACGCACACAGGCAGACACAAAGACTGTCTCCTCACCTAGTGAAGGCAGTGTGGGGAGGATGCACGTGCATTGATTTGAGCTCTTGAGAAGGTTTAATTGATAGGAAAATGTTCCAACGTCCTGGTAGTTTCGTACTGTAGAATGGTGGCGTGGGGTCGGCCTTGATAGAAGCAGGAAAAGAGGAAGAAACAAGATGACGACACCAAGCATATCCCCTCCCACCCTGTCGTCCGATCCACACACACACACACACATAGGGGGGGGGGTACGTGTGTCCCTAGATCCTAACCCAGTACCTACCCATCCTCAATATGGTGATCACAAACCAGCACACGCTGGTCTTAAATAATAAATACTGACATCCTGAATCGTGTCCGCTCAAGTTTTGGTTGCATCACAATCATTTAATCCAAACTTACCATTTAGCTTGCTTTGTCTCTTTCTAATGCTCCTTTGTAATGATATACGTAAGCCACCGAGCCGCCTACTCACCTCGTGGAAGTAGGGAAGACTGGGGATGTACACGTACTCCCAGCTCCTCGTCCTCCTCAACGGTCGATGCTGCCTCCCTTCCGGTGCCGGCGACGTGACCTCAGGGTCACAGCTGTAACGCACGACATAGTTCCTGTACTTGGTTAGCGATACTTCTTCAAGGGCGCGAGAATTTCCTGGACCTGAAGTGTCCTCGTCTGATGCACCGGATACCTGCCTCGTTCCGTAAGGGAAGCTGCTCAGTAAGTCTTGCAGAAGTCCGAGCTCGTGAGCCCTGGCGATGGCCGGGTCAGATCGACTGAGGCTTCTTCTTGCCATGAATGTCACTAGGACTGAGAACTTTGTCAGCGTCACGGACACGTTATAAGATGCAGGAGTTGATGTCAAAATATATAAACAAACATAAAGTCACAGCAAAGGTCAACTGACAGTCACAAAAGTAATCAACACTTGGTACTTATGACTAGTGTAAAAGTTTGATTCCAACAACTGGCAATCATGTCATGATTCTGAGAAGGCGTTCAATGTATCTGTGAGGGCACCACAAGACTTTGTAAAAGCTCTCTTCATTGCTGTACGTATCCTAGCAGAATATCGTATCCTCTCAGTTGATAACGAGGACCATTCAACGAATTTGTGAAATTTTGTTTTGTGACAGCCCATGTTTCCACGTCTGTCGAGTTAGTTTATGTTGTAGGTTCCCTTAGTAGTGAGTGGCACATTGCAGTCCCTCGATCTCTGCTGGATCAGACCTGCTCACAAATATGCTGACCACCGATTTACATCACATTGATGATAGAAATTCAACCACAAAAAGACTTCAGCAAAGGTCGCCTAGCAGTCAGTCAGGGTGAATGTCCATCACTTGCACGTTATTCAAATCTCGGGTTCGTCTGTGGCCACCAGTTCGACCTCCGCGTCTGGTCCTCTGGCCAACTCGAGCGGATGACGGGAAAACTCGGCCTTTTATAGGCCGCCCAGGCGACAAGCCACACACTCCGCCTCTCCCCCGCCCCCGTAACGCGTGGTATCTGTTGCCACGGGAAACATTCTCACTTGATGTGACACATGCGAATTCAGAAGGTCAAAAGGTGGGAGGGGCAGTTTAGTAACACCAGCTAACTTGATTACGGTACGGTTGCGCAGAAATGACGGAATTTTATTTACGATGGATGTCTCAACGAAAGAGTAGAAGGAATGCTTTCCCCGACAGACAACAACAATTACTGTGTTGACAGTACGAACGTGTCATGTCACACTCATGCACTTTGTGCTCAGTCAAGCATGCAACATGAACTGCACGTGTCCTTTACTCAACATCAAACACAAAACAGACCTGCCGCTTCTTCCCCTATTTTACTCTTGTAAATGTACTGTATTACTTTATCATACACTCACTCTCTCAAAATGCATTTACACAGCGAGTTTTCTAATTATAAACACGAAGGAAGAAGGCTTCCGCCCAGACAAACAGTTTTCTTATCACCTGTCTCTTTTCTCATAAATACAAACATCCTCACAGCAGCTCGGTCAGGTAGAGCTGAAAAGAATACGATACCGTTCGTATGCTTCAGTTGTTTAGTCGGTTAAAGTGAGATACTCCGTGGTACTCACGGTCTCTGGGATTCACCTGTCACGTCGGTTCTCGCAGCTCTGCTGAGTCCAGAGGTTAGCGGTTTTTTTCAGAGACGAGTTTACAGGTAGTCGCTGCCACCGTAACGTCCTTGGAAAAGACATATTCCAAAGGAGCGGAACACCTCCTTGAGGTAACCCTCGGTGAAGAGGGCAAACACAGACACAAAGCGTTGTATAAAGCGTTGTTATTTAACTTGTCAGGAGAAGTTTACAATCTCGTTCCAGAAAAAAGTGCGGAACAGCTTTCTTATGGGGGGGGGGGGAACGGCGGCCATAACAGAAATGGCTCGCGGCATTATCGTCTGCTCGCTCCACTCAATTGCCCAATTGTACCTAATAAACTAAACCTAACCCTAACCCTAACCCTAACCCTACTCCAAACCCTAACCCTAAACCTACCCCAAACCTCTGAAAAAAATAACATAGACCAGCCTATGACGTCACATTCCCCCCCCCCCCATAAGAAAGTTCTGCCAAAAGTGCGGCTCCACAAAATCAATTAACATTAATGGACGAAATCCATTACGAAAGTCAATTTTTTTTTCATTCCGGCACAAGCACAGTCTCCACTTCCCCCAACCCCCAAAAGTTAATAAAACAAGAATCGTAAATGCTGAAGTTTTATGTCACAAACATGGCCTGAGTCCTTGATAAAGAAAATAATAGCAGATGGTAACGATGCGGGGGGGGGGGTGATAATCGGCAGCGAGAGCAGACGACAGAAGTCCAGTTCCCCCAACTCCACAACTAATTCCGAAAAAAGAATCTCACCAGACGGTCATCCTTCATCCTCGCATGCAATCATTGCGGCCCTTGTTTGCCGTCAACCGGTTTTAGATGGAGTCTGTGATTAGTGAGCAGAACTCAGGCTGTCATAACTCAGCAACATGGCCGCAAGCTCTCATTCGGCCTCTTGACGCTCCGCAAATCTCTCACCTGTCAAGCGCCATTTGTTGTCTCATTATAATTGTCCCGCCAGCCCCTGATGGCCCAGGCTCTCGCGCGCAGCGTTGCGATGTAAAAGACCTACCGGGTGCAATTTTTTTCTAATAGTCATGAGCAAAACTCAGTGCAGGATACTATTGCCTCAAATCTGAGTGATTACCTCCTTTCCTTTCTCGAGATACACGTCTACAAAGATCACTATTCATAAAAAGAAGTTAACAGCTCTGACGTCAAGATTTTAGATGAATACGTTTACGTTGCCAAGGTTACAGCCAATGGGAGAGCGGGAATTATACGTTCATCAGGAGAATGTGACAAACGTGACGTCACTTGTTAAATCTCTTATCATGTATGGTGGGCGTTAGTCATTAGATAAAAATGCACTCCACTATTCCTTCAATGAAAACCAAATCAGAGCACCTGCTTATTTTCAACTGTCTCTTCCCCTCAACCGGCATTCTGATGACGTCATCCATTTTCGTCGAGCTTTGTCAAGTGTTTACCGCGAAGAAGTGTTAAGTGACTGCATGGCGAAAATATTACCGAGTATTGCGTGGGGAGAATGCGAAAGAAGAAGTGGAGTGGGAGCCTAGTATGAGTACTGCGAGAAAACTCTGCTAACTGTAGGTTACGGTGGTTGATGACACAATCATTTCACCGCCACCAGCCTAGACAGGATAATAGCGAGGGGACAAACTATCCCTAAATCACTCGCCAAGGAGAGCGGAAACCGGGAAGAGCTACCTCTCAAGATTCCACTCTTGAATCAAACGACAACAGACTTGCCGTCTGTTGCTAGAGTAGTGGGGCATCGGGTGTAAATCACAGAGCATTTAGGGGAAGGGAGAGGAGGAAAACTGTCGGGAGGCGAGAGAGAGAGAGAGACAGAGATCACACAACATTTGTGTTTTGGGTGGCTGAAAACACGTGGGGTGACGTGCGTGAAGAGTCGTGGCGATCACGCAGTCTGTGCCTCACCATCATCACACAGTATGTGGTTGACCGTCACAGTGTGACTGACGATCACAACATATGTGGTTAGAAAGTCGTGGCAATAATTTGAGGTAGTTATGATAGTTTGAAATGGATGGCCATGCCAAAACATTGTTTAAATCCATGAAATGGCCTCACAAGAGTTCGTCACACCACGATGAAGCTTCCGTTGGGAAATGAAAGTGAAAGTTGAGATTATGTCCAATTACTGAAAACGGAGCTATCTTGTTATTCCGCCGGAGACAATTTAGACAGAGTGCACTTACACATACAGACTATGTCTATATTCCCCTCCGTCTCCTTCCCTCCCTCTCTTAGAATCACACATGCACACACAAATACACACAGTCTTTCTCTCTCACCCACGTACGCATAATATCTCTCTCTCTCTCGGACACACATTTGCACAAAACTAGAAAATCAAGCACACCCACAAACACACATACACAGTCAAGCAAGCACACACATATGCAGGCACACGCACGTAAACACCCACACAATCATACACCCACACAATCATACACTTACACACTTACACACAGGGCCATTCACGCAACCACGTACACATAACAGATATACAGGCCTGATGAGTTGGGGGGGGGACAGGCGGGGGTCTGGTGTACCCGGGCTTGCGGCTGTGATGGGGGCCCGGCCTCGGTCAGTAGATTTTGCCCTTTTTTTACTTTTCTTTTTCTTTTACAGAAATGTTGACAAAACATTCCTCATTCTGGGAATTTGTTTCTATGGAACGGATTACTACAGGTTTGATCCTTTAACATCTTTTTCCTCATTTACTAACCACTTCACTGAGTTGGCCTCCAGGACAAATAAAGTATTATCTTATCTTCTCTTACAACTCTATGTTCACGTAGTCATGTAGATCCTTGTGCACGTGTCCTAATGTCTGCAGTCTATAAATGTAAATACTGACCATCGAATTGTAAACATATTATTATATACTGGGAAGATAATTTACGATTACAATGACAAGGGGCCCGTTGAGGTCGTCAACCCCGGCCCCGTGCTGGCTCTCGGTGGCCCTGCTGATATAATACAAGAGGAGGCAATTTGAACAATTTCGTTATTATCCTCATTTCACATTTTTTCAAAGCCTGTCATTTGCCCACCTCCCCCACTTTGCCACGAACTTATCCCCCCCCCCACTCTCGACCCCCGACCATTATAGGAAAACATCGGCCACGAAGCTCAAAGTTTAGCGAAAGAATATTTACTGTTGCTGTTTGTCGACTAGACACTAACAGACGGTATTTGTCTGCTAAAGTGAGCATCATGACACTACAGTTTACAGAGAAACATTAGTGCTAACATTAGAATAAACCAATGTTCTGATACCATGATCATCAACAAAGTTTTGTTAACATGAGTATAAAGAAATGTTTTGTTAACATGAGTATAAAGAAATGTTTTGTTAACATTAGTATAAAGAAATGTTTTGTTAACATTAGGTTAACAACATCAGAGTTTTAACCGTAATATTCTACTAACAGAATCATTTCGACACTATGGTTTTCAGTGAAACGATCTGTTCGGATTCGCAGTTCATTTGCGTAGATAATTTTTTTTATATGCAATAAAAAATGAATTCATCTAGGTTTAGAAAAGTAATATTGCATCATGCAGTTTCATGTTGAGGTAAATGTTGTACAGTTATATCGGAGCTTAACTGTTGAGGTTAGTACTCTAGAACAGTTAATGTAGGTGGGCCTCAGGGACATGTGGCCCAGTTCAGTGTCGTAATGATCCCAGACCGTGTAATTAAGGTCCGTGGTAATGATGTTAGTGTTTGGCGCACAATCGGCTGGAAACTGCATCTTAATACAAAACTAAATTAATAATCTGCTGTACCTTGCAGGCATCCGCGTGTTTGCCTCTGTGTGTGTGTGTGTGTGTGAAAACAGAGAGCGTGTTCGTTATTGCGCGCGTGCGTGTACGAGTGTGTGAGTAAGTGAACGAGCAAGAGCGCATTCAATGACAATGGCATTCGAGTGAGTGAGTGAGTGAGTTGATGGTGGTAAGTGCACACACACACCTCAGTGGTGTCGCCCACGTTGTCAAACAACGTTTACAGATTGTCTGGTACAGGAGGCCTGTAATGCTATCGCTTCTCTTATCCTCCACGCGCGCCACTTAGCTGTGGACGTGGCAGATGGCGCTGGGGGGTCGCTAGTCGCTAGATTGCGCGCCATGTTGTGTCTGTCACGTGACGTCAGCCAATGGCAGAGTTTGAAAAACACGTTTATTGTGTAGGTCATAGGTCATCATTATGCAGGTTTGCGCGCATCATCATCGTCGTCGATGGTCGTCGTCCTCGTCACTTTGATTGTGGCAGAAAAGGTGGTGGTGGTGGGGGTGGGGGTGGTGGTGGTGGTTTAATTACCTGAAGTCTGCTCTGCGTGTAATATGGCGACCATAGAGGGCAGTTATAAGTTTAAATCTGGACGTAAACCGTTTGATACCACAGGGAAATGTCCCGTCTTCTGAAAGGTCCCGGTAGTGTGCAAAATGCTTCTCTATTGACTGGGTAAAGCTCATTGCAAGATTCTATTCTCCAAATCTGGGTGAGTACTCACTTTCTATTCACCCAGATTTTAGGAAATAGTATGCTGCACTATCTAACCCTGTCATTGGGAAAAATTGTTTACCCCACTAGGTCTTTAAAGTGTGTTTTTTTTTAAGACAGTGATATTCATAGGAACTATACTCAGCAAAACATTCAGACATAACACAGGCTGGTCACAATATGTGGTCGTAGAAGACCACTAAATGAGAGGCTTGTGTAGTAGTCTGAATATGTACATCGAGTTTAATCGGCCGCACCACGGTCCTCGATCACCAGGGAATAGTCAGCAGCACTAGGGAGTGCGAGCAGACAGTAACATTAGGAGCAGTCAGCAGCATCTGGGGGACAATCAGCAGCAGCAGCAGTGCTGTCGACGCGACACGTAGCCTCACGTGCTGCATGCTGACGGACCACCGCCGCGGCGAACGCAGAAAAAGATCCTGCAGCTGACAGCAGCCAGCAATCACTGGCGGCAAATTGAGTTTCAATAAACAGACGCATCTTGTCATCTTCCTTTCTTCATTATGCGAGAGTGGTACTGCGCACCAATCTTTTTGATTTATTTATTTATGGACAGTCAGAGTTCGTTGTTTTTAAACAAGAAGGCATGAGCAAGCGAGTCAGGAGAGGCTGCGGTGTGAAAATAACCTCCCCGTCATTTGCTCGCCTTCCTGGTGAGTGTCCTCTCGACTTGCCATATTTTCACAGCAGAGAAATTGTTGAAGGCAGACAAATTGGACGCAGCTTCCGGTAGGCAGCAGGGGTGGGAAGCGAATGTCGATTTAGTTTCTCAGAGGACTTCTTCGCTGAACCCTTTTTTTGGGGGACAGGCAGGCAGACAGACAGGCTCACTAGGAGGGAAAAATGGGCAGATGGGATGGTTATGGCAAAAAAAAGCAAAAAAAAAAAAAAAAACGAAAGAGAAGGGAGGGAAAGAGAGGAGAAATGAGTAAGAAAAAATAAATAAGATGAATTCAGAAAATAAAACAAGACATTTTTGTGGCGATCCAATGGTGCGATGGTAAAGCGTGTTTCTCCAACAAAATGTACAACATTGTTAGCGGATCCCCAAAGGAGCTGTGACAGGCACATTTAGCTCACAAAGTCGCATGTACTTGTGTAGACAGTCTGACTATCATTCCCATGCATGATTTTACCTGCTTCCGTGTGCCAGTCAGACACAGATAGTCACACATACCGTCTACAAATCGTCTGCACCACATATTGCTTGGTCCTACTGACATGATAATGCAAGGGCAACAAACACAACTCAGTAACTGCCTAATTATTTTATGTCATAATTCTTGGATAATTATTATAGTGCATGATTATTGAATTACAGAATTATTATAGTTTATGGGTATGTGATTACTATGCAGTGAAGGTAATTATATAGCAGAATCCAATAAGAACTGCGAACGTAGTCTATTACCTGTGGTTTGTAAACACATATCTCTGATAGTTGAATTGTCCAAAGATTAAAATATCCGTAAAATAAGCACCCAGAATCAGATTTTTATCGTCTGCAAGATCGACAGCCTGTCATTGCTCGTGGTATGAGTAAGTAAAGAATACAAGTACTAAATGTGATTTTAAAAAAAAAAAGTGTACAAGAAAGCAATCAAAGGGAACAAACACCGTATTTATCACGTAACTGAATCCTTTTACGAGTAGCGTCCCTTGGTCAAGCATCGGTTTACCAAAACTGTGTCGTTTATTGGAATCAGTCTATTTTAAACGTTAAAATTACGTAAATTGTATTGAAAATTTGCTCTCTTGCCGAAAGAAAAGTCAAGCCGAGGAGATTTCTTACTGATGGTTGGGGGTTGGTATATGTAGTCAGTTAGATAAGGTACAGTCTCCCGTCCATTGATATGGATCTTTGCCAGATACCGGGCTTTCTTTATTCATTCTTTCTTTTTCCATATTACCACTCACTCGCCATTTCCTTCTCATTCTGCTGTAGTAATATGTCTCTCTCTAAAGCCACCCGCTGTCTCTTTGTCTCTCTCTTTTCTCTGTCTTCTTTACGATTGCTCTATGTCTCTATGTAATGTAATGGACGTATATCTGTGTGTGTGTGTGTGTGTGTGTGTGTGTGTGTGTGTGTGTGTGTGTGTGTGTGTGTGTGTGTGTGTGTGTGTGTGTGTGTGTGTCAGACGAATTTTCCGATTTACTTTCTTGAAAGAGACCAAAGCAAAAACTCGTTTCCGGTTTAACTAGTAAAGGCCCCAAAAATCAGTCAGCGAAAATCGCTGGAAACAGAGCAGAAAGTTTCACTAAAGCATATTCCAGTGATATTTTATGAAGAAAAAGCACGAAAAATACTATGTTAATGGTTTTCTCTAATCACACCTGGGTTTGTCGAGAAATAGGAAGTGACGAAAGGGAAGTATTTCTAAAAATAGCGTCGTCAGCATGAGGGGAATTCGAAGAGGAAAAATACAATCTTTGGTAAAAGAAAACAGACCAGGACACAATATCCTGTTGCTGAATGTTCTCTTTGACACTCGGATTTAGTTTATACTCACTATCATTTCCTAACGATACTGGCTACAAACGCCAACGAATTAACAAAGTTCAAAGATCTGTTTATACAAATTGTCGCATGTCTCCCACTGTCTCAGCGCAAGTCAGGGTACGGGGTAAGGGAAAGGGGACTTTTCGGCCTGGGGAAGCGGATGGCCGAGTGGCTAATTAGAGCGCTGTCGTCCGAACCGAGAGCGCGTTGGTTCAATTCCCGATAAGCGCAGCATACTTCCCTCAGTCGACCCAGCTGACGGGAATGGTTACCTGACTCCATAGAGGGTTGGGGATGTTAAGGTAGCGAGGGAGAGGAGATTGGCACCACCCTCATGTAAAAGCTGGCCCCGAGAAAAGTGGGGTCTCTAACACCTCACTCCCCAACGACCTGAAAAGGTTATGGGATGACCTTTACCTTTTTCTTTTCTTTCTTTTTTTTTTACCAAGGAGTACAGAACCAGTTCTTCCCATATCTAATTCCCTCTATCAATGAAGTACCCGAGGTATAAACAACCAAACCTATGAAGTAATCCTAGATGTATACTTCTTGATCTGAAGAGATAAACGTTTAAAAGGATAAAAGTTATTCTCAACAAACAAACAAAACACAAAATCAGAAATAAGATCTTGAATTTGAACATGTGAGTATCGTGAGAATCTAACCCTTGAGATAAGAATAGAAAAAGTGAGGGAAATCACTTTCGTTACACAGTTACTTATAATTGTATTGTTATTGGCAAGTCTCCCGAGTCATTAGGTAAAGAAAGCTGCTCCCCACCAGACCCCCCAAAGAAAGATCCTTTATACCTGTTGTCAGAACAGTACCGTTCACTGAGGCAATAGGGAAGTCTCACACGCTCTTTGTGAAAATTGAACATTTTTTTAAAATCTTTCCTTACGGAGAATAAAGGAACTTTTACCTGACCGTACGTATAGCTGAGTGGACCTGCAAAACGTAGGATTGATTGAATGAGCTGCAAGTTGGGAGTTCGCATCTCGGGATCGGCCCATTGATGGTCAGCATAGCCGAAATTGTCCATGACCACGATGATGATGTTATCGCGCAAAAGCGACTCGGGGGCCGACGTTTTCCAAGAAAAGGACCTGCAAGGAGGGCGGCGATCAGTGAAGGCCATCGTTTACTTACAGTCATGTCCAAAACACAGTTTCAGGCTGACTCACGAAGGCCGCCATGTTTTGGGACTATTTTGCGAAAAGAAAACAGCAAAACAACTGACTCTTATTTATGACGAAGGTGGACTCGGTCCAAAAACAAATGTTGACCATTGCTGGAATGGTGTCATCAGCTTTGGGAAGGACCCATTTGAAAAAGTGTCGAACAGCTTTGCGCAAAGCACGGAAAACATGCAGGCTCACTGTGAAAGGCAGAGATGACGAGAAATGTAAGCAAACTTGTCTTGACTGCTTCCTAGCTTTCAAAAAGCAGGGTGCGTGCGGGTCAGTGACTTCGTTTGTGTGTGTGAGGGTTTGTACAAATTCTATTGGCAGTACAACTCGTCTCAACGCAGTGTTCATGCAAAAGGAAGTTAAATTAGTTTTGTAATCGCATTCTTCTATTTTTCACACACACACACACACACACACACACACACACACACACACACACACACACACACCTGGACTGAGAGCTTCTTTCACGTCAATTGCTATATTGAAGCTCACAGTAGCGACATTGTAGTATGTTCCTCGCTCACCCTCGTATTCTCCAGTTCGAGCAACTTTTCATAACTGTACGACCTCCAAATCCAGGATGCCTGCGTTTTGACCACCCACCCCACATCTATCCTACTCAAAACTCTGTCAGCTCTCGTGCACAGACACGTGACTCTAAAACACTACACGCCGGCCGATTTGAACCGACTTCCATCTGTGATTTAGTCGTGAGTGTAAGTGAAAGATCATTTATTCTATATAAACGTTTTGCTTGAACGATTCAAGAACGACAGTATGTATCATTTAAGCCCAGCTTACTATTTAGCTTGCTTTTTCCTTTAAGTAAAATCTGCTATCGGCGATAAAGGTCGGTTTTCACATCATTATTCTGCAATTAATTGCAAGGAGAAATTTATTTCTGTAATATTATATTTGGACCAGAATCGTGGATTTTCTTTGTTTTCCAAATCGCGGCGTTGGACGACACATCAATTTATTCCATTCACTTTGTTCCTGATATGGCGAACGCATGTTGCAGCGAGACTGCAAAGATTGTGATTGTGTCAAATTGTTCTAATTAGAAAAAGTCTAATGCGGACAGTTACTAAACTATTGTCGTGAATCTTTTGGTGCTGTGCAGTTTAAAGTACAAGGGCACACGTTTCCTGGCTCTCGATTAATTACCATTGTAAAGTAAACAGCTCTTGATTATTTACCAGTTCACTTTACATTGGTTGTTAATCATCATTACACAATTGCTCAAATGTTACAAGGGTAATTAATCAACAAATCATCAATGCAAAACCGTTTTATTTGCAAACATTAAAAAAACATTTTCATTTTGTTTGCCTGGAAAAATTGAAGCTTCATTTAAAAGCATTCTTTCTAATAAACATTATTAAAAGTTTCTGTAGAGACAATTTTTAAATTCTGTACTAACCTTTACAAGAAAATGTTTTAAAACTTTTTGTATTAACTAATTAATTATGCATAAACATTATAAAACCTTGCCACGATGGGTGACGATTTATTAGCATTTAATGCCGAACATGATTAAAACTTGTGACTTAAGCACTGAAATAATGTTTCTAAAACGTACGTGTGTGTGTGTGTGTGTGTGTGTGTGTGTGTGTGTGTTTTATGAAAGAAACGGCACTTGTGCAACGTTCGTCCCCCAGCACCACGGAGGCCCCCTCATCAGTTACAGCAGCATGAGATCAATCGTCTTCCCCTCCCACCCCATTACCCACTGTACTCGATCCCAGCCCCATCATCACAGTGCCCCGATGCGACTGTAGCCTTATTATAGGCGAGTTGTAAGCTTGAAGGTGATACCTGGCTGCGTTCTAGCCTGCTCATCAAGATAGTGTGACGCAATAAACCGGAAAACAGGGCACGTGTCTTCCGCGTGGTGTCTCCCGCGTGACTTTTCCTGCTCTAACTCTCGGTCGCGCTCACGTACTTCGTGACACGTTTTCTAACTCACAACCCGTTAGAACACCGACTCATCGACACTAACTCAGGGCTCGTATTCTTGAACATCAGCAGCTTACACGTGAACATTAAAATTGCCTGAACTAGGGTAGGGAACCGGGCGGTTTAGCTATAGCTGGAGGTCGACGACTTTTTCTAAAAGGAAAGAAAGAAAAAATAGCTCAGGAACAATTTTCTTGTAAGTCTACTATTATTAGTTGTCAAATGGCTCTCCGAGACCTGGCAGCCTACCAAAGACTAAGAGCTGGTCTCAGCAGACAGCCCGCAGTCCAGAGAGATAACATCCGTGGTGAGATGCTGTTAGTCCCCGGATGTATGTGAGGGGAGACGACAAATTAGCAATAATGAGAATCTGAAAAATCTATCCATATATTTTTAACCTCATTTTTTTTCTTTCCTTTCTCTGTAAGGGCTACATAAGCTAAATTTCCTGAACAGATACTATACAAAGCACACATCGTTCTAATTAGTATTTCACCCAGTCTCGACGAGCCCACACAATGCAGACGTTGAGAATCGGAATGTTACAGCTTTAGCGAGTAGACGTTTGGGGTTTTTTTAAATTTGATTGCATGAGGACTGAACTGTGACAGAAATTCAGCCAAACAGCGAAACATCCAGTTTCATACATCAGAGTGTCCTCTGGCAGCAAAGGAAACTGCGGCAGTGTCATCATCGACGGTGGATGAGTCGTTAGTAAATGCGGGGTTATCCCTTCCAGGCTGTAGACACAAAATAAATAAATAAATAAATAACAACCAAATACAGCTGCATATTAGACACCTCATTTACTTGTCATGTGCATTACTAATACAAATGTTTATTACTAAAGCATAGCTCACTGTGTTTATCGTGCATGTACTCGTGCTTGCAGACTACAACGTGTCGTGATATAGGAAATAAATTTCAAGTCATGTAAATCTACAGAATTTATCCCGCTTTTGAATGCAGCATTTCTTATTCCAGAACAGTAGATCGCTTTTGAACGGAAAACGTTCAGAAAAACTCCATTTAGCTGTTGGTCTCAGTTTTCAAGATTCGAGATTCTTTATTCTGTCTCCCTCTAAAGGGTATTGAGAAATTACAAATATATCTAGACACACCACACCACACACCACACACCCCATAGGCCCTACTAAACTGGCATATGAGGACGCCAGTACTTATCATTTGTCAGGACTAAGTTAATGCCTGCTTAATTAAGTTTGGGATGAAACAACAGAGTGTCTCCTGAGAGAATGAGTAAAACACATCCAGAACTTAACGAACGGAATGTTCTTCTCAGAAGATGACTACCCTGCCTCCCCGGAAATAAGACCGGTCTTTTATTAATTTTTGCTTTAAAAAGAGTTGTCAGGGGATGTCTTATTTTTTCATGTACAAAAATCTACATTTATTCTAATACAGTCATGCCATCTTTTCCTGCAGCATCGTAAAATCTCATAACATTATTAATTTATGTTAAATTAAATATCATTACTTCATATGTCAATACATCTGTCGTGTGTTTCAACGGACCAGTGAAGTCTATCCATCTGGTTGACGATCTTAACTAGAGCTCATACTCAGTGTAGGGCTTATTTCACGAACATCCTGAAAAATTATTCTAGTGCTAATTTTCAGTGAAACACGGGGGCGTTATGACCGAAAAAACTCACGTAACGGGCCAAAGGGACCGACGGCGGTGAAGCCAACGCTCCACCTGTAGACCGCTCTGCTTGAATGTGGTTCTCCTGGTTGATGTACGAGAGATTCGGGTACAAAGAACTAGTTCTCTGTGAGGTAGGGGGAGCAAAGGTGGGTGGCGATGAGGGAAGTGCGCCAGAGGTGGGTGGCGCAGAGGTAAGATCTGTGTCCTCGTCATTGTTGGCGGGAGGCGCCGTAGGGTTGAGGGGGATGTGGTTAGAAGCGGCTCTTTTCTTGCCGAGGGTCTTCGTAGTCTGCTTTTGTTTCCTTGTGGGCGAGTTAGTGGTAGGCGGGGCAAAAGTTAGTGGGGCAGATGTGGATGGAGCAGAGGTAAGCGGGAAAGAAGTGGAAGGGGCAGAAGTGAATGGGTCAGAGGTCGGCGGGGTAGAGGTAAGATCGGTGTCCTCATCCTCGCTGGTGGGAGGCGCCGTAGGGTTGAGGGAGATGTGGTTAGAAGCGGCTTTTTTCTTGCCGCGGGTCTTCGGAGTCTGCTTTTGTTTTCTTGTGGGCGAGGTAGAGGTAGGCGGGGGAGAAATTAGTTGGACAGAGGTTGGTGGAGCAGAGGTAGGCGGGGCAGAACTGGGCGAGGCAGAGGTGGGCGGGGGGGAGGTGAGCGGGGCAGAGGTAAGATCTGTCTCTTCATCCTCGTTGGTGGGAGGTTCGGTATGGTTGAGGGGTGAGTGGTTTGAAGCGGCATTTGTGTTACCGTTGGTCTTCGGAATCTGCTTTTGTTTCCTCGATAGTCGCTTGTAGAAGAGAAAGAAGATGAAAGCGAGAACGACGACGAGTAGAGTAAACCCCAGAATACCACCAACCAGTGCAGTCAGCTTAAGATTGTATTCTGCAACAGGGGGAGAAAGTAATAAAACATGGGAAATTATCACCCATCGGGTACTTTATGTAAGCAGCAGAAAAGTAGCAGTTGGCAATAGAAGCAACAGAGGAAAGTAACTACAGTATTCGCAACAGTAGCGCTCGTCACCAATACAGCGAGGATCAGTTGCCTTGGTTTGAGGGCAGCTGTTCATTATTCTCCTAAGTGATGTAGCCATGGTCCGGTACAAAACACCAATTTACTCCCTCCAACACACACACACACGCACACACACACACACACCCACACACACACACCCCACACACACCTCACACACACACCCCACACACACCCCACACACACCACCCACACACACCACACACACACCCCACACACACACCCCACACACACCCCACACACACACACCACACACACACCACACACCCCACACACACACCGCACACACACCACACACACACCACACACACACCCACACACACACACACCACACACACACCCCCATAACACACCACACACCCCCCACACACACACACACCCCCACACACCCCACACCCCACACACACACCCCACACACACACCCCACACCCACACACACACCCCACACACACCACCACACACCCACACACACACCCACACCCCACACCCCACCCCACACCCCACACACACACCCCACACACACACCCCACCCCACACACACACCACACACACCCACACCACACCCCACACCCCACACACACACCCCCACACACCACACCCACACACCACACCCACACACACACACACACCACCCACACACCCCCACACACACACCCCACACACACACACACCACACCCCCCACACACACCCACCACACACACAACCACCACACACACACACCCACCACACATCCCACACCCCACACCCCAGACACACACCCTACACCCCACACCACACACCACACACACACCACACACACCACACACACACACACGCCACACGCCCCACACACACACACACACACACACACACACACACACACACACACACACACACACACAAATATTCACTTATCTTACCAGATTTCGAAATAGATGAATCTGTGACACCTGCAAAGAATATTTATTTATTATGATAAATGTTAAATGTATGTGTTATTTATATTTAAGGATATATCATTCACTCATTACAAGTAATCCACTTGTTACCCAGCAAAACTGACCATAATTGACAAAATTGTTTTGCCGTTTTATTGGATCTGATATTGAGGTTTTCTTGGTTGCAATATTGGCCTAAGATTGCAAGTGAAAACTGGCGCAGTATTGGCCTTAGTTTGGATGAATATGGTCATATATTTGTGTTCTATAAACGCCAATGTATCGCCCATCTTGGCACAAAATTGGCTCAAGCTTGGCCAGTCTGGGTCCATTTCTGTTTTTTGGTGGCATGAGACATCCCCTTTTGTATTCTGAGAATTAGGTTTTGTAGTGCGAAATCTCTTGATTTTCCTTTTTATACAAAACAGATGCAATCAGCTGCTTTAAGTGTCAGTTGCTTTGGTGGATTGTCTTATGAGTTGTTCTTTGTTCTTTTTCACACAGATATCACAACCAGCAATCACACAAATCTTGCATTTCAATGTCTTAATCAGCATCCAACAGTAATAGAAATATTTCTTCCTGCTTAAAGAAATGAACCAAGGTGGGCTTTACAGTCTCCAAAAAGCAAAAACAGAACATAATCCTTCTATATTAATCCTATTAAATCTGTGAGGTATAATTTTCTACAGGTGTGGTGACCGCATCTCTGGCTTACCAGTAGGGACTACAAACTGTAGTTATATGAACGTTTTTCTTCTTTCCACTTTGAATAAGTAGTCGATGAACACATACCTACACTTATAACATAGTCACCTAATGATATCACGGGTGTGGAGCAAAAATTTAAACCATTTCAATCTGATGTCTTGAACTCTGAAATAGTAAAACCAAGCTCTGGTCATCCATTATACTTTCACTCCACGCGGCTGTTACAATGTTCCTCGTTTTCTCATAAAAGGAAAAATATTGCAGAGGAAAGGGGGAACTGGTCACGTGAGTAAAAGTTATGACGTAACTCCCACCACCCACATAAAGATAATACTGCAAAGGAATGTGAAGTACAATGTTCAAAAGTTCGTTACCTCTATTAGTTCCAGAGGGCTGAGAGGTCTCACCCTTCTCTTTCCCCGATCAAAGATTTAACGTATGAATAGAGGTACGAAAAGAAAAAAATCAAACGCAATAATTATGCAAAATACATACACACATATGACAAATCTAGATCGTCGAAAAGAGTTCCCAAGACTATGGCATCGGTACTTTCACTGTTGTGCTGGTAACGTCTTCTATGACCACCATCCAGTCTCACACCAATATCCACATAAACGTATCTCTGGCAGATGTTGCTGCTGGTCTCATATTCCAACTTATTCCTACGTCTCAGTCTCTCACGTTGCAAATCCTCTTTTGTGATAAGGTGAGGAGCAGGTCTGCAGTTGATTGTCGCAGAGCCCCGGGGACTTTCCACAAGTAGTACCCCGTCCGACCGTCAGTCGTCACGTCGCCGCTCTGCCCTCCAACCATGTCAGGGAGCGACGACTGGCGACACGGATACCAAGCGCTGTCACTGTCCAGTTTCAGTCCAGCATCTTCTTTGCCCAACTACATTGTTATACAGCACACAGTAATACCCACCGGAATGAACAATTCCACGCACAGCGACCGAACCAACACCATCCTGATGCGACTTAATCCTCCCGACTCCGGTGATTTGGAGCGCGGGTGAACACACAGGCATTCTCTATTTTCCTCCGATAATGGTTATTTCCCTTCCGGCTTTGGCTTCGAACTTCTACCTCTCACAAGTCGCCCAAGTTCTAGTCGTGTCGTGTAGTCCTTGGAGTTTCTACGATGTCAGCTGAACTCCTGACGGTCAGTTGTCGTCGACTTGTCCATTGTGTCAAAGTTCTCTGACCCTCTTGGCTCATGTCTCGGTCTGGAAGAAAAGTCGATTGGCGTCGAAGAAAGCTGAATCCGTATCGACTGTTGACCAAATGCTCTTTTCGGACTGAAGTTTTACCAATAAATGCCTTGCAAATTTCTCTTCCCCTTATTTGAAGGCCTAACTTTCACCATCCAGCAACAAAGAACAGATTCGATCCAAGGACGGAGGGGAAGGTACTTGTCGGGCCTTGTCACAGCCTCTCCGCGCAAACACACGATAAACGTGTTCTTTTACTCAGACGGAAAGCAAACGATTTAATTGTGGGTTAGTTCTTCTATAATTGTCAGTACACAGAAAAAAAGTAACATTTTCACCACTTAGCGTAATACTTTGGTACAGTTATTTTAATATAAACGGTGGTCCGGTCACTAGCAGTAGTCAGAATTCGGGACACTTCATTCTTCCTCGGCTATGTCCATACACAAGTAAATCCGATCGCTCCTAACACAAATAATCCAATTTGAAAACTGGGATTCAGAATATCCTGAAGGTATCAACACAGTTAATAACGCAAAGGCTGGAATAACACAACCACAGGCTGCAAACCGTTCTTCAGGTCCTCTGTAAAAAAATTTGGCACAATTTTTGGCATTAGGTCTTCACTTCAAATAACACAACCACAGACTGCATAACGTTCCCAGGTCCTCTATAAAAACAAATTTAGGCCAAATGTCTCGGCATTGGCTCTTCACTTCTCTCAATCATGCGATGAAAAAAATTCTCGGCGTTTTGCGTCCAGGTTAAATCAAAAATTATGTCTTCCACACCTACTGGTGGTCTGGTACAGGAAACAATTGGAAACAATTAGAGAAGAATGAACACCAGGGTAGAAGAATTACTACTACGGTTGTCGGCATTGTGTGTGCTCCTCACCTCCCTCCCACTGGTCGAACGATTCTTTCCTTCCAAGAGCTACGTTTGGGCTTTAAACTTATACACACGCGCATTCCATACAACCCAGGAAACCGTTAGACGAACATATATGCCACCAGAATCCTTCCACCAGTGACCATCTAGCCTGCGTCAGCAAGAGAAAGACCACACCCCACGTGACTATTGTCTAGCTCTAGCTACGCCTCTGTCTAACCGCCGCGACGGACCGTCTGCCATTTACAGGACAAGGATGGTCACAGTCCATGCTTGGCTTGCTCTGGCCACAGTCCATGCTTGGCTTGCTCTGGCCACTGTTTATGCTTGGCTTGCTCTGGCCACTGTTTATGCTTGGCTTGCTCTGGCCACTGTCCATGCTTGGCTTGCTCTGGCCACTGTTTATGCTTGGCTTGCTCTGGCCACTGTTCATGCTTGGCTTTTTCTGGCCACTCAAGGCCCTCTACCCTGCATCATGCTTACCTAAAAGGCTGCACACAAAGCCCTTTGAAGAAAATGCGCTATATAGGTGTTATTATTATTATTATTATTATACTTGCCCGCAGATTGTAACACCTGTCGGTATAGTAGTGAAAAACCAGACTGTCTAACCACAGCGTTGGTAGAGAAGCGAATGAAGATCATCTGCCCAGTACTGGTTACCAAGTCTGTGAAACTGTTACAGATCGTGAGAAGTTTGTTGCTATAATTTGCTGGACCTGCGACAGTCAAGTGAACAAGGAAATTAGGTACCAGTTCAGGAAAGTGCGGCCATATTTTTGTATTATCTAGTTGATTGATTCATCAAACTGTTAGGAGATTTGCAGATCGCACATCTCTTACTACCAGACCATCTCTCTGAGACAAATAGTCTAGAATGCGTTACACAACTATAATGTTACAGCAGTGCAGAATGTGTTACATAATTATAACATATACAGACATCTACAAAACTCTGATTTTATCAAATGACTGGTTCACCATTATACATATGAATTATCTCGTGACATATATTTACATAGATCTGTATCTAGAGAGAGTCTTCAGAACAATTTCACAGGGTTGTATCCCCATCATATATCTTTTTTACATGTTCTTTTCTAAGCTTATACAGACGTCTGTAGAAGTATAAAGGTATCATGTATCATGTATGTCAGCTTATACAACCTTCACAAGGCTATACATGTACCAACAAGCTGCCTTACCATCGCATATCGCTGTCTACACAACTACATTATAAAATTGGCTTAACATAATTTATCTTAACATATAGAGACGTCTATAGAACTATATTATAAGGCTGCCTTACCATCAAATATGTCAATTCTTTGACAATTGCAGTCCCTACAGGACTCCAGGTTCACCGTAAAGGTTGTGAGCATGATGACGTAGCCAGGCTCAGAGGTGATCAGCCAGTCACAGTGAGTGTTGCTGTAGGATGAACAGAACAAATGGTCATGGGTCAAGCAGAATAGCAATAGTTGTATTTTGTGGGGGTCTGCGTCAGTTACGGAAGAAACTGCAAGTGAGGTTTCAGCTGCTACTGCACTTCCTGTCAAGTGCAGTCAGTGAAGCATGTTTAGCGGGAGTTTTTTTTTGGCGAATCCACGCAGGCAAAAATCTCTGACCTTTGATGTTCATCTAATTTTGATCCTTCTGTTTATATAGTTAAGCCGTAATCCTCGTAACTTCTATAAAAAAAAGTGTCTACGTCGCACAATGTCCTCAGTTACAATATTTGCTGATAATTAAATAACGAAACCAGTTCCGGGACAGGCTGATCCTATTGGCTCACTCCGGCTGAGAGAGTTGAATGTAGACGTAAAAGCATCCCCCCAAAGAGACAAGAACCTTTATTGAACTAGCAATGGAGGGGCGCGAATGTGGTTTGCAAGATGAATGGAGGTGAACAATAGTTTTGTGTTTAACCCCACTGTTGGGAATAAATGTTTTCTGTTTGTGAAATGTATAAATTAAGCTGTGATAGGATATAAGGGAAACTTCGTCATTGTTCTAGGGTTTTACCGTTGTATTGTCATCAAACATCTGGCTGACACATACTGAATTTGAGGAGAAGCACACAAAAGAAGAAATCAAAGTAACAATCCGTTGGACTCAGATAAAAGCAGCGGGAAGCGCATTGGCAGGTCTTTGTCTTTGTTGAAGAACACACGAGGACGAACTATATTCAAGTTTTCACTGTACGTTCGTCACGAGAATGAGGAATCACTTACACAGGATGCTGGGTAGGAAAACGCGGAGAAGCAAGCAGTCTGTCAAAACTATTCATGGCTTTTAGCCTGACAGGGTGTGCACTGCATGCATCTGCACATAAAGACACAAAATGAAAATGGTTCCGCTGACTATAATAATCTTTATAACACCAGAAACATACAGGAATAGGCTATGGCCATGATGGACTACATAGGGGCAGACAGTGAACAATAATAATAACATCATCATCATCATCGATGTGTGATTTCTATAGCTCATACTCACACTCGTAAGGAGCGTGCTCTTAGCTCTTGAGACAAGAACGAGACATGGGCAACATATGAAGGACGGAAGGATAAGCAGCAGTACTGATGACTAATAAAAAGAACACACACCACTACAAGAACTGAAGGCTGGTACAAACCATGGCAGTGTATGAGTATGACAAACGACTTCGAACATTTCAGGATAAGAATGCTTTAAATTTAAAAAAACAAAACCTACCTGTCGTCGGGGAATTTGTTCTTGGAAACACTGAAATGAAGCATAAAAGGTCATGATGAGTGTGACCTAGGGAGCAGACGGCTAACAATTGCAAAGAGGTACAAAGATTTACAATGAAAAATGTAACCACTGAGGCAGGTTTTAAGCTCGTGAATATAAAAGAAAGAACGGAAGCAAGATAGAGGACAAAGAACAAACAAAATAATAAATTAACAAATTAAAGTGATAAAGGAAGTAAGAAAATAAACAAAAGAAATGAACGAACCAATAAAGAAATACAAAATAACGAATTAACTAATGAAAGAAAGAAGGGAAGATAAAAACAAACAAAGGAAGTGAAGATAAAAATGAAAAAACGAAAGGGAAAAAAAAGAGATTACGATGAAAGAAATAATAAATGAAAGAAAAAATAAATAAAAGAAAGGTGAAAGAAAAACCACAAATGATCGAATAGAAAAAAGTAACTAACCAAAAAACAAAAAGAAAATTCCAGAACAAATGACCCAAGAAAGAGCAAATAATCGAAAGAAATAAAAAAAGGAAAAACGGCTTAACAAACGAGAGAAAGAAAAGGAGGAAAATAAAACCCTTGTTGAGTTCCCTTGAAGGAAAGTACATTATGTCAGATCTTGTGCTTTTTCGGTGAATGAAACTAAAATATAAAGGAAAGACTTACTTGTTGACTGGGACATCTTGAGTAAGCTCTCGTATTGCAGTGCAAACGTTTTCGGATACCATGATCCTCCGCTGTTGAAGGTGAGGTAGAGAGAGTTGCTGGTACTAATCACCATTAAGGGCATCACCTCAGCGCCGCACAACCTGGCCAGGCGAGGAGAGAATTCCGACACACCTGCAACAAGGTGCAGACAATCATGCTGCTGGATGCTACCATCTCTGACCTGATCACCGTACTTCCATGTTTCCCCGAAGATCAGACCGGGTCTTACATTAATTTTTGCTTCAAATGAGGTACTGGGATTACTTTCAGATGTCTTATTTTGTATGTACAAAAATCTAGATTGGTTCTAATACAGTCATGCCATCATCTTCTGTAACATTGTCACAACTCATAACATTATTTATTTATATATTAATATCATTACTTTATAATACAATAATTCCGCCGTGTGTCTCAACAGACGAACAAAATCCGTCCGTCTGGCTGAGGATCTGAACTAAGACTTATATTCAGGGTAGGGCTTATATCACGAGCATCCTGAAAAAAAACATTCTAAGGCTTATATTTGGAGAAACACGGTATACTAACATCTGAAACAAAACCATAATGATGCCTGTAACATTGCCCTTGGGGATAAATAAAGTATTGTATTGTATTGTATCATAACCATGATGCCGTCCTGACATTTGTAATAAGTAACTACACTTGTTGTCGTGGATGTCCAGTTCTGTTTGTATCGACACAAAGCTACGTGTTACCATGGTACTATACTAGGTATTACTACAAATGGTATGTGTTATCATTGGCTTCTAGTATAAATTATCATCCACACAGATAACGGATTATCATAAACTTTATACTATGCTCACCATCGTAAATGTCGAGAAAACCGCAAACACAGTCTCCTCTGCTGCAGTATTGCAGATTAAAGTGGTCAAAACTGACTCGAACGACTCGACTAGCAGCATCGCTCCATATTATCCACTTACAGACCTGGCTGTGGAAGCAAACGTCAGTGATGGTCGATATAAAAACGAAAACCTGTGATATATCTAGGTAAGCACAAAATAAACTTAAAGAAATAAGTTAAAATTTTAAAAATATTTCTCCCTTTTAAAATTTATTTGTAGTTAAAAAAATCTTTTTATCACTTACATGTTATGTATGTTTAAATATGTGTAGAGCTATCAACACACACCAATATAAATGTAGCTAAATATAACTTTCATCTCCTTTCCAGGGGCCGTAGTTATGAAGCGAGGGTAAGGCGTTCCGTAGGGCAACATGGGGACCTTAAGGAAAAGCATCTCGTTTCCGAAGTTATAAAGCAGTGTCCACACACCGCGGAAACTATTTCATGTTTCTTTACACTAGGACATTTTTGCCACCTCTTTATAAGTATGGCTCCGGGGGTAAAACATTATCTGCGGGGTCTGGACATCGTTTTATAACTTTGGAAACAAGACACTTGTCCCCATGTTGCTCCGGGGCAAAGACCTACCCTCGCTTCACAACTACAACCTTTAGGAGAGAACCAGAAAAGGAAACCATTCTTACACTGTTCCGTCTTTGTAGAGGTCGTATTGGGTTAGCAATCATGAAGGGAATATAGGTTTTAGGCTGAAAGGTTCTTTGAATTATTTGTTTTATTGAGCCTTGTACCCTTACACAGAAGAAACTAATATACCCCAACCAGAAGGACCGTGGTAGCACACACGACGGCCACGTACCCCCGGGGCAACCTTGACAATGGAGTACAGCCGCGGTCCTTACCCATTAAAAAGTCTTAACCTCCTAGGACCTAGGTGTTAGCACCCGAGCCTTACTCGGACTCTGAATTTTTTTGTAAAAAGAGTTACTTGGGCAAAACGCTTCATCTAGAGTCAAGTCAGACTGGCCTGGGTGATGCTCAGAGGTTAATCTTTGTGTTTTTATTTTTATTTATTTATTTATTTTTTTGCATCAACCCAAGAAACAGTAGGCATTGAAGCTGAGGAGGCGAAGTGGGGAACTTTATGAAACACTGGAGAACCTTCCATCACCTTCTTTTGCTTATTCCGCCTAATGGTTAGTCCAGGGCTGCTATGACTGCTCACAAAGTCTGAGAAAGAAAGTCTTATAATACTCTCTGAAACGAAATATTTCTTTTGCCACATCATGTTACTGAGTTTCCTGGCTCGATGTTAGAGTTGGCTTATCTGAAAAGTCTACTGTAATCTCAGTTTAATCTACAACAATGAGAAAAATTTTTATTTTTTATTTGTGAATAATGTGGAATGTAGCGCATAGCTTCATTCTACCTTCTTCCCTGGTTTGCATAACTTTCAAACTTGATCAGCTTTTGTTTGCCAAAGGAGGACGTCAACGAAGAAGTTGTTGTGTCACACACTGAAACACATGCGCACACGCACGCTCATATATATATATATATAAATAATTCCAAAGCTGCAATAATTACGTTAATTAATTCTCACACCCTGTAGAAAACTGAAAAAATATCAAATAACATGGCTTCGAGTTAGGAGCCACGCAGATTTTTTTCGTCTTGAAAGCTGGAGAGTTTCCATATTTTATCAGGTTCTAACGGGATTGTTGAGACAGCAGCACACAATCTCTACCATATCATCTAGTACCATTATGCCTTTTACCCTCATGCTTTTATATCTCCACGATTTAAAATAAAAATACTGGTAGTATTGTAAGACTGTTACGAATTTGTTAGCTTGTCGACTTGCTCATGTAAAACAGACAACTTATTACTCGTTTGTTAGTTGGTGAAAGCAGTACTACAGAAGAAAAATGATTACAAATATGTTGGCGGGTCAAAATCTCAGAAAGAAAAATTGTTTGTTTACTTACCAGGTGTGAGTGAGCTAATGTTAGCCACAGCCTCGTATCTCAGTCTGAATCCCGTGGAGACAATGGACGTGTCTGTCCGTAGCCTGAGGTACAGCTCAGGACCTGAGCTGTAGAACATAGTCTGAAGATTTGTATCACAAACTGTCCCCAGCTTTGTGGCAACACTCGATGTCCCTGTCACATTGTAAAGTCAATAAGACAGTAAAAGACCAGTTCCAGTGCACGTCATCAACGGTTACTGTAAGCCGTCTGTGCACGTTAACACGAAACAACACCGGTGTCCGAGCCTCTGGCTGTAACATCAGCGCAAGTATGTTGCCGCCATAATTGATAGCAACCCTATGCTACCATGAAGGGATAAAATAGAAACACTCCACACCATAACTACCAAATTAAAACAGAATCTGGACAAATACACACAGAAAATATATGTAGGCCCGATTAAACCATCATTTAAAAACCGTCCACAGCGAGCTGCAAAATAACAGTGAAAGTTGAATAAAACAAAAGGCGTACAAGCGGCCAGTAGCACAACACGTTTCTAAACCTTAAAACTGTTCTAAAGAAGCAAAATCTCTTCTAAGCCATTTTGATGCTTTGCAGAAAAACATACAAAAAAATTGTACTGACAGCACGAAAGTCAGACTTAAACAACTTTTTCTTACTTAAAGCAGTTTTAGTTTTAAAAATTCTAAAATTGTGGTGTTCACTTTAAACTGATTATCTAAATAGAGTTAAGGCCTAAAAGTGTTTAAAATTAGAAATGTGTTATGCTACTGGCCCAAGGAAAATTAAGTTAAAAAACCCTTATATTGTGTCATTACTAAACGTTTCTCTTTTGGGCTTGATGACAGCTACATATGAGAAAAATTCATTTCTAGTTCAGATCGAAAATCTTTCACTGAAATGAATAATTAAATACAGATTTAAAAAAATAATAAAAAAACAGCAGTGATGCCAATTGTTACTAAACGCTTCTTTTGAACTAGGTTAAGACTTTATCTGAGGCAAATTCCTTTTGGGTTCTAGACTTTATAAAAATGATAAATGACAGAAACTTTCGTTTTCACGAACATTTGTTTATTCATCAGGGAACAATAGAAATAGTGTTTATTTGATACAAGTATTAATTAATAAGTTATGATTAACATACCGTCGAATATTTCGAGAAAGTCGCAGCTGCCGCATACCATACATTGTTCAAGGTTGGCGGCCTCGACTCTCACTTTTACGAAAAGATTCGTGCCTGTGGAAATTCGCCACTGACAGTCAGCATTGCTGAAAACAGAAAACTGTGTTATCTGTAAGCAGATCGATAGTTATGAAGTGATGAGTATTCATTAACAGACTGAAGATGCAAAGTGATCGTCATAAATCATCTATGAATCCGGAGATATGTCCGTCTCGGTGAGCAAGCTGTTGGAGCCAGTCACCGTGGATTACATGCAACGACTTATCAATAACCGAGCTATCAAAACATTTGCTAAATCCGTTGCCAAATGTTACGCTTGCTGGGTGTCTCCACAAGCTTTTGCCATCTATTACTGACATAACACTTTCCAGCCCACTGGATCTGTTCCTGGATGCTTCAGGACCGCCCTACTGAAGAAGTCCAACCTTGATGCAAATGAACTAGAAAAGTACCATCTTGCTCCTAGCCTGACATTCATGTCCAAGCTCCTAGAGCGAGTAATCGTTGAGCAGATCAGTGAACACCTTACACGCCACCATCTTCTGCCTGTACGTCAGTGTGCCGACCGTTTCTACCACAGTACAGAGATGACTTCTGACCGCAACATCCTTGATATGAGTCAAGTGTCAGCTTGTTCTCCGTGACCTGTTCGCCGCGTTTGATACGCTCGACCATGACCTTCTACTACGTTTTCAGCATCCAAGACACATTCATTCATTCATTGGAGAAAGCACATAGATAGACCCGGCAGCTGACACGGTGCGCCACTCACGAATGTCTTGGGCAATAGTAAGCAGGTCCCTCCTCTGTCGACCGCCGTGAAGGGACAGTCGCCGACAGAACGTCGTTCTGTTATTGCTGGAAACTTAGTATTTTACAAATATGAAACATTTCATAAAAGCTGTATGTGGGAAATCACTTACTTGAAATAATTATTAGGGTAGTTAGGAGACTGCAGGTATCTCACTTGTCCGATAGAAACAGTCAGTGAAACAGGTGTGGACAAGCATACTGTGCCTGGAGAATAAAAAGTAATGTTTACTGGCCTTCATTAATCCCTCATTACACGGCTTCCTAGTCCATTTTAACTTTAAAAAACTACATTACTCTAGGCTGTTTATCTCTTGAATAGAAAATGTCGTTAGGATAAAATATTTGCTGAACAGCAATGGAAGAAACTGACCCAAAAGTGAAACCGCAAACTGCCAGAGACCAAAACTATCGCCCTTAGACACGTACATGTGTGTGTGTGTGTGTGTGTGTGTGTGTGTGTGTGTGTGTGTGTGTGTGTGTGTGTGTGTGTGTGTTGGCTTGACAGCATGTATACATGAAACAGAAGGGTGGCTTACTGGCTAGTGATGATGGGACACTAGATGATGTTTTTGTTTCTTGCTCGGAAGATGTCATTAATATATTATGACAGGAGGCTTTTATTCAAGATCATTCTTGGTGGACATAAGAGTAACACTTTTAACTGTTAAAGTAAAATTGAGGGATTTACCCTTTTAAAGGAGGATCAGGAAAGACTTTATTTAGATATTTCATGGACGCGATGATATTTATATGCGTGCATTTTTCTCCTCACCATAGAATAAAATTGTGAGAACGTAAGAAGAAAAAGTTTTTACCGGACGTTGTATTAACCACTTAACACAATTTTTTTTTTTTTACAGCTGTTAATCGGAATTGACCTCCGACTTACATTAAATATTTACCAAATTAACTTCGGGTCCTCTAGAGGCAACCATCCGAAATTTATACATTTTTTTTTTTACAGTTTTGATGGATGATAAAGTATACCATTGAAACTGAGACTCCGGCTGTATTAAAGTGACTGGAGTTGAGAGGGGAAGTTAAATAGGCCGCGAGGACTAGGCAATGATAGCCAGTCCCTATTACTGCTACTAGAAATTTCAAGGAAGATTGCCTGTGTAACATTTATATTAAGACCTGTGTTTTCGCGACTAATTATGACTGTACTTTGTTTATGAACCTTTTATGTGTTTCTGGTAACTGTATTCAAGAAGACAAAATTATTTTGGGGGATGAAGCCTAAAATTTGAAAAGCTTACAGTCAGATCTTTGTGTTCTGTTGTTTGAAAGAATACCTTTGAACATAGAGTATGTATGTGTACTATATGGGTCCCGGACACAAGGTATCTTCAATCAGGGCCGCTAGGTAGTGTTGTGATTAAAGCACTTGCTCGTCACCATTGCAGTGAGAAACTCAGTGTTCAGATCTCGTCCCGGGACACTTTGTGTATGTGACACCTGTCCGCAGGGCCGGGCGTCGGGGGTTTCCTCCGGGTCATCAGGTTTTTTCCCCCTCCCTCTTCCCCAATAGTGCGAAATCTCCTCAAGGTGGAAGCACTATCCTACTAAATAAACCAACCAACCAGGTATCTTCAATGTCGAGATATACAAGAGGGTTGCTAGTGTCGCGTGTAGCGACGAGTCCAATCGCTCTCCAGCGCAAAACAGACAACACGCACACGAGAGGACAATACAAATACACGTTTAATCAAAACAAAAAAAAAGAAAAAAAATCAAATGTAGGAGAAACGTAGAAGCGAACAAAGAAAATGAGGGGCCGGGACGAAAGTAGACGCCTACCACTAACCAATACCACCCCCTCCCTGTCTATACCCTAAGATACCACCCCACCCCTTACAAAAGACTACAGACGAAAGTCACTCTGTCTGCACCACCGTCTCTCGGTGTATGAAAGCTCCACGTATGCGCAACAGTCACCGCTGGTCATTCAATACTCCGCTCGAACAACAGATCGTCGACTCAAGAAAGTCACTCCAACCACTTCACAGTTTTTCAGCAGACGAAAGCTCCCCGTTCTCACAACGGTCTCCACTGGATATTCAATACCCCGTCCACATAACGGGTTTCTGACAGATGAATGTTACCCCGTTCTCACAACGGGTTTCTAATAGACGATCTATTTTGGTGACAGCTCTTCTGTTCCCCAGCCTCTTTATCTTCCAGCTCCTCTGACCTTTTCTTTTCTATCTTTCGTCCACGATAACCGCTCTCTCCCCCCCTCACGCGCCAATCACGTCAAAACCAACCAAATTACAATCATTTCGTCATATTATCATGACGCAGCAAACCCCCTCCCCCTTCAGAACTAAAGTTCGGGCTGAGCCAGCATGCGACACGCGACACTAGTGCCAAAGAAATGAGTCTATAAATGATAACTGGAGAGGCTGACATAAGTGGCTCAAATTGTTTGTTAGCTATAGAACAGATGTTTAGTTGACAGAAGTAGGTACAGATGTTGTATTTACACACAAGGCAAAAAAACTCGCATTACCGTCCGACGACGGCGTTGTTTCGCTGAAAACTGGCCGTCGTGTTGTCGTGGAAAGGGTTCTGGCTGTGAAAATAAAAGCTCGGAATAAAATAGACAGACTACAAAACCGAAATATTCAATAAATTCTACTGTCATTTGAAAGCATGTATACATGAAACAGAAGTCTGGCTTACTGGCTAGTGATGATGGGACACTAGATGATGTTTTTTGTTTCTTGCTCGGAAGATGTCAATAACATACCTATTATGATGACAGAAGGCTTTTATTCAAGGGGATCGTTCTTGGTAGACATAAAAGTAACACTTTTAGCCGTTAAAGAAAAATTAAGGGATTGAAACCCTTAAAGGAGGATCAGGAAAGACTTTAGACTTTAGAAGTTTAGATATTTCATGGACGCGATGATATTTATCTGCGTGTCTTATCCTCCCCACCATAAACTAAAATTCTGAGAACTTAAGAAGGAAAGTTTTTATCGGACGGTGTATTAACTACTAAAATGCAATTTTCTTTTTACCGGTTGCTAGTCGGAACTGACTTCAGGCTTACATTAAATATTTACCAAATTAGCTTCGGGTCCTCTAGAGGCAACCATCCGAAATTTATACATCTTTTTTTTTTTACAGTTTTGATGGATGATAAAGTATACCATTGAAACTGAGACTCCGGCTGTATTAAAGTGACTTTAGTTAAGAGGGGAAGTTAAATAGGCCGCGAGGACTAGGCAATGATAGCCAGTCCCTATTACTACTACTAGAAATTTCAAGGGAGATTGCATGTGTAACATTTATATTAAGACCTGTGTTTTCGCGACTAATTATGACTGTATTTTGTTTATGAACCTTTTATGTGTTTCTGGTAACTTAATTCCATGGGCAATAAGACAAAATTAATTATTTTGGGGAATGAAGCCTAAAATTTGGAAAGCACACAGGGAGATCGTTGTGTTCTGTTGTTTGAACCTTTGAACATAGAGTATGAATGTGGACTAAGTGTGGGTCCCGGACACAAGGTATCTTCAGTGTCGGGGGTTTTCTCCGGGTACTCCAGTTAGTACTCTGGTTTCTTCCCCGTCCATCTCCCCAAATAGTTCGAAATCACCTCAAGGTGGAAGCACTTTCTTACTAAATAAACCAACCAACCAGGTATCTTCAATCTCGAGATATACAAGAGGGTTTCTAGTGCCAAAGAAATGAGTCTATAAATGATTACTGGAGAGGCTGACATAAGTGGCTCAAATTGTTTGTTAGCTTTAGTACAGATGTTTAGTTGACAGAAGTAGGTACAGATGTTGTATTTACACACACAAAAAAAACTCGCAGTACCGTTCGATGGCGTAGTTTCGCTGAAAACTGGCCGTCGTGTTGTCGTGGAAAGGGTACTGGCTGTGAAAATAAAAGCTCGGAATAAAATAGACAGACTACAAAACCGAAATATTCAATAAATTCCACTGTCATGTTAATCATTTGTTAAACTGCTACTTTCTTATTGCTTTGATGTAAGAGCTAATAGTCACAGCGGTAGACCGCATTCAAGACTGGGACCTGTAGGTTATAACCTGGGATCACTTGTACCTAGCCTGACAGTCTTTACTACCGAGGAGACAGATTTTAAGATATTTTTCCATCAGCGGATGTTGGCTAAAATTATAACTGCAGTAAAAGCACAGCTTTAGTTTCGTGCAACCGTCGCCACTAGTAAAAGAAATGGCGGAGAATGGGTCGTTGTTATGGAAACAGTAAAGTCCTGCCATAAAAAGTCAAAGGTCTCCGTACTAACCAGGTGTCGGGGATTTCATCTCAGCCACAGCCTCGTATCGCAGTCTGAATCCTGTTGAGACAATGGATTGATCTGTACTCAGCCTGAGATACAGATAGGGCCCAGTGCTGAAGAACTCTGTCTCAGAGCTTATTATACACACTTTCGCAAGACTTCTGGCAGAAATCGACTGTCCTGTGACAATATAAGGTCAACCAGAAAGTGTACAATCAGTCCCAGTACCTGTCGTCAACAAAGACTGTATACGATGTGTGGACAGTAACATTATAAACACACGGTGGAAATATCTGGCTATAATATCTGAAAATACAGCCATCATAATATTTCTTACTGCCGACTGTTACCATGTACATACATTATTACACAAACAGACTAGTTAATAAATATCCCATTAATACAGAACATAATTATTCAGTGCAAAAGAATTATACTGATTAAGAAATACTTGAACATTAAAGACGAAGAAGATAAGACACCCGTTAGAATTGAAACACTGGTGAGGCCAGGATCAAAGGCGCCGAGCTTGCATGGTCAGAGAGTGATTTTATGGCGGTTAATATTTTCAGACAAGTCATATTCTCTCATACATAGCAAGAAACACACAAGAACAGTAATTAAAGTAATAAAAATGGTTAAAGCATTATCTCCCCCACCCCAACAACCAGCTCCTCCTCAGTCTCACAAAGTGAGTATATTTAAGAAAAAATGGGTTTTAAGCCGTCGCTAGTATCTTGTCATTAAAAAAGTAATGTTTTTCACATGTCCGGTGATAATTACATGAGAAACAAGCTCAAGTCAATCGGCTGCAAAATTTTCCAAACCCAGTTTAAAATGGCAAAATGCAGAAAACCTCTGTTTGACCGTTCAAAAACTATTAATTAGTTTTGTAGTAGAGCCTTCTTACCGTCGAATATTTCGAGAAAATCGCAGTTACCGCATTGACATGCTTCAAGGTTGGCAGTCTCAACTGTCACTTTTATGACAAAGTTGTTGTCAGTGGACATTTGCCAGTGACAATCAGCATGGCTGAAAACGAAAAGAAACCTGGATTGGCAGTTTCAAGTAGATCGATAGTTATGAAGCGATTGATAATTATAAATTGATTATTGCAAATCGATTTTTATTTTTAAATAGACGGAAGTTGCGGAATGATAAATCATCGATCGTAAATTATCTGTGACTGCAGAAGTATGTTTGTCTGGGTGAGCGAGATCTCAGGAACAAGGAACAATAGGAAGGAGAAATAGGAACAACATCGATGTAGACGGAAATGTAGCGACAGCTGTTGAACAAGATCCCGTTAAAAAGAACAGTTCGTTCCAAAGACACTACACATTAATTAAAATTGAACCTACCAACAAAGACAATTGTAAGATTATTAAATTCAAACTCATAATATTGTAAAATTATGAAAATAAAAATATGAACAGATTGTTAAATAAAAGAAAACTCTTTGAAAAATATAACTGTCAAACACACAACACGACCAAACATCTAACAACTACATAATAACCCCGTTATATTGGTTTATGAAATAAAGCAATTAGTGAAATTAATGTTAAAACATTGTTAGATCGGATGCAGACAATCGAGAAAGAGCTGAAAGTCTTTATCAGGAAGCTACATAGTTTTCAAACATGGCACGTTTGTGAAGTCTATTTGAGAGCAACACGTGCGGGAAAACCACTTACTTGAAATAATTATTAGGGTAATTAGGAGATTGCAGGTATCTCACTTGTCCGCTAGAAACATTCAGTAAAACAGGTGGGGAAGCGGAGCATACTGAGCCTGGAGAATAAAGGTAATATTGACTGAATAAAAACATTTTTGACTGGATTAAAACATTGCTGATAAGTATTGTTGACGGGATAGTCAAAGTAATGTTGACGAGCTTCTTGTTAGCCCTTTAATAATTTTTCCTTAATAGAACATGTGGTTATTATAAAATATTTGTTGAAGAGCATTGGCAGGAGACTTTCCCAAGTAAAACACCTCGAAGGTCGGGACATACAAAAGAACTTCTATTGCAAAAGATAGTATCAAAGAAAGAAGTGTTGATGTGATTGTTGGATCGGCTGACCGGACTGGATCTACAAGCGTTGGCTCCCAAAAGCAGAGAAATGTTTGGATGACTTGAAAGAAGTAATTACTACTGTAATATTTACAAAGAATGGAAACAACTCGCATTACCAATTGAAGATGTCGTAGTTACGTTGAATACTGGTTGTGTTGTCGTGGAAAGTGTGCTTGTAGAAAGGGTACCGGCTGTTAAAAAAAAAAAGAAAAAAACCACACAGAAAAACAATAAAATCTACAGACTGTGGAAGTAAGATTTCAATTAATTCTGTTGTCATATTAATCTGACTTAAACTGCTTAAGCCTTATTGCCTTGATGTAACTGTTAATTGCCACAACTACTGGCCGTACTGGGACCTGTAGGTTATAACCTGGAATCACTTTTACCTGGCCTGACAGTCGTTTACTACCCAGGCGAGACTAATCTCATGATATTTTAACATCAATGGTCATGGCTTAAATTATTGCAACTGTCACCACTGTGAAAGAAATGAGGTAAGTGATGGAAATCATTAAAGTCCTGCAGCTAAAAGAGAAAAGTCTTCTTACTAACCAAGTGTCGGTGAGCTCATCTCATTCACAGCCTCGTATCGCAGTCTGAATCCTCTAGAGAGCATATGTGTGCGCAGTGTGAGATACATATAAGGCCCAGTGCTGTAGAACACTGTCTGATTGTCTGTGTTACACACTTTGCCAAGACTTCTGTCCCAAGTCGACTGTCCTGTGACAATGGAAGGTCAACCAGACAATAAACGACCATTCTCAGTACATGTCAACAAATACTGTAAGCATACAAGTGTCGTAATATCTGGCCATAACATCTGTCCGATTAACTTTTAAATGTTAAATTTGTCTGTGAACAGCTTGAGACAAGTTTTCACGAAAACCTATTGAACTATTATTTAAACTCATTCATTGCGATAAATGCGAATGAATGGTAAGCGAAGTAAATTGTTTAAATATTTTCTATCCCGACCTCACAACCAAAGTCTTCCCATTTCCTCGCAAAATGCATCAATTTCAGAAAAAGTAATAATTTTTTTAAAAGATTTTTAAGTAGTCACTAATATCTTGTCAGTCTAAAGCGTTTTCAGCTGTGTTCGATGATAACTGGATAAGAAACATATTTAATTCTGGATCGGCTGCAAAATTGTCCATGTAATTTTCAAAACGACAAATAACAGAAAATGTCGCTTTCGCAAGCATCTGTTTGATCGTCCTGAAACAGCAAACAAAGTGCTGATTTTATGAAAGCATTATTTAATAAGTTTTGATTAACATACCGTCTAATATTGCGAGAAAGTCGCAGACACCGCATGGTATACATGTGTGCAGGTCGGCAGCCTCAACTGTCACTTTAATGAAAAAGTTGTTGCCCGCGGAAATTCGCCAGTGACAGTCAAAATTGCTGAAAAATAAAGATGAGGGTTGATAACTGTGAAATAATCGATAACTACAAAGTGATAGATATTTATAAATATATTAGATGTTTATGAATAGATTCGAGTTGCAGACTAATAGTCACAACTTCCTCTCTGACTGTAGAAGCATGTGTGTCTGTGTGAATGAACTCTGGGGAACCGCCATGAATGTGGACGTTAGTGAAAACAACTGTTGGCAAGAGCAATATAAAAACAGTTCGTTCCAGCGATACTACACATTGAGGGAAGCTACAAAAAGAGGGGGAGGACCATTTTAAGGTCATACATAAACATAAAACATTGAATAAAGAATTGTGAAAAGATTGTTACATGAAAAGAAAAACTCGGAGAAAATTAAACAACACTGCCAGACACCTAAGGACTGGAAAATAATTTTGTCCTAATGGCTAATAAAATGCATTGATGAACGAAAGTTGTGTTAAAGGTAAATGCAATATAGGCAAATAAGGAAGAGTTGAAAGTCTTATTTCTAGAATTTACATAGTTTTCAAACATGGCGCTTTTTATTAAGTCTATCGAAAAGAAACAAATGTATGGGAAAGCCACTTACTTGTAATAACGAATAGGGTAACCAGGAGACTGCAGGTATTTTACTTCTCCACTAAAAACACTCAGGGGAACAGGTGTGGACGAGCATACTGAGACTGGAGAATAAAGGTCAAATTGACTTGATAATAAAAGCAATGATGACCTGATAATAAAAGTAATGTTGACTGGCTTTCGTTAGCTGCTTTACTTACTGCTTTACTTCACACAAAAAAACTGCCACACAAAGGCTGAATTTCTCTTCAAAAGAAAATGTGGCCATGATAAAATATTTGCTGAACAAGATTGGCAGTTAACTGTCCCTAGTGTGAAACATACTGATCGTCGAGACATAGAAAATGACTGCTGGTGGTAAGACAGAAGCAAAGACAGAAGTGTTGATCTGATTGTTGGATCGGATGACGTGACTGGATCAACGGGTGTTAACTACCAAAAGCAGAGATAGAGAAGTTCGGATGACATGAGAGGAGTAGGTACAGAGGTGATATTTACATACAAGGAAAACAAACCCGCTTTACCATTTGGCTGTCGTGTTGTCGTGGAAAGGGTGCTTGTAGACAGGGTACTAGCTGTGGAAAAAACAAACGCATAATAAAATCTACAGACTATGGGAATGAGAATTTGGGTGACCGGACACTTAATCCCCAGACACTTAATCCCCGACACTTAATCCCCTAGACATTTAATCCCCAGACACTTAATCCCCATACACTTAATCCTCAAAAATGCCCCCAATGTTATAAATGTTGAAGTTAAGTATTATTTTAATTGTTAAACTTAATTTGATGTTTACATGAAAATAATTATTTGAATTAAATTTTTCATTCACTTCATAATTAATTTTTTCATTCACTTCATAATTAATTTTTTCATTCACTTCATAATTTCGTGAGTTGAAATTTCATTTTGAGGATTAAGTGTCTGGGTATTAAGTGTCTGAGGATTACGTGTCTGGGATTCGAGAATTTGTATATTTCTCCTGCCTTTGATACTCTTGTTACGCTGCGGAGCATTCTTCTCTCCAGTTTACCCATCCGTGGGGGGTACCCGTACCCGACTCTGCTGAGGGTTGGGAGACGTACTATGAGGGCCATTACAACTCACTCTTCTACCACCATAAGGTCACGAGGTCACTCGTGTGTGTGTGTGTGTGTGTGTGTGTGTGTGTGTGTGTGTGTGTGTGTGTCTGCAAGCGTGCGTGCGTGTGTGTGTGTGAGCGCGCTTTTCTTTTCTTAGAATATTATTGGTGTTGTTGCAGACTTGGTTCTGCCTTTGAAGTTAAAGGTCAGTACTAAAATCTATGTTGGCTTTATTTCACAGTTAACAGAAATATCATTTGTGTCCTTTAACTACCATATTAATTTAATATGACTGAGTCTCCTCCACATGCCCATACATTCATCTGATTTACTGTTCATGTTAGGAAAAGAAGATATAAATTCTCTACCTAAAATGTAAGTCTGATTTTTGAGCCAGTTTCTGAATTAAGACACAGTCACTAGAAATACGAAACAAATTCCTACATCACTGCAAACGGAAATTGCTAAAACTTCTAGAATGTTCATTTTTGTCACGTTACTTGTCATTGCTTCAACGTAATCATAGCAGGGGTCGAACCGTCTCACGTGTGGTGGGAGGGTATGGTCAAATTGGAAAACAGTCGAGTTGTCCGATGAGGTCATATACAAAGCAAACAACATCATCCCCATCCCCCCAAGAAACCATAGTTTGAATGCGATGCCGTTACCTGTCGTTGATGTCAATGGTGGTTTTGCCACAGAGGTGTACCTGAGCTGAAAGCCCCGGCCACTGAAGGCAGAGTCGGAGGTAAACACCACAAGTAGATAGAGTCCTCTGCTGACGACAGGCTCCTCCAGGTAGGAGCAGATCCTCCTGACCTCCTCTCGCCATGTAGGGAACACTGTTTTAGAGAATGCAAAGGCACTCGATCATTAAATAACAGTTTTGGTGTCAGCAAAATAAATGTGTAGCCTACTCTCACTTTGCTTAAATTTAGTGATGCTTACACAGCTTACACAAGCAGGAGGTATCTCACAGATGATGACATCTTGTTCTGGGATATTTTGCCATGCTTGACAATGCCTTGACAATGCTTGACTATTTTGGTGAAGCGTACTCGAGAGCTGTATCACAAATGGACCTTTAGCTACGTCCTGTCATGGGAACTAGACCTATTACCAGATCATAGACTATTGTAATAATTTGGTACATGAAAATACACAAAATTGACACAATAATATAGCCATTTAAATTTCACAACAATAATACAATAAAAATACAATCAGAAACGCCCTCTCCTAATGCATAGAAAAAGGAGACTTTCTCTTGGTACTCTAGTTTCCTTGATCTTTTATGTCAGTCAGTCAGTCAGTCAGTCAGTCAGTCAGTCAGTCAGTCAGTCAGTCAGTCAGTCAGTCAGTCAGTCAGTCCCTTGCCTGGCACCTGGCGTTGGGGGGAACACATGGATAGACGCGGCAGTGACAGGACCCGCCACTCTTGCCTATTTTGGGCGATAGTCAGCAGGTCCTGTACAGGACGACAAGTCCAGTCTTTGACCTTCGTAAGTCAGTTCTTTCTCTGACCACCTCGGCGTCGGCCACCCTACAAGGTGCCTTGAAGGATAGTCTTGGGTGTCGTGCCGGGTCACATGGCCAAAGAAGTACAGCTTACGTCGTTTGACTGTTGATAGTAGAGGTTCCTGGTGTCCTACGAGTGGGGCAATCTTGTTTCTTACAAAGTCGTTGGTTTCATGTTCTTTGTATGAGATCCGGAGCAGCCTCCTCAGGCACTTGTTCTCGAATGCCTGGATTCTCCTTTCTGTTTCGGCGAGCAGAGTCCACGTGTCACATCCGTAGAGCAGGATCGGCACTACCAGGGATTTTTACAGCCTGTATTTGATAGTGAACCTTATCTTGTGGCTATGCCATATCCTATCTAGCCTAGCCATTGCTGCTGTTGCTGTTGCGATCCTGATGCGGATATCTAGCGTGAAGCTGCCGTCCTTGGAGAGGGTGGCTCCCAAGTATTTGAAGCTGCTTACCTCTTCGAGCTGTACCCTTTCATAAAGATCTCTGCTTTGCCGTTGCCATTGATCATAACTTTGCTCTTTTCAGTGCTGGTCTTCATTCCATATGTATTTGAGCTGTCTGTCGGTGAGGTCTTGCAGTTCCTCGTTAGTACCTGCTAATAAATCTATGTCATCTGAGAAGCGTAGGTTGCAGATTGGTCTTCCACCGATTGAGATGGAAGTATGATGGTCATGAAGAGCTTCGAGCATGATGTTCTCCAAAAAATATATCGAACAGCACGGGTGATAGGGGACATCCTTGACGTACCCCTACTGTGGTGCGAAAGTAAGCTCCTATTTGGTTGTTTAGCAGTACTGTACTCGTTGAGCTGTTATACAGCAATTCAACGACTTGAACTAGGCCTTCTTCGATATTGAATTTCCCCATCACATGCCATAGCCCCTCGTGCCAGTCTCTGTCAAATGCCTTTTTAAAGTCAATGAAGTTGTGGTAAAGGTCCCACTGATGCTGAAGATGCTTTTCTATAAGAAGACGACAGTTGAAGATCTGCTCAACTGTGCTTCTACGTGGTCTGAAGCCACCCTGTTCTTCTGCTAGCAGCTCTTCTGCGGTGGTTCTGATGCGGTTCTGTACGACCTTCAGCATGACTTTGCTTGGGTGACAGATAAGACTTATGGTTCTGTAGTTCTGGCACTGTTTGCTGTTTTATTTCTTTGGGAGGGGTATGATTAGTGACTGCGTCCATTCTCTGGGCCATTCCTTGCGCTCCCAGACTCTTTGGCAAATGACGGTGAGGGTCCTTTGTAGTTTCTTCCCCACCCTGCTTGAGCAGCTCAGCTGGTACATTATCAACGCCTGCTGACTCTCCTCCCTTCAAACTATGTACAGCTCTTTCCACCTCTTCCCGTAGAACTGGTAGGTCTGCAGGTTCGCTGTCTCTAGCCTGTGTGTGTGCGCGTGTCTGCTCATGCCTAGCCTAAAATGTTTGTGTTCGTGCCTGTGTACTTGTACGTGAAGCTTAAGAACCACTAGAGCTGGGAAAGTGGGCCATAAAATTTATTACAACATCCGGGTAATATACCACAGCATGCACTGGTGTACGCTATGTGAAGATAACGTTTAACGCGTAGCCGGAGGTTGTTGTCGTCTTTATTAAAGCGACCACTTACTGGGCGCCTGCAGTTACCGGTGCAACCTCCACTTAACAGGACAAAATCAGGCAGACTTCCCGCTTTGTCCTCCTCACCCGGCTGTTCGTCAACATGGCGAACTGCTGGTGGGGCTGCGGCTTGTGTCTTGCTCTCTTTAAGCTTCTCTCTGTGGGGGATGGGGTGATCATTTGCCGTTTGTCTCCCTCCCCTGTTATACCCGGCAGGGGATGGTAGGTATGAGTTGAGATCCCATGGGTGCCTGGCCGTATTGGAGGACAACGCTGATTGTGCTGCTGGGGTTTGCCTAGCGAGAGATTAGGTTCGGCCCATTCCCGTCTTCCTCTGAACAACGCAAACTCGCGCGCCAGTCAAGCTTCCAGCCAACCGGTCTTCACCTGGCATCTAATTAAGCCTTATCACCATAATCCTCATACTGGCACCGACATCCATACTGGCCATTATGTACGCTACCATACTTATGGATTGATATGTCGAATGGTTGGTTATCATAGTGTCTCATTGGAAATGAGTGTTAAGTACAAGCTCGGTGAACTGTGAGCATCCAACAAACATCACATCTTCAAAGATTCACACAATAGACAGGTTTGGAACAGTGCACTCATCCTACTGCATTTTCGCCGACTGGCACAAAGCCCTTCACTGACCATCGTAGATTGTGATGCTGTCGAAGCTGCAGTTTGGTGAGATTTCCAGGTCAATCCTCACGATGTCCAGGCGCACGGCAAGGAAGGAAGAGTTGTTGGCCATGATAGACCACGTGCACGTGGCGTCGCTGCGGATGTCAGAGAGAATAGAATTTAAAAAAACAATATTTAAGACCCCGCAGCACCCTCTAGCAGCAGCAACATGACAACAACAAACTAGTTTTTAGAATTCTACCATATTAGTATTCCTCCATTCTGTTAGTGAAATTTTCTAGTTTCATATTTTTCTAGTACTGGTGTTGTCTAGTACTACATGCATCATATATTTCAGAACAGCGAATGCAGTTAAGCGCTTCTTAACGGGTAAAGTGTCGAAGCGTCAAATCTTCGAAGTGTCTTTAAGTCGCATTGTCCTGGCAAACAAGTCTGGACTCGGACCAAAGTTCTAATGTCTCAGACGTTTTCTTTAAACCATTAATTTCCATCGACCTTTACACACAGCTTTGCCATACTTGGTCAAACTTTAGACATTTCCCCGTTTGAGTGAGACCTTCAGAGACCATTTTCACTCTACTTACTTCGGATACGCATTTGGAAATCCTGGGGATGTGATGTACCCGTAGGTACCTGCTTCCGCCGTCAGATTGTTAACTCCGCAGTGGAACGCTTCTGACAAATCAGGACGACAAATAAAAATGTTTAGAGGACTTGAGCTTTCTCTGAAATTTATTTCATGTAATAAATGCAGAAAAACTTTCAGGAGGGAGTAGATGAAAAACAGGGGAAAAAACACACATACATTATGCTTTAAAATAAACTAAGTTATATCGAATGACTAGGTAAATTTTAATCCTGTGGTTAAATTATTGGGACAATCAATGTAGCTTAAAGAAATACAATTGTAAAATAAGATTTTTAAAATTGCTTTGCTTTGTTTAAGAACTGATTCTCTCCAAAGAACTCTTGAAGTCGATTCTGGAATTACCAACCATTTCAATCGTGATCTCAGCTTTAATACTTTTACCCTGTTGGGTTGGGGGGGGGGAACAACAGCACGAAATACCATTAAATTTTAAGTGGTAACATTTATTAGTAGCTTACATAACTAGTTAACAGTTCGTAATTGCAGCTTTTCTTTATTGGCTATATTTTGGTTAAACGTTTGCAGTTACTGCAGCGAACGATTTTGTAACAATTACAAATTTGTCTTTATGGGCGCCTATAGTAAATATTCGTGTTGAATGGTGAAGTTAAATGCTAAGCTTCTTAACCCGAGCAAACATTATAGAATGTATGACTGGCAAGATTTATATAACTTTGATGTAAACTAGCGAACGTATTTACATATTCAGCAATGTCTGTCCATGAAGACCATTATTATTTTTCCTCTGAGGACATTAACGAAAGGCTCAACGATGAAATATAGACAACATAAAAGGGACCGACAACAATTTAAAGACATCGTATTGTACTGGAAGTTCATAAACAGTTGTATTCCAGTTACAGAGTATGGGTATTTCCACACTACACCCCCGCCCCACGTTTCCATTTCTTGTGTCCCCCTATTCTGCAGTACATTCTGTCAGCGGTGCAAGTGCACTTGTGAGGAGATGTCGCTAACAGGATGAGGAGAAAGCTTCACAGCACCGCACGTGTGTTGCATTCCTTGCATAGAACTGTTTTCTGTCGTCAGGGCCTGTCGCTGACAGTTTGAAGACTCAAATTTAATGTGTTTGTTCAGTATAACATTAAGGGTGCTGCAGGTATCAGCCATCTGTTTAAGAGCCAAGCTTCGCTATCGGCGCACCTGTGTAGCCAGGGTGACCGTGTAGGCCGAGGGGGTGGGGTGAATGAGGGATTGTCTGTTTTTTCTGGCTGGAAGAAAATTAATTAAGATTATTTAAGTATGAAAAGGGCGAGGATTGAGAAAAACGCACAAGACCGTTAGCTAGCAAACGCTCTCTAAAAACAGTGGCTGCTGATCGGTCAACGAAAAGGATTTCTAGGAAAATCATCTTCGTTTTGTGCAAGAATGCAGATTTGTACAGAGGCTTGCGTGGCTGGGGTGTGTGACAGATAAAATACCCGGATGCTTGTAGGGGGTACGAAAGACTTTATCTCTTTCTTTTTTATATTTTATGTTTGTTTTAAAGGATTTGCAGCAAAGTGCAAATATATATATACCTGTAGTAGGCACAGCAGTTATAGTTGATGTACTTGTTGTCACTGCAAACACACACAAAATAAAATACAATTATTGTACACACGTATACTGCTAGTTATTTTATGATTTTGTGCCTCCAGCGTGAACAGTATATTTGATTTTGTTATTGTAAACATAGGGTATGAATTAGAGACTAACCCTAGTTTAATTCATTATAAGTAATTAATTCCCAAGATCTGAAAAAGAATTCGCGAGTTGCATGCCTTGGAACACTGTTAATTAGCCACTTTCTGTTAGACCCATGCAAAGCCCTTCAAACTATGTTTAGTTAAAGTTAAACACGGGAATATTACAAATGGAGCCACTAAGATCCACAAGACTATACTTGTAGATATTCTCTACTGGTGTTTATTCCTTGCTACTCCTCGAGGAACATAGGGCCGCAACATCTCGCAAGCGGTTTTGGGCAGCCCCCTCCCCCCCCCAGTTGGGCCCATGTGGTTCCTGCATCCTTTGCCTCTCTTTCTACTGATCTTTTGCTAGTCTGATTCTCCAATACTAAAGACTCTTCTTCGCCATGTTGGCCAAGCGTACTGTGAAAAGTACTGATGGCTGGGCAAAGTGAACTTCTATGGGCTAATGAGACAGAGCTTTGGGACACGTTACAAAACATGGTACTGCACTCATTTTGCTGATCTCTGCTAGTCACTGAAAAATTGCCCGATAAGCCATTAAAGAGGCTGACAATATGATCTTGCAGACCTTAGACTGAAAACCATTTAAGAGATTGACCATGTAATCGTGCATAACTCGACCTGTTCTCTACGCCAACGATCATTCGAGGATTCGAGAAATAACCCCTCACCGATGTACTTCAAGGACTCGTAGATGATGAGAAAGCCTCCTTCTGACTCGGAGTCGGAGCTACCTGAAGTGAAGGTGATCAAGAGGTACCTGCTGCTGCTGTTGATTGGTTGAAAGGTTTCATTACATGAGGAGTAAAGGACGGGAGACAGGAGGCTGTCACCTGTAAAACATGATCCAATGAGCCACGTCAACCAAGCTGGAAGGCTATCTCTCGGTTGTGTAAATATGTGGATATTGTTAACCCAAACTCAAGTAGCCGTCACTATTAAGCAACTACTAAAATCGATGAAATAATAGTTTGTTCTAAAAAATCATGCAATATCTAGCTCAAATAAGTTCAGACTTAATTATCGTGATGTGATGCCTACCCGGTAAACTCTCTACCTCTTCTGTACCAGTATTAAGTGGTGTTTTTTTAAGTAACTTAGTTTTTTTTTAAATTAAAATTAGAAAAGATCATTATAAAGTTTACTGACTGCCATTTAAATAAAGTTGTTTATAAAATAAAACTGTTACATTTATTTCAGTTTATTATTTTTGATAATTTGCTTTTAAGTATCGTATTTTAATATTAATATCAAGTCAAAACAAAGTTTTCGTATAATATGGGTAAATTAATAGGATTAGTTTTGAATAGTTACTGACAAGCAAGATGAAAACTACATTTATCCGGCATTTACCAGTCCCCATAGGTGCCAGTTAACTGAGATTCTCTCTCCTCATACATACATACATACATACATACATACATACATACATACATACATACATACATACGCTGCCTCTATCGCACACACATACATACACTCTAACATAGTCACATACACACTTAATGTCTTTTACTCGGCATCCTACAAAATGATGAAACATATTGACAAATGCATGGCGAAAGGTCAGACGCATGGTATCATGTACTCACCGTCATAGACCCTAAAGATGTCCACACACGAACGGTTAGAAGTTCTCAACTGGAACTGTGTCGACTTCAGGCGAAGTCTGTAGCCATCGTTGGTCTCAAGGAGCCAGCGACAAGAAATATTACTGTCGATTAAAAGAAAACCGTCAAACTATAAAAAAAAAATTCAAACTCTCGAGTCGTTTATGTAGAAAAATTATTCCTTTTTGTTCTAAAAAGTAAACTGTTAGAACTAATAATTACAACTGTTGACTACATTTCAGTTCTGTGATACACGATTATTTGATATGCTTAGTCGTGATTTCTTAGTTATGTAGAGTAATAGAGATAACAGTTGACATGATAATAATATGCCTATAATATGTGTTTCTCTTTCAAACAAAGTGAGGGGAGGGTTCATGACGTCACTGACACAACTGCTGTTTTATAACGCCGATGACGTCGTAGATAGTGCTCATGACGTCACAGGCTCGCCACGGATGACTTCACAGATGGAAAATTGTTTTCGTGGAAACAATATTATGGACGATTCAGTGAACACACCTTGGGTACGGGTCCGGGTAGTCCGGCGAGAAGAAGAAGTTCTTTGCACTAGGCGGTACATATGACGTCTGGGTAGTGTCATTGCCGCACTGGCCTTTGATGTCTGTAACACAGAGAATACATCTACATGTACATGGACACGTCAAACATGCTTACAGGATGATGCACTCGATATTATTGTTTAATAAATTGCTTCCTACAAATACGGGAGTGAAAATAAAATAATATCCAGAATTAAATAATGCTAAAATTCAAGAAACAACCACACCTTATTTACTCTCAAAGTAAAACATAGCCAGAACAAAATCAAACGCCAGAAGTGAATCAGTAGCAAAGGCAACGTACTTTGCTAAACTTAATTTAATACTTAAACTTAATTTGGCGAGGGGTGGGTGGCGAGGGTGAAGAATAAGAAAATACTACATTTGGCAAACAGTTAAAAGAATACGAAAGAAAGCATCTTAATGTGTCATCGTCATGGGAAGGGGAGAACATGAATAAACCCGAGCAGCCTGATAAGGCGTTTATTCTCGAATGCCTGGATTATCTTCCCTGTTTCACGTTTAACGTTTCCCATCAGTAAAACGAAATGGGTTTTATAAGGTACTTGTACAGAGTTTATTTCGTAGTAAATCTGATGTTATGGCTGCGATCGGACATGTCTACCCTACCCATTTTCTGGTAGCTAGAGATATTACATTTGGTAAATTTCAGCGCCTGAAACACAACTAATTTCAAAGCTGGCGATTTATACCAATAATCATACAGGGCGCCTAGAGGGGAATTTTTTTTAATATTTTTATCTTTGTCGCTATACAATTCATTTGATAATTATAAAATGGATTCCATAGCTAAATAGCAATACAATAACTTTAATAATTATAGGATGCATTCTATAGCTGTACACTTTATTCTATAATTAGAGAGAGCGACAATTTCGGTAAAATCAAACTATTACATTTATATTATACTGAAAAGTTTCTTTTCAATTCATTTTATATATAAACAGTTCAACTCTATTGCTATAGAATGCATTCTATAGTAGCTATACACTTTAATACTATATTTATAGAATGAATTTTGTACTTGTAGAATAAATTTTATATTTATTTATACATTTAGAATCAAATTCTATACAGAACGAGACTCTGAGGGTCAACATCTGAATAGAAATTTGGTTAAAGATCAGAAATCAGAAATCTCCAAACAAAAGTCGACAGGTATGTGCTGTCTGCTGCACATTCAACATGTCACTCAGTTGGGGGATTAAAAGGAATCACTGAGCTGAAATGTCTATAAGTCACAGTCTTTGCACAAAACCTCCCTCCATGTGATCTGTTTTGGTTGATGTTTATCTTTAGCACAAGTGAATAACCGAAATTCGTTCAGGCCAACCGCTATTTCACTAAGGTTATGATGAAAAGCGGAAAAAAACACAATTAAGAAATTAAGTCACTAAGAGAAAGTAATTCCTAAACAGGTGATACAACTGTTGATCAGAGAAGAGTATCAGCTCCTTAAACTAAGAGAAGGTTTTGAGAGTTTTCTTGTGTATTCACGAGGCTCGCTTATGAGGATTTGAAATTGCGAATGGTTTGATATTAGATAAAGTGATTGCCCCATCTTTGCGCTAGACAGGAAGTTGTAGTCTTTGGTGCATCTGAGACTTGTTTTCTGAAAACAATATTGTGTGAAAAGGTACAGTACGCTCCATACAAGTTTCTTCATGAAATGCAAGCTCGTGAAAGGAATTAGGTGCTTGGTCTGTTCACATCACTACCATAGCCCCTTGATACAGACTGTCCACAGCCTTTTTAAAATCTATGAAGTTGTGATAGAGGTCATGCTGATGGTGAAGATGCTGCTCTATAAGGACAGGGCAACTGTATTTCTACCTGCTCTGAATCCAGCATGTTCTCTCCTAGCAGTTCCTCAGTGGTGGTGCTGATGAGATTCTGTATTACTCTCAGCATGACTTTGCTTGGATGGCTGATTATGCTTATGGTTCTGTAGTTTTGGCAGTGCTTGCTTTTTCCTTCTTTTTTTTTTTGGAAGGGGTAGAACTAGTGACTGCATCCATTCTTTATGCCATTCGTTGCGTTCCCAGACTCTTTTTGCACAGTGCGGTGAGAGCCTTTGTTGTTTCTTCCCCACCCTGCTCGAGCAGCTCAACTGTGATGATCTCAATGCCAGGTGACTTTTCTCACTTCAGACTTCGTACCGTTCTTTCAATCTCTTAGTTTTGTTGCTTTAAAAGATATCAACGTCTTTCTTCAGCTGGAAGTTGTTCAGGTCCCTGCAATAGTCATTCCATCTGTCAAGTATAGTACAGCATTGTCTGTGAAAAGGTGGCCATTGCTGTCTTCGATGACTGAGGTGTCCTTAGTAGTGAGTAGGAATTCTCGCTGTCACCCTGTGCCATTCCTTCTTCTATGTCCAGCATAGTCCCTCGATTCGGTTCTCTCTAGCGAATTATATCTCTTTCCTGATGGCACAATTCACTTGTTTGTATCTAGAAACTGCTTACGGTATGGTACACTTTTTCCTTGTCTTTTTCTTTGGTCACAGAAATCTAGGATAAATGAACCAGGGTTTTTCTTCTTCTTTTGACACCCTCGTACTTCCTAGGCTGTTGGCGAGTGTTGTTTCCAGTTATGGTGTCTACATCACAGTCCACCAAGTAAGTTCAGTGCGGCAAATTTATCACCAACTTCACCTTGAAGATGTCCTCAGCATTTGGGTTTTGTTATCAAAGCGAATTCAGATGCTTGAGCGGAGCTTCATCCGCAACTGCAGCTTCATCCTCGGTAAGACATGCTCGCCTCATATGTCAGCGCCTGGATACGTCCTCGTTTTGGCCTTGTTGATGGTGGATTTGAAGCGTCTAGGCACCAGGATGAAGTCGACTTGATAACTGACCACTCCATTTGGTGAGTACCAAGCGGCCGTCCTCAGTTTCTTGTGGGTGTATTTTTGCCCATTGCTGGTAAACGTTCATTTCCTGAATTATTAAAAAATATATTTTAGTTCCGGCAGCACATTTTCCGCTACCCCCCCCCCTTCAAGACCCTGTCTATATGGTGTGCGGTCGTTCTTAATTCTGGTCTCAACCGATCTGGCATGATGCTCTTTTTGCGGTGGTTATCCATAGTACTGTCTTTTTGCCTATACGCTTGGTTCGCTCATTTTCCTCTCGAAGTAACAACCACACAATGGAAACACTCCCAGGGCCTACTTAGAAATAGCGAAAGGCAAACTAACCTGATACCGGGAAAACTCCGAGCAAAAGTAATCATTCAAATGATGAGTTCGTACGAGTAGAAAGGGCTAACACTAACCCCCACCCCTGCCCCAACCCATTCATCGCACGACAACACCCTCGTCAGAATATTAAGTCGGAGTACAGTCATCCGGTTACAAGAAACCAAACATCCTTGTAGTGAGCAGCTACATCCTGGAGGACTTTGCTCGCAGTTTGATCGCGATAATGCTTTGCACAGAGGCCAGTGAGCACACTGTATAAGGGTGACATCTTCATGAATACATAAATATGCAAGCACAATGCATGAAAGGAAACTAATTATATGGTCAGCACAAAACGTTATAGCATGAAACTAAATTTAAAATATTTAAAAAGACTACAACCAAGAGGACAGTTATTCGTGATATAAATAAGCCACTGATCATTTGAGCAAAACTGTATACTTATTCTAATTAATAATAATAATTAAATATTAAAAATCATAAGTATTTTAATTTTTTTCCTGAATATATATTACTTTCATTCCACCACGATATCACGTTTTGTTATTATTTGGTGGTTTTGTTGGGAATTTTCTCTTGCTCGTTTCTTCTCTCTCTCTCTGTCTCACTTGCTTTTTTAAATACATCGTCGCGACACATGTTTTCGACAAAACAAATATTCCGTTCAAATATTTGATCATACACTCATACAGATTCTCCTTATTTACAACTCCAATATTTGATTTCACTACTAAAGGACGTCTCTGTGTGTTACATGCATTACAAACGGTAACATTTTAAACACTTATTTGCCAATGTAATAACATGATCAGCTTTAACTGGCCAGCAGGACAATCAAGAGGGTCACTTTTCAGCCACTTTCTATAAGTGCTATAAACTTCGTGCCAGGACCGGCACAAGGCTGTGTTGCGCCCTAGGCGAAAGACAAATACTGCGCCCCCCGTCCCCCTCCCAAAAATGAACCAGTTATCAAATATATATATATATATACGTTTAGGCTTAACTCTGTTTTCTTAACTGAAATTTTTAACAACTATCATAGACTTACAGTGGCGTAGGAACAGGGGGGGGCAAGGGGGGCAGCCGCCCCCCCCAAAAAAAGATGCTGGGAAGGCAAGAATGTGAACGTTATTCATTGTCAGCATGAAGCTTGCCCCCCCCCCCCAAAGCCGAGCATCTTCCTACGCCACTGACTTACATTAATTAAAGATCACAAGGCTGTGAAGAGGGACCCGTTTGTGCAATTAAAAGTTTTGCAAAAAGTTGTAACACCACTATCGCAACTCTTTGCATCCACACCAGCAAATTAAGCATTATAAGAAATGAGAAAATAAAATGAAGGTAAAGAAAGAGACAAATCGTTGTATCACAGTGTATAAAAATCATGCGAACTTATCTTTACAAACTCTCATGATGTCGGGGGTGTAGGACAGTATGCACTGTTCACTCTTGTATAGCTAAATCCAGTTCACAAATAAAGTCTTATAGAACAGTTCAGTTCACAGATCTTCTGTTACATCTTTTACTGATTCAGCTTTTGAAGGATGATAGCTCCAATCACCCGAACAGACCATTACACAGCAAACAGCAGCATGAGATGTCTGCAGCCACTCAGTAAAGTGAGGTTTTTACAACATCCTGTGGGTTTTAAGTTTAAATTTACGACTACCTTCTCCCCCCCCACTGTTAATGTGATCTGATTTTCTTTAAGTGGTAAAGATTTATCTCTACCCTTATCCACTAAGCCACCCCACTTAGGTCCTGTCAGTCTTTCTCTCCTCTCTCTTTCTCATCTCACGGACGACTATCAAGTAACATCGCACCACCTTCTTTGTCCAGTCTTCTAATCTGATCCGACTGGTCATTAACTGTGACAGATTTATCGCTACCCTTTGGGCCTTTCCACCTAGCACCTCGGCATGCTTTCAATCGTTCTCTTCTTTCTCATCTTACAGACGAACTAACAAGTAAAACCGCACTGACTACATGTTTGCTGCTTGAAAATAGTGGAAAAGTTGTTTTCTACAAGAACTCATTATGACCAGAAGTCATAGAACCCAGAAGTGTCAAAGAATGGCTTATTAAAATTAAATCATTTTCGAGAATTTGCTCTCCGATTTTATCAATAACTTATAAGTAAGAACTACTTTTGTCAAGAAAAACTACGTCTGTTTTTTAATTGCAGGCGTGCATCATACACACATGGATACTTGCATGTCTACCAAATCAGACCTACACTGATGAGTAGGGGGATTTCAAACATTCGTGTAAAAGGTTTTATGGAGTGACGACTGACTTATGGGGCGCCAAGAGAGGAATTTTCTCAAATTTGCTATTTCTAGCTATACATTGCAATGTATAATTATAAAATGCAATATATAGCTATACATTGCGTTTTATACTTATAGATTGCATTTTATATTTATACAATTCATTCTATACTTATAGATTGCATTCTATAGCTATACATTGCAATGTATAATTATACATTGCAATGTATAGCTAGAGAGAGAAAACTCGGTAAAAACCGAAGTGTTTCATTTATATTATACTCAGAAGTTGCTATCCAATTCATTTTATATATACCTTTCAATTCTTTAGCTATAGAATGCATTCTAGCTTTACATTTGAAATCTATATTTATAGATTGCATTCTATAACTTCTGACTTGAAATGTATACGGAACGAGGCTGGCTCATTTGCATATGGGAAAAGAAGGTCAAAGACCAACCAATCGGCGCTCGTAGCAGTGGCCTTCTTCGTTCTTGTGCAACTACAAAACTATCCAGTTCAAGAAGAAAACTATAAGTCTAAGGGTCGAGTAGAATAGTATCCCTACCCCCTTTGTTTTTTTAACGTCTGACCACCCGCATTTTCTTCCAAACAGAATACGAGAGGGAAGGAGATTTCGTGCGCATCGCATTCAGCACTCACTCTCAGCTTCACGGCGGTGTGGTATCCCTAATTTATTGCAGGTAGCGGGTTGGCCAGTGTCTCGTATTGCGCCCTGCCCTTCCCTTTGTCCGGTAAAAGTACACACATTTCAAGACTTACAAGTAATAGGATTAAAGAAGGAGAAAGGGAGGTTAACAGACGGTCACTGGATTCATTACACATTTGAATAAAACAACACATTCTGCAACCAAAACTTTTTGGTCTCTACGATCCCAAGTTGCAGACGACTTTCGGCCATTGCTATGAGCACACTGATTGGTTGGTCTTTGACCTTCTTTTCCCATATGCAAATGAGCCAGCCTCGTTCCGTATACATTTCAAGTCAGAAATTATAGAATGCAATCTATAAATATATATTTCAAATGTATAGCTAGAATGCATTCTATAGCTAAAGAATTGAAATGTATATATAAAATGAATTGGATAGCAACTTCTGAGTATAATATAAATGAAACAATTCGGTTTTTACCGAGTTTTCTCTCTCTAGCTATACATTGCATTCTATAATTATACATTGCAATGTATAGCTAGAAATAGCAAATTTGAGAAAACTCCCCTCTTGGCACCCCATACTGACTGCACACTGATGGAGACAAGAAATCTGTAGCACCTTGCTCTGGTCTTATTTTGCTGTGTGGTCTAAAACTCAAGCTACATGTATCACAGCTTCTAGCATCGCAGCTATCACGTTCCCATCCAAAGTCAAACTGACAGGTGGGCGGGGCAGTACGAGGTCCGTCAAAGGAGAGTCTTCTAGACGCTAACAATACAAAGTTGTAAATCATGGTGTCAAGGCAGCTGCCCAAACACATTCCAATGGTCAGCGCTGCTTGGTGTCCAGCATAGGGTTTATTGAAAACAAGAGAAGTATGTAGACTATAGGTCTTAGTACGCATTATCACTTAATAACCAATTTCAAATATTCTGTAAATGGAGCATAACAACAAGCTATCGGTTCAAACTGTAGACAGACAGACAGACGCACTCTTAGATAATAAAAATAAACAAACATTACAATTGACAACTAAATTAAGTGTAATACACTCAACGAACCAAAATATAATAATTAATAAGAAAGTTAAATATTCACGACCATGAGTCACAACAGTAAGTACAAGACTATAGGCCATCAGTGTCACTGCTGTACACAGCACTAAGGAGAAAACATGTTTGTGACAGTGAATTAAATAAATTGATCTGAAATTTGACTATAAAAATAGATATACTATAAACTTCAAGTGACTCTACCTTGATGTTTGTCTGCTAAAGACTTTAATACTCTTATTAACTAAGAACGCGATCGTGACATTAGCTAAGTTCCTTCGGTTTCAAAGTTCGTAAGTGTAAAAAATATTGAACATAAAACAGTTGTTATAACCAAAAAGAGACTCACGTAGCAAACTTAAGTCAGTGTTGTTCTCCCTGATCCCAGCTGCAGTGTTTTCAATGCATAAGTGTGGAACGTCTTTCAAAGTAGGATAGAAGAGAGAAAGGTGAGGTTGGTATTAGTGGAATGTGGTTAAATGTCTGCCCTGACCTGGCCCCATCCACCAACCCACCCCTGCTACCCCTCTGCTGTCTATCCTCCACCCCTCCGCCCTCTTCTTCCCTACTGGTTAGGTGGTCACTTCAAGTGCGCCCTGTAATGATGGGGTTTTCCTATAATACATGAATTGAGAAACTCGCGTGGTGAAGTCAACCTACAAGCAGAGGAAAGGCGTCCTGCTAATGTCATTCTATGAAAATGATCTTTTTCTCTAACACTTTTCATCACTTAAAAACAAAAAAAGCAGGCCATTTTTGCACCCCCCTCCATGACTGTGCTACCATCCCCTTTGCCATTCACCAACGCCGCCCCTCTCACCGCCCTTCGCCGCCCCCATCCGCCCTCTACTTCCCTGCTGGTTAGCTGGTCACTGCAAGTGCGCCCTGCGATAAAAGGGTTTTTCCTGTAATACATGTACAGATAAACTAGCGTGGTGGTCAGTCTACAAGCAGAGGAAAGGTGTCCTGCTAATGTCATTCTGTGAAAATGATATTTTTCCCTAAAATTATTCATCTTAAAAAAAAAAAACAGCTGGCCATTTTTTCCGCCCCTGTCGGTCGCTGCGCCCTAGGCGAGTGCCTAGTTTGCCTAATAGGTAGAACCGGCCCTGCAGTTCGTGCATCGTCTGCTCGTGGAAAACCTCTAAGCTCACCTTTGCAAATCTTTAGATTGTATAGACTTCTTATATCTTTTGTAACGATTAAGAGACATTCCTTTTAATGTTAAATTTGATTTCATTTTAACACAATGTAGGACCATTTTCTACCGTTTCAAAAGCCTATTTTTACATACGGAGTTTATTCTTTTAGAGCTTCTTTCACAAATTCATGAGGGTTCTATTTCTTAAAGAAAGAAAGAAAGAACAGACACTTGAACCCTCACTATATTTCTTTATCGCAATATTTGCTGTCTTACTTTGAAGAGGTTACATTATCTAGATGATATACGACTAGATTTCTTATTTACGATAAAGAGACCCAAACAAAAAATAAAATAAATCTGACCGTCAAGATATCCGCAATCACTTTCACTTCACATTGTGTTTCTCCCCCCCCCCCTCAACAGTCTGTCCATTTTGCTTTCAAAGCATGAATTTGTTTGCCCCCAAAAAGCAAGAATAAACCTCAAGCAAGAGGCTATTTACCTGTAACGATGGCAGACAAAATGAAGACAAGTAACCAACATGTCGTTGCAGGCATCCTGACTGTTCTGAGGACGACCACTCGTTTTGTGGGCCTACATGCAGCACCGTCCGCCCCACGTATTGACTGGTTAGGAAAACCAGAGGTTGCTGCTCTCTGGCTGAGGTGCAGCGCGTGTCCCGGATGTACATACCCGCAGGTGGCGCAATATTTTTTCACGTAGAAAATAGGTCAGACTGATAAACGGGCTGATTCCCTCACAACCTTGTGCAAATATGTTTTGCCATGTTCTAAGAAGCCTAGCTTCACTCCCGGAAAATCCCTTGTTTTTCATTTCGTCCGGCTGGATGTCAGTTGGTCAAGGTCCGTGAACTTAACTGTCCACTTTGGTCGAGATGCAGCCATCCCACGAAGATACGTGACGCGTTTTACTTCAAAACGTGACCACTATTCCTTGCACCTAGAGTTGGGGGATTCGTTTATTTTTGCTGCTGTTTTTTTAATATAATACAAAACAATACAACTTTATTTCTCCACAAGGGCAATTCCAGATAATGCTCGTACTAGCAATAATACACCCATATACATGATAAACAAGAGATAATACATACATATACATGTTGAAATAATTTCTTGCTCTCTCTCTCACTCACACACACACACACACACACACACACACACACACACACACACACACACACACACACACACACATTCCCAACAACAGAAGATGCAGTTAGTAAATGCTAGTACAAGATCACGGCCACTAGAGTTGATCAAGTAAATGGCACGTGGTTTGGGTGAGTGGCGGTGACGACTGGTTCTGCATACAGGCATCGCGTACCTACTGGCAGACCGCAGACTCACATGCCAACACATGATCAGAAATAGAGAGCATGCGGTGCCTTCCTAATGATTTGCTGATGACAAAAGGCTGCCGAGTCCCTTTGCCTGATTCCGGTGACCTTTTAACAGATATTAACAAGACTGTTTCTGTTCCCTAGGTCAGTCAGTCATAACTTTGCTCTTTTTAGTGATGTCCTCTATTCCATATGCATTTGAGATGTCCGGTGAGTCTGTTGGTGAGGTCTTGCAGTTCTTTGTTAGTACCTGCTAATAGATCTATGTCATCTGCAAAGCGTAGGTTGCAGACTGGTCTTCCACCGATTGAAATAGAAGTTTGATGGTCGTGAAGAGCTTCTAGCATGATGTTATCCAAGAAGATATTAAACAGCACCGGTGATAGGAGACATCCTTGCCGTACCCCCATTGTGGTGTGAAAGTAAGCTCTTATTGGGTTGTTCAGCAGTACTGTACTCGTTGAGCTGTTATACAGCGCTTCAACGACTTGGACGAGGCCTTCTTCGATGTTGAATTTCCGCATCACATGCCATAGCCCCTTGAGCCAGACTCTGTCAAATGCCTTTTTTTAAAGTCAATGAAGTGGTAGAAGTAGAGGTCCCGCTGATGCTGAAGATGCTTTTCTATAAGGAGACGACAGTTGAAGATCTGCTCAACTGTGCTTCTACGTGGTCTGAAGCCAGCCTGTTCTTCGGCTAGCAGCTCTTCTTCGGTGGTTTTGATGCGGTTCTGTATGACCTTCAGCATGACTTTGCTTTGGTGACTGATAAGGCTTATGGTTCTGTAGTTCTGGCACTGTTTGCTGTTTCCTTTCTTTGGGAGGGGTATGATTAGTGACTGCGTCCATACTCTGGCCATTCTTTGCGCTCCCGGACTCTTTGGCACAGGACAGTGAGGGATTTTGTAGTTTCCTCCCCACCCTGCTTGACAGCTCAGCTGGTACATTATCAACGCCTGGTGACTTTCCTCCCTTCAAACTATGTACAGCTCTTTCGAAAGAGGTTTCCAAGGTAGAGGCTGTGGAACCAAGATATGAAAGAAAGAGTTCTGATATTTTCCATGAAGGACCGATAGAGCCGAGTGAGGATGACAGAGCTGACAGAGAAGGATTTATTCAGAATAATCTAATCCCGTAAGTGACTGCTCACCTTCGGAAAGCAATAGTGAGGTTTTTCCATGTGACGTTTTTACCCAACTTTGTTCAGTCATTTTCGAGAGAAATGTTCAGATTGTAAATTATCACGTTGTAAAATCTTTCAGTTTACACGACAATAGCATCATGCCTGCTTACACAATGTGCACTTCCACCGACACTTTCCTCCCATGACCTTATAAATATAAAAGCCTCCCCAAACTGGAATAAGAGTGATTATTTTTTCAACCATTAACTCTCCCATTATCGTAGTAACTTCAGGCACAAAGTAGACTAACGACTTCCGGTCTTTTCTAACAAAAGTCATAACAGTTTCTTTATACAAAGTCGTTACTGCGATGGATCTTCAAATCATTGCCAGTCACATGTGTTACATTTTAATGAAGTTTCTCTCTACTTTGTGAGCGCATGGTTACCAGAAGTTTCCTGTGTTGTCTTTCATCTACAGTGGTCTGAGTGTTGATTAATGTCTTCTATCTTTGTCACAGAAGAAACAACGATTTTACGTTCTGCAGATGTGAACTGTGACTTATCAACATCTTGGTCTATGAACAGGAATGTCATCCGATACAACAACGACGCTAATCTTTACTACAGGATTCATGTCTATGTTTGAAAAAGGCAGTAAACTTGGGTTTGGCTTGAGTACCGCGCTATAAAAGCTAATTGGTGATTATTAAAAAGTTATTATTATTATTATTTCGACGAGAGTTGATGCGAGTGAAAGACAAGAATATAAACATTTTAAACCATGTCCGGCCCTTCTTCTCGAATACCTTAAGGGGCTATAATTATGGATATTGCCAGGTTAGCTATCCGAATACTCAAAGTCATAGATGATTGTCTGTTAACTGTGAAGCGGATAGCTTAGTTGATCTACACTGACGTCCCAGTTTAATGACAGAATATCCCTAACTACATTCAGCTTACACAATTAATTCTAATCAGATGCGATGAAACTTAGAAACTTCCAGCGCCCTAAACTGTTTCACAGCATCAGTATGCTCTCCATGTGCCCCAGAACTGAAACTTATTCTAGGGCCGTATTAATTAAAGCAAAGGTAAGTCGTTGTCCAAAAAGCAAAATGGGAAAATCAAGCGAAAACTTGTCTCCATAATTACGATAGACTGTCTAGCCCAGTTAATATTGCTTTATCTTACTTTACCCTGGGGAATCTTTGCAACTGCTTGATGCGAGCCAAGAATAAGGTCACCTCCGCAAAGTTTGAACTCCGCTTCATAATTACTGAAACGTGTCCTTGATTTACCCAGGACAACGACTTACCCCTGCTCAATGAATGCGGCCCCAGACTGATAACATTAATTAAATCAACAGATCGGATGAACTCAGAGGAAGGTACAAACATCAGTGATTGTTAGCCACAAAAACATATTTCGCTCGTGCGGTCATGACATTATGACTGGACAAGCACAGCTTTCTGTGCACTTTGATTAACTGTGATTCGTGTCTTCAAACGAGCGTCGTTGGTAATTTAAAAAAAAAGGCAGTCTGCTAACTGATCTCTGACAAACACGACCTAGAGAGAAAGGTGATTAACAGACTGGAACGCTCTGCTTCTCTTGTTGTCTATTCACGCTTCTATAGATGTTTGCAAAGAATGATGTCTATATGTATGTTCATTTTATATTTGTCTATGCATGTAAAACATGTGTGTGTGTGTGTGTGTGTGTGTGTGTGTGTGTGTGTGTGTGTGTGAGTGTGTGAGTGAGTGAGTGAGAGAGAGAGATTTGTGTATCTGTGCCTGTATCAATGTATTTTTTTCTGGCTCGAGAATTAAATCATCGTTCCGGACAAGATGACGCATGTTTTTCATCGTCTGTCACTGGCTTTGTTCTAACGGCAAATATAGACCATATACCCATAAAGTGATGATGTCAGAGTTACGACCGTCAGCGGCACCACTTCTGACCCCTCCCGTGGTCCGTTGCCACAACGGTTCGCGCTTGTCACCAGTACAGTGAGGATTGGCTATCCTGGGTTCAGATCTCGTCTCGGGAACTCTGTTCTTTCTCTTCATGTACATAGAACCTGTTTGCAGGGCCGGCTGCTTGTCTGTCACATGGCCATAGTTGCTGGCCATAGTTGTTTCCCCCACCCCCACCCCCAATATCTGACCCCTGAAGCTTTTTCACTCGCCTTCATTGGCTTTGTAGCCCGCAATCCTGGACCCCTAGATATGCACCTAGAGACCTCTGCTGTGTCCTGGTCCAGCTAATCGCGTCTTTAAAAAAAAAAAAGAAAAAAAACCTCGCCTGTGTTCGCATGCACCGCCCTCTCGCGACTCAACGCCGAGCGATGCGCAGCGCAGTCGCTGCCTCGCGCGCAAACACGTCATTCAGCGGCACTTTGCTGTTTGGGCTTCTTTTGTGGTCGCCCGCTACAGTTTGAACCAGGACCTGCACTGAAGGTCACTGCAAAGAGCTAGGTCACTGATTCCGATTGTTGATGTGCTTCACGCCACTGACCCTGTATATCTCGTGCTGACACCTTCTTCCATGATCTTCATATCGTATCTTTGATTGACGCTGTTACAGGACATACACATCATGCAATTCAAAAAAATACGGTGTTCGTGCTGTTGGTCACATGTGCGCTGCAAGATTTAGAAGGAAAAAAACTGTAATTAAATTGATGGACGAAATGTTCATAGCATTTTTTTTTTAACTTGTTGACTAATTTTCCGTTTGTTGACATCTTCCTTTACAGGGGGATGTTTGTAGCGAGTATCTCGAGAACCGAAGTGGAGAGGTGTATTATCTAGATTTGGGGAAATAGTATTTCCGTTAAATTATTTATAATAATAATAAATAATAAATGAAGATTTGTATAGCGCATATTCACACTCATAGAGAGCATGCTCTTAGCGCTTAAAACAAGGAAGAGACATGGACTAAATGGATAGAACACGAGGGCGTAAGAATAAACGACAATACTGACGACAAACAGAAAACAAAGATGGAAAACACAAAAAGACACCAAGTAACAGAAACATAGAAAATATAGGGATTCTGCAGAGAAAGATGGGTAGACAAGTAGCAAGAGCAGAAGGGGGAGGGTAAGAAGGACGAGCATTATCCAGTCATACAGCAAGACTACGCCTCACTAGCCCTTTAAATGTTGCCCTACATTTTTGCATGTCGTGCAATTATTTCTCAGTATGGGATGAGCACAAGACGAAAACAAAACCTGTCATATTTAAATTTACTGACGCAAAAGGTGCAGCTTGTAAACCATGCGTGTGCGTGTGAAAGAGAGCGAGGGTGCATGCGTGCATACATGAACATGATCTTGAACTGCACTTCACTCCCCTCCTTTGCCAAACGTCGTGTAACTAGTGATGGTGATGGGGCTCATAACTTGCAGTCGTAGTTTCAGTGGTATATTGAAGTTGTGACAACTATGGAACATGCTCCGGGTGTCATCTAAAGGCCACTGAGCAGTTTCTATTCAAGTCTCATCTCACGATTTCTAATGTCAGCATTAGCATAAGTGTGTAAAATGCTAGCATGCTAGCATCTCCTTAGTGTACAACAGTTTTTATAATTGTGTGCATTCTTGTCCTGTATGCGCCTCGTTTTGTTTACTTTGTTTTATTTTTATCTTTAAGCAAATTCCTTGTGATGTCATCGTCTTTAGTTTAGGCTTTTGGCTTAATAAGCTGTTGTACACCTGAGACTGAGGGACTGAATGATTTGTGATGTGACACTGTGTGTGTGTGTGGCTATGGCTATAGGTCATAGGCAACACGCAACACCTTCGACCAGAGCTTATGTAAAGGCTCAGACTCAATTAAGCCCTACCAACTCATTATTCAATAATAATACAGTGGCGCAGGAAGATGCTCGGCTTTCGAGGGAGGGGGCGAAAGCTTCATCTTGATATTGAACGACGTTCACATTATTGGTTCCTCAGACTCTTTTTTCGGGGGGTGGCCACCCACCTTATCCTCCACCCCTGGATCCTACGCCACAGCAAAAAGACCTTGTCCATAACCCTTTTTTGTGTCGGGAGCTTCTTCAGTTTTGGAGGTGATTTCGGAGACAGGTTGAAGAGTGCACGATGTGTCTGTGATGTTAGGTGCGAATCTGACTGGGTAAACTAGAGAAGAACATTAATTGTAATCATCGTAGTAGGAGAAACATTGCTTTAGTGTTGAAAAATGCTTGTTAGAAACATATTTGTACTTTTTATTTCTTCTTTTTTAATTATTTTAAGTCATATTTTCATAACCCCTCCCCCTTGTGATGTTAATACATTAATTGGTTTGTCGTAAAATAATCAAGTAGTTTAACTGTCGTCGGTTGCCGTGTGGGAGGCTCATGTTGATTTGTTCGCCAATGACCTTTGGTAAGTGTAATTGTTTTTACTATTATTGCTGTTGTTATCTTCGTTATCCTCCTCCTCCTCCCCTCCTCCTTCTCATCATCATTAGTATGGCGCCAGGAATAGCATTGTAATGCAATGAAATTAACAAGCCCAGCAAACATGTGTTTGAAGGGAGATAAACAGTTATCTGTGTGACCTGACCGTCCAAGTATGAGAGTTAGTGCCCTTTGCTACATGATGACGGAGGTCAATCCGCTGAGTTCTGCTCCAAACAAGGGAAAAAATGCCCCCAGACAAAAAGAAACTGGTTACTGCTACCTACCATATTGGTTAACATTCAGCAACACCGGCATGCTTTGAAATCATTGAACCGATTTTTACAAAAATTGTGACGACTTGTTTACAAAGTCATTATTGTACCATCGGCTTCGTGTACTTTATGATGCACATCGTTGTAAAACTCTGTGAATATTTGTTTGGGGCATTTTGGTTGTTTGTTGCTTCTGTGTTTGCCTATGTGTGTGTGTGTGTGTGTGTGTGTGTGTGTGTGTGTGTGTGTGTGTGTGTGTGTGTGTGTGTGTGTGTGTGTGTGTGTGGAAAGGGGTACGCCTATCGAAAGTGACGGATTATTAAAGAACAATCTTTACAATGATGGCATGAAGGCCATCGCTGTGTCAAAAAAATAAATAAATAAATAAAATAAAATAAAAAAGAAGCAGTGTTGGTATTAAGACGATATCTAAATGGCGTAGGAGCTATTTTTGAGAAAAGTTTCTAAATTTGCGTCTTGAGAATACTTTTAAGTTATAGAAACACGCCGCGTAACTAGTTCCACAGTTTATTAAGAGCTTCAAATTAAGAACTTCAAATTAAGTATTAAGACGAATCTTTCTTTTGACTGAGAGAGACGGAAAATGTTGCTCCTTGTAATGTTGTGTGTTTTACTTGTTTAATTTTTGGATAACACATTGAACCTACGTATAGGGAAACTGTTATAGGGTCTGCTAATCTACACATTGCTAGACGATTATTTATGTCAAAGCGCATTCAGCTTGCTGCCAGCAGGGAAATGCGCTATAGAGTTGTTGTTGTTGTTGTTATTATTATTATTATTATTATTATTATTATTATTATTATTATTATTATTTACGACCTCCAATATATCCTCGCAGGACACGAGGAACCCCTTCTCGTAATAGGGAAGTGACATAAGCCTGTCTGCTTCTGTTGGGCACGACACTCTGGGGGGGGGGATGCAGTACAACTTTATTAATCCACATGTAGAACTCATACGCTAGCAACATACAGATAATTTGACTACATATATATGTTGACTACAGTAAATAACTTCTCTTTAAAGGGCGTCCATCAAATCTGTGTGCAATTTAAAATAGTTGTAACTTAATTTGTAAGTATATGTGAAAGATAAAATCCCCCGATGACAAGTATTTAACATACTAGCATAACCACTTATCAGTTAGTTCAAGTTACAAGATTCTTAAGTCTTTCGCCACCCTGTAGGGGCACTGGCACCAGTCTCTGGATGTATGTATAGTACGTATATCTTTAAATAAACTAGGGGATAATTGTTGTGTGTTGCTGATCACTCTCCTCCAGCAGATGAAAAAATATTTGTGTAGCCTTTGACCTATGGAAGTACTCGCTATATGTGAGAGTTCTCGTATTGACGACACTGCAAAAATGAAAGTGAAACTTTTTACTCTGTAATTAAGCTACATCAGAATAGCTGAAAGCTAACTCACTCATCCTAACACAGGGTAGCAATGATTTCCAGTTTTTCTCTCTCATACACACTCCTTAGTTTCTCCTTCCCAATCTACCCACTTCGTCAGTCCCCTTCACAAGACTGAAATCAGTCTATCCATTTCAAGCATGAGATGGAAGATAACCAAAGCTAACCACAAAGGGAACCGATGAACGGAAGCTGGTCAGCCGCTTCAGAAAAATCAAATAATTTGTAAGTATGTGTCAGCATCTGTCATATTTATGGTCTCTCCTCTTAGTTTCTCATGACCGCGGGGAAGACCTTCGAAATTACAGAAATATTTCATGTATACTAGTCGAAAGATATCTGAGGGTAGCTCCAGTTTTGCGCCTCTTAAACCAGCCTGCACATTATCGGCAAAAGAGACACGTTGAATTTAGCATAAATAAGGATAATGTTTAAATGTAAAATCTAGTAATGTTAAAAGTAATAAACTTAGATTATGACAAGGCGATTTGTTCGCGGTTTGTGAGTGGCAGATGCCCTATTTTCCCTCAACTGTGTGCAACATCCTGCTACGATGAATGCAAAAATGTGATATTTATTAACACAATAGCTTGTGATACTTGTGGTCCACTTAACATGTATCATACATACTTTCTGAATGAATTACTTGCGTGTTATATCCCAAAATCCTGCAGCGTCTGATCCGTCTAACCTACTGTCAGATGATCTTTAAAATCCCGCGATAACCGTCTGTAACCTATTTTCAGATTATTTCTCAAAATCTTGCAAATTCTGTCACCTACTTTCTTATGACACTTTAACGCACTTTAAAGTGCCTGATCACCTAGTAAATGGGTCAGAAGCGCACATGCATTAATTTTTACCACAAGCTTCGTCGATTGTGCTACAATTTGTTAGAGCAGTATACTTTAAATGCCTAAAGGGGGTTTGTCGAGTGACGAGCAGGGGAAGTATTACCCCTAACATTCACTTAAACATTGATCAGGCTGTCAACCGTGTGTCAGTAGGTTGATTGCTTGGCTCATAGGCTCGTCACACAGTTTCAACATTCTGTCCACTAGTTTGTCACCTGGGCCAGTGGGTCACCCGGACACAGGGATTGTGAGTGAGGGACGCAGTAGCACGTGGTGGTCACTGCTTGGCTATAGTCTTTGTTAACTGTGTGATATTCGTACTGCAGGACCTTTGTGCACCACAGCGCGGAGGTATGTACAACTTTCTCTTCTCTCTCACAGACCTCGACGATGCTGTCTTGACGTGAAAAACGATACAATTTTACGGATACTGTGCACCACGACGACGACGACGACGACGACGCAATGTGTAGAGCATATTTTCCCGTATATAACCGAGCTGGATGTGCTACCAAAAAAAAAAAAAATCGAAACCGACAATGGACGATACAAAGAAGACCAGCAGCATAGAACGACTTGGGGATAGACTTAGTAGAAACCTGCAGAAAGTCCTTTAATAACGACCAGCCATGTACTGTACACAGAAGAAATATGTGTAGCACACGCGGCATTTGAACTCCTGGCCCATGATCCTCACTTTCAGCCGCGCCACCATTTGTTCTCTCACCTTCTTTCCTCTCTCTTTTTTTTCTTGTCAACTCTTTCGATGTCTTCTATCCCCTTTCTCTTCTCCTCTTTCTCTCTCTCCCTCTTCTTCTCTGGCATCTCCTTTCTCATTTTTCTTTCTGTTATGTCCTTAATCTCACCTCTCTCTTGGACCTTTCTGTAAAAACATAGAAGAAACTGAATTACGTCTTTATTGCGTTGTCTACAATATACTAGTTTACAGGAAAATTGTATCCCTCCCAAATTTTGCCGCTACCCATCCCTTTCCCATTTTCAACACTCATGTCAGATAACCAACGTTGCATTACAAATTGTCTTGCATGCTATATATAAATATATATAATGCAATGAATTTGAGAAACTTCAGTAGCTAATTGCTTGTGCTTCACCAAAAGGTGTCTATTTACAAGAGTTTTAATGACTCAGGGCATCAGCTAGACTACAGTATGGATCCATTTGTGATATGTACTTAAATTGAAGCTGGAATGTCAACTGTGCTATGTATGTAAACATGTTTATTTTGTTTTTTATGTTTTTATGTTCACTCTCTTCAGTTATGCGCCATGGCCTACACTGAATAAAGTCAAAGTCTCTTGTCTCACCTTTCTTTCTCTTTTTCTCTCACTTCTGCTCTCTCTCTCTTGTCGTGTTCCCAACACATCTCTGTCACAAGCAAAAGGATTTCCAAGAAAGTCTACCAGCGGTTTAGAATTAAGTATTTCCTAGACCCTCACACAAGAAAACTCTTTTATACAACCCACATTCAATCAATCATTGACTACGCCTCCGCCCTCTGGGACTCCGCTACTGGAGCTTCCATGAAACCTCTATAGCAAGTGTACAGTTGCGAGTTGTTAAAGCCGGTTTACTCAAACCCAAAATACAGCCAAATGACTTCACCTCTCTCGGAGTCCTTCCTCTGACAAACAGACTAAAATTCAACAAATGCGTCTTATAAAATACTAACAGGTTTCCTCAAACAGCACCCGAACTTCTCTAAAACGTAATTTTCCCATTCCTAGAAAAGACCGTTTCGATCGTCTGAAATGTTGTGAGCGTGCTGTGGAGTAGCCTCCCTTTCCATCTTAAGTAATTGAGCTCCCTGAACTGCTTTCGACGCCACTTACTAAAATACATGCAGGAAAATTAGGTGAGTTCTCAACAACGAACATTTATAAATTATAAATATTAGAGATTCCTCCCAACTCCAGGACCCAGCTGGTCACTAGACACCCATGACGTAGCGTTGAACAAACTTTTTTTTCCACTTTATTTTATAACATGAACAGAACTGTATAATAACAAATGATGTATCCATGAAAAATGAAGATTAATCTGTGTACAATACTCTGTGTAATAATTGTTAAATACAGTTGACTGTATTCTCCAGAATACAAGCTACACATGAGATATTAAGCACATTACAGTATTTTATAATGAACATTTGTACAAATAAAGTTTAATAAGGTCACAGAAATAGCAAGGCATGCATACATTTATAATTTTGTTTCTTTTCTCATATCAATGTAAACATTTGCACAGCATACATATATATATATGGGCACACCCACACAAAAATGGATGTATACACAGCACACCCACACAGTCTGAATTTCGTGATCATCAGACACAACAGAAGTCTATAGCGTGGACACTTGTTTTCCCCAGACATCCCTTTTGGACAAACTTATTGTTTGGTATGAACCGTATGATGACAATTTCTTACAGCTTAATATCAGTAAAACATCCTGAAAAATTCACTAAGTCCTATAACAAACTGTTATACATCACAATGAGTCTGACATTGCCGACACATTTAAGTAGATGAACGCCATCTTTGACAGGAGACTTCGCCCGGACATCAACACTCAGATTATCGTGAACAAAGGCTCAACGGCACCTCTTCCCTCTCCGAAATCTGAAGCCTTTCCCAATCTACTAGAGATTTCTTCAGCTATTTTATAAATCTCGTATAGAGAGTGTGTTCTCTCTTTCTCGTTTACAACAATTTTATAGCTTGAATCGTGTTGTATACACCCTGCTCAAAAGTTATAGGTACAGGTTAGAGTCACCTTCACAGTCTGTTTAATAGGCAGACATTTGAAAACTTGGTGGTAGTTGTAGGTGATGACAGTCGTGTCCTGTGGGCAGAGTTCCACAACCTTCAGAATAATGGGCCCCGCGACAGTGTATGGCTGCATGCAGGACGAACAGAGGAAGGCTGTCCTTTGTTGTTGCGGTTGTGCGACTTGTGAAGGCGGCCATGTGCGCATGAATTGTGATGATATTCAGGGTCTCAGTCAGGATTGTATGGGAATCCGTCTTTTAAAGCGGCAATGAATTTGTTATGGAATTTTATATTATTGCTGTTCTGTGTGGTTGTAACCTCCACTCCCTTAAAGAGCTTCTACTATAAGTGCCCCCTGTGATAAATATAAAGTCGTATATTTCCTTCATTTCTCCCTCTTTGTTCTCTCTCTCTTCGTCTCTCTCTCACTCTCTCTCTCTACTCTTAAATTGTAATAATCGTTAGTGTTTTCTTTTTGCTCACAATGAATATCAAAAAGTGTGTGTGTGTGTGTGTGTGTGTGAGAGAGAGAGAGAGAGAGAGAGTGAGAGAGAGAGCTCGTGTGCTGGTTATTTAACCTTTCATAGTCTGTCACCTCTTGCCAAAGTTTTAGCGGTGCATATGGTGACGAATCAAAATGCGTGATTTGCCTGTACAGTGGTACCTCGAGTTACGAACTCCTCCATATACGAGAATTTCGAGTTACGAGCAGCGGCTCAAGCAAATTTCTGCTCGAGTTACAAATGTTGTTCCGAGCTTCGGGATCATTTAAAGTAAAGAAAGTGCAACTGTAGTTTTGCTTAAAGTGTAAGAAAGTTCTGTATGTACGCTTCGTTCCTTGCAAGTATCCCTTCCTCCCTCCCTCTCTCCTTAGCCGCTTTCCGTTAGTCGCTCTCATCTGTCGCCAAAGTAAGATTACAGATTAACAGTACCGTATTTTATACATTTGTCTTTATTTAATTTGTTGTGTAATTTGAAGTTTAACGTGTGTGTTTCCTAATTAAGAACATGTATTTTTTCATAATTTATGAAATTTTGGGGATTTGTCATAGGGCTGGAACGGCCGGATTAATCCGATTTCCATTATTTTAAATGGGAAAATTCGTTCGAGTTACGAGCATTTCTAGTTACGAGTAAGACTCTGGAACGGATTAAATTCGTAACTCGAGGTACTACTGTAATTATCATTTCTGCGCATGCGTAGGTCTAACTTCAAGCGCAGTCTGCACTGGTAGCCTCAACGATGTCTCCGCGCACGCAAATAAGGCGTTCAGTGATGAAAGTGCAGGCTGTCCTCTAAGTGACCTTTTGATCATGCGGAAACTCCGGATGTTAAATAAGAGCAGAGACCGGAAACACAAGCAGTCGGGGACTCTGTAAGCAAAAGTTGGATGCCAGTAGATAGCAGGCTGTCGGGGGAAGGGGGGGGTTGCGTCCGAATTTTCATGCTCTGTCGTGACGATAGTTCAGCCGGTGCTTCCTGCATACGAGTGCGTTGGGTCTATACCTGCCGCAGAGGGGGGCGGGCTCCTAGGGGGTAACTAGGAATGGAAGGTAAAGCAAAACATGGGGACAACAGATACCCCTAATGATTCTATGGCCCTGACAGAAAGATCGTTGACCATTTGAACGATTGTGCTGTATGGTAATGCGTCGCGAAACAAAGTTTTGGTTAAAGATGGGCCGCAAATCAGTGGCGTAGGAACAGGTAGGGGGGGGGGCAACAGGGGCAGCCGCCCCCCCAAAAAAAAGATGCTGGGAAGGCAAGAATGTGAACGTTATTCATTGTCTGCATGGAGCTTGCCCCCCCACCCTCAAAGCCGAGCATCTTCCTACGCCACTGCAAATATGACAAGGGGCCCCTGAGATTTTAAATGAAGCTCAACAATTCCTTTCGCCGAGAAACGTCGTAGCCGCGTCGCCCTCTTGTAGCGTAACGTACTACTCATGTGTCTGTGATGATGCTGATGTCAACAAACACAAAGACTGTATACTATATTTAATACAATATTATTGTCACGGACCGCGTCGCTGACCCAGTTCCTGAGTGCGAAGAGTTCAAGGGCAAGGAAGGGGGTCGGGTAGCGAGCAGCCTCACTCAGAACGGGTGGTTTCAAAGTGAAAACTGAAGCGGTGCGATTGAGTGCGTAATACATTGAAAGAAAGTGTTGTCTACTCTACTGCAAGTGAGAGAGAAGGCATGGTCTGAAAAAATAGTAGTATGACAATCTCGTTTGCTGCACGTGCGTGTTCTTTTGTGGAGCTGATGTTCTTCGTTTAAGAACAATTACTTCTCCCTTGTAAAGTTTATTAAAGAAATGGACTTATCTTACTGAAAAAGGCAATTTATATATAGGTTATACATGTATATACATATACTTCAAATACATATTATACATAATTTATATATATATGAGTTTATGACATGTTATAATGACATGATATGCTATTTAACATAATATAATGAGCGCAAACTGTATGTTGGTCACAAAAACATAAAAGATTAGCCCACGAGGGGAACTGATTGGGATACTCTGACAGCCTTCATGCACTGTCAAGGTGCGGTTAATCGGATCAACAAAGGATCAGCAAGAGCGATTACTGTTATATGAGAGCTTGAACTCAGGCGGCGATCACGGTTTTTAGGGCAGTATGCATCAATAGCTGCTCGGCACACACACACACACACACACACACACACACACACACACACACACACACACACACTGATAGAGAGAGGGTCTTGCACGCATGCTTGCATGCTTGTCGAAAACAGAGCTTGAAAACATATTTCAAATTGGTAACTTCTCTCATTTAGAAAAAAAAACACATTAGCAATGGTTTTGTTTTGCAAGTAGCTCTTATGAGTGAAAACGTTTGCACACGAAGAGGTTATGGTTGTTACATATCTAATTCCCATTTACACCCAATGCCTTTGCAAAATAATAATGTACATGTATATTTACAGATGTTGCAGTTTTAACATTTTTCGGTGTTTCCTTGCGGACTCTGCAGAAAATTGTCTATTGTTTTCTTTCAAGTTAAAATGCAGCCGTATATTTAAAAAGCAACGGAGCAGCAATAGTGCCTGGTTTGTATTTGCTGGAGGGGCATGGAGTGAACTTAAATTCTGTTCAAAACGTTCCAGAAATTGAGCTCTAGCTCTGTCCATGTGGAGCAACTGTTCAGATTTCCTGAATATAATTTCACGTTCCTCCACCAACGTCACCAGCTGAGATGTTGGGACGATCAGCCCATTCTTAGCATGTGGTGCCTGCTTGATTGACAACAGGGTCTCTCTTGCTGCTCCTTCATTCCGTAATAATTTCTTTACATTCTGGACACACTTTTTTGTATTTTTTTTAGTGATATAACCAGCCATATATTAAAATATTTTCCTTAGAAATCGATTCGAAATCAACTGTGTCTCCAAAAAAAAGAGGAACCCGTTGAGAGTAATAATAAATTTATAATATGCGTAAGAACCATTTTAAATAAACTGTCCACTGTTTTCCAACTTTATTTGAAAAATCTATCATGCATTGTAGTCATATGCTAAATATAATTGATGAACGTTGCTAATATTTACCTTTTTCGTCCTGTCTTATTTTTTTCTTTCACTTGCTCCTTTTGCTGAAATATCATTTCGCTTCGGTAGTCTTTGCCTTACGGTTAGTGGTGCTGGTGGATTCGGTACATCAAATAAGGTTGGAATTGCACACCATATCAGCCAGCAGTGCTTGTTGAAGCCACTTGAAGGGGTTCATGAACTGGCTTGGTTCAAAATGGTCAGAGCAGAGAGCACAGAGCGCAGTTTGCATGCAAAAACAGATCGCAGTTCTGCACCCACTTCTTACATCTATGGAAATGAAAACACAAGACTAGTGAAACTGCTAAACATCAGCATATGTGGTGAAATCAATGATAAATATGACTTATTAAATCCACTAAAGAAAAGAAAATCCTCACTCCTCTTCGTCTTTTGGGAAAAAAAATAACAATTGAAAACCTTTAGTTCGAGAAGTGTGACACCTCCGGAAAGCATCCCACAAACCACGTGAACAATGATAGATAGTCGGTACAGGAGGGGGTGGCCGCGGTCAGCATGGCTACACTTTCCCTGCCATGGTGATCGCTCTTCTTGATCCTCTTTGGTCCAAGTGTCACCTTCCAAGCTGAGTTAGAAGCAGATTAAGTGGGGCATCTCTCAAAGAATGAGCAAGGGACAGACCTAAGCACCTCTGATGACAGTTACAATTCTTACGAGACGGACCGCCTTCTAAACGACCACGACAATCAACGTTTTCATAAGCATGACAATTTAATAAGACTCCCAGTCCAGGAGCAATATTATGACATCTGGTGGGCTGGCTTGCTGCTCGCGACTCTGACAACTGGCCTGCCATCGACCTGCAGTACTGATTGTGACATATTGTGATGTTTACATATTGTGATATTTGAAAAGCCTGCGATGTTCGACACTACAATCTTCTGAGCTCGCGGTACCTCAGGTTGTGTTCCCTGGTTCTTTGTTCTCGGGTTAACTGTACGACCTGACCTAAGCCTCTGAACGCCTGACCTTGATTTAATGAGTGTAGCGCGGAAGTTGGGTAAGATTCCTCAGATTTTATTGTGCATGAATTGAACGGCCCGCCCCGAGTTTCAGTCACAAGAGAAAAGAAATAAACTTTTATTCATTTTTTCTATATAAACATTTTTTTCTCGTCACCCGTCATTGCTTTTCCTGACTTTACCAGACCGTTCATATTGCGTTTGCGTGCTTCCAACTGTGCCATAGGGGCAACCCTCTTGCAAGCGGATAATCAGAGAGGATTACACCCAGTGATTTGTGCAGATCGAAAGTTGCTTGAGAGACCAGACACTCGATTACTAAAAAATAGTAGTGTTGATGAGCGCCTTAGATAAGTTCCATAGATATTTAATCGCATTTAACTTTCTCGTGGCGACAGACCACCGCCCCCTATGGTGACTCGCCTGAACCAATGCATCCAGCAGTCGACTATTGAGGTGGGTTCCATGTATCCAACAGTCGACTATTGAGGTGGGTTCCATGTATCCAACAATCGACTATTGAGGTGGGTTCAATGTGTCCAAGATTACTGTTTTTCGATCCTGCCAGTTGCTGGGGTCAACAGCATTGAAGCGGACTTATTGTCTAGACTAGCGGGATCAACAGAAAACCCTTTTCTGTACTACCGAGAATGATTTACTTTTCCCATGATGTTTTATGTATTGAACAAATGAACATCTTTAACTTATCTTACTCAAAAATGTTGATATTTGCAATACCGGAAGCAGGATAGTTTGATGCTGAATGTGTGCATATACTGCCATTGTTGACGTAAGGCTCATACATAATTAACATTTTTTATCAGTTGATACAAATACTAAAATTGATAGATAATACCACCGAGATTATTCCAGAAGCATCACGTGTGTGTGTGTGTGTGTGTGTGTGTGTGTGTGTGTGTGTGTGTGTGTGTGTGTGTGTGTGTGTGTGTGTGTGTCGGATATTGCTTCGTGTCATATGAAATCACTCAATATGCATTATTGCCATTATCAGACATTTTTCGGTCTCCGTGTCTCTCTTAGTGCAGGGGACGCACTCAGAAAAGACAGGCTGCGTACAGCAGACGACGTTCTGACGTCATTTTCAAAGATATTTTTACCCGGTTCGCGGGAAGGTCGAGACCTTTTTCGCTGATATGCGCGGCGCTTGACGTCATTTCTGTTCTACGTCACGCGTCGTCTGCTAGAGGCTCTCTATTGCTGCTCGTTGTACTAGTGGGAGCTCGTGTTCATTGCCCCTTACAAGCTCCGTAGTGCTTTGGCGCGAAAAAAGACTCCACGATGGTGGTGTGGGCGCTGGTCATCGGTGCCAGCCTCTGGGAGACAATGTCGCGAACCCCAGTGCTTAGGGTCCCTCAGACATGGAGTGGAGACGGTCGAGCTATGGCGGCGAGAGGCCGCTTGAACAAGGTGCCTCTAGTTAATACAGCAACCAGTGTTGACTACAGGAGCCGGTGAGAAACCTTGTGGACTTCTGGCACTATTTTGGCGAGTGGGTGACCGCCGGACTTAGCACAAGCCGGGTGGGTTAATGCGCGATTTTTTTGTTTCCAAATCTTGTTCATGGCGGTCCTGATAAGCCGGCGAGAGGCTGCGCGTTTATATGAGAGCGAGATTATGTTTTCTGTGTGCTAGAGATAAATCATTATCGGCTATTTTAACAGTGTGACCTCTGTGTTAGAGTTATCTCATGTTTGCTAGTTTGAGAATGTGATTTCTGGGTCGAGGCGCGCACCCTTTTTTTTATGTTGAAATATCGGTAGGGAGATTTCAATAGGATTGTAAGGCCTTATAGCTAAAGGTGGGATTTGAAGCAGGGAGGTTTTTTTCATATTGAAGTCACCTAGTGACAGATGTTCCTATTGTTTTCTCCACGGGGTTCTTCATTTTTTTTCTTCATCGTTCTTCTTCATCTTCATCTTGTTCTTCCACTTCGTCTTTTCTTTCTACTCCTTTTTGTGAGAAGTCGCGTCTTTTCTTCGTTCCGTCCACCCCTTCGTACCTTCCTCCGTCGATTTTGTTGCCCTGGGGCCAGTTGCACAACACATTTCTAATTTTAAACACTTTTAGGTCTTAAATCTTTTTAGATAATCAGTTTAAAGTGCACACCACAATTTATGAATTTTTATAACTAAAACAGCTTTAAGTGAGATAAAGTTGCTTAAGTCTGAACTTTCGTGCTGTCAGTACAGTTTGTTGTATGTTTTTGTGCAATGCATCTAAATGGCAAAGAATTAGATTTTGCTTCTTTAGAACATTTATAAGGTTTAGAAACATGTTGTGCAACTGGCCCCTGTCCTCCTTCTTCGTGTGGCGTGTAAAGCGCGCAAACCTGTGCGAGTGATCAACGAGCGGCTCGGGCTGCGAACCAGAAGAGGGTCACTTTGTACGTCGGACAGACAGAAGAGTGGTGGTCAGCGCGAGAGCGCTGCATAAGGCCCAGAGAGAGAGAGAGAGAGAAGGAGACAGTATAAACAGACTAAGTGCAGAATTTTCTTCCAGATTTAACGCTCGGCTTGAAGGCCTCATGGGTGACTACCCAGATCGCTCTGACAGAACTGTGCCGCAGTGTATGCGGGTGTTTTCTTTGGTTTTCTTTTCTCTCCATGCTAAAATTTTTTAAATTTTTCTTTTTCTTTGCGTTGGGTGGCTCTTAGCTTTTCTTGTGTGTGTGTGTGTGTGTGTGTGTGTGTGTTGGGGGTGGGTGGGTGGGTGGGTGCAGAATATACATTTTTCTACATTTGAATAACTTTTTCTGTTTGTACCGTCCATTTCGTCTTTGCTGGGGTCTACATTCATTAGTTGTTCGATTGGAACGTCGTGTCCCGCCCGCAGCTGAGCGAGTGGCTGTGTGTTTGTGGAGCTGATTGTGCATCCGGCAACCCTGGGGGTGATACGCGACAATCGTGTTTACGGTAGGGCGGTCCGGTGGCGCAACGGTTAGCGCCTGTCACCAATACAGTGAAGGTTGGCTGTCCTGGATTCAGTTCTCGTCTCGGGCACGCTGTTCTTTCTCTGCATGTGGCATCTGTTTACAGGGCTGGCTGCCTTGCCGTGATATAGCCTTATTTGCTGTCTCGGCGTAAAACACCAATTTAAAAAAAAGTGTTTACGGTCTTTACTAGTTTCAGGGTTCTCAGCTGAGCTGAGTTAGACAGGATATTTGGGTGAATAGATCTTGACCATATCGATGTGAGGATACGTGACCTTTCATCAGACCCAGTAGTATAAACTGATAAATGTATCGTTCTGTTATTTCCTTGTAAACTGCTCCGCTCTTATCCGCAGTTTAAGAAGAGGAGAGGGAGAGCGGGTAGGAAACGGACAACGTCGCTGACACAGTTCATAAGTGGTTACAGTGCACAGGGAAAGAAGGAGGTCAGGCAGCGAATGGAAAGAAAGAAAGAAACAAGGAAAGAAAGAAAGATTTCATTTATTTGCCACGTGACATTGCACGAGGAACATGTCTTAATAATAGCCAAAACTTAGTTTACAATTTTAATTTCACACACACACACACACACACACACACACACACACACACACACACACACACACACACACACACACACACACACACACTTTCTCTCTTTCTCGCTCTCGCATATTCTAGACACTCCTCACATATATATATATATATATCCACCTCCGACTCCATGCATAGACATATCCAAACACACATGCGAGCACGCGCACACACAAACGCGTGCATGCATGGACGCTCATTGACACACTTGAACCACACACAGAACCCACAGAGTTCAAGGAGACATGTTCAACATTTAGTCTTAACTCGTGACACACTTCAATGACGCTACTCAGGGTGAGACTGACGTGCGGCGACTGATTACTAAATAAACTGGAAGAAAGCATCGTCTGTACAAACACCAGAAAGTCTACAAGTGTTGTCTACGCTACTTGGATGTGTGTACGTCTATGTGTTCTTTCGTGGAACTGATGTTTCTTGTTAAAGAACAATTGTGTCTACGCCTGTAAAGTTTATGAAGATTGTGAACTGGTAATACTAAAGGAGACAGTTTATATATTTATATTTCTCAAAAAAAGTTTATTAAGTGTTTGCCGTTTTAATTATGTTTAGCAGGATGAGTGCAAACTTTACGAGTCACGAAAACATAACAAGATTAACCGACAAGGTGTATATTCTTTAAATTAGATACGAAGTGTTTCATCAATTCATTCCGTCGCCTTAGTTTTGAAATTCTCCCCATGTTACTGGTGACATTTTACTGATGAAATTCAGGGATGACCTTTTTCTACTCTGTAAAATCTGTAAACTCTGTAAATAAGTCAACAAATTTTGTTATTTAAACCTTTTGACTCTAAACGTTAAGTTTTTTCCCCTATGTGTGTGTAAGCTTGAGTGTGTATAAGCTAATAATTAAATGTCTTGTTATAAAATTATAGCGCATACAGTTATTTACCATATATACTACTTGATAGTGATCATAATCAACTGTGTGTAAGTAAACTTTACGATGTTCGGGCAGCTAACGACGCATTTCTCGAAAACATTCGCATCGCTACGATACAGGTAACTTTATCTGTTTTTTTGCCAAAGGACAGACGCACTTTGCAGCAGCGTACAATGATGTTTTGAAGCATTAGGGTGTCTGTATTCTGCTTAGCTCTCAGAGGTGGCCTGGTGAAGTGGAAAATGAAATACAAAATTGACAGTCCAAAGGGCGTTTAATGAACTCTATTTGCGCCGGCAGTTCACAGACAAAGCATCTTAATGAAGCGTGATCTGTTATTGCTTCTTCTAACGCATACTACATTTTAAAGGTCTACTCGCGTCAACTTTTTTCAAATCATTGATCTGAGTTCAAGATATTTGCCTCTTGTAATCCTAGTGCTTACTTACCTTTTGTTCTTGACATAGAATCCTGCAAAATTCATTATATACAAGTGAAGAACTCTGAAATTATGAATGTGCAAAGATACGTTTTCGTCATCAAGGCTACAGCCAACAGAAAACCGAGGGCTATTTGCTAATTAGGTGTCCCCGTGGTCATTTGTGTCATAATAGACTTCATTCTGTGGATGACTAAGGTCGTAGACTTGATTCTCTTAAATGGAAGCTGAGCTATCGACTCTAAAGTTTGGAAATATTGAAGAGTACCATGTACTGACCTGACCATATATACCGGAAAAATTGCACCCTATTAGTCCTTTAATTACGTGTTTGTGATGACACTTGCATCTCCGGTGTTTTTATTTTAAACAGCGCTTTATTCCTACCGTCAAATATGCTTCTTCCTTGTCACTGAGAGGCTGACGATTGGTGGTTCCTGGGCTTCATTGTCACTGGGAGGCTGCCGATTGTTCGTTCCTGGGGCTCGTCCACGCGAGACAAGATGCAAGGGTCTCCGACCAGAAGGTAGAGTTACAATGACACAAAAGACTAAACTACCTCATTTTACAGAAATGTTGGCATTAACTGTGGCTTGTGTCATGTTTCTTGAACATTATTTTCCACGGCATTGACACTTGTCATAGATTCATGCACTGTGTTTGTTAAGGTTACATTTAGATTACGCGTGCCTGCATCTTTTAAAAATTACATTTGGTAGATGAGTAGCAGATCAAAGTCTTTACTTTCTTTGTATTTTTTCCATAATCTTACGGTATTGTCGTAACAAATATATAGATCGTTTGCCTTTCTTTCTTTCTTTCTTTCTTTCTTTCTTTCTTTCTTTCTTTCTTTCTTTCTTTCTTTCTTTCTTTCTTTCTTTCTTTCTTTCTTTCTTTCTTTCTTTCTCTTAGAAAGTTTTATCTCTCTATGTTAGAATGGTTAATTTTGTGTAGACTGCAGAAGAATTTAATTGTAGCGATAAGTTTTCATTTTTTCTGGAAATGAACTTAGATTTCTTTTAAAGGTTATTAAGTTCAGAACGGAAACATCTAACACCACTGCTAATTAGTTATGAAGACTCAATGACAAATATTTAACAGGCGTCTGTTTAAAATAAGCAAGAAAAATACTCTTCATCTTTTCAATCCTTCCTCTGTACCCGATTTTGCTATTTCCCCCTGTAACTTGCATCCACCTTTCTAAAGAGGCCTGTTCATCTGCGTGTGCGTGTCTGCCACAGTTTGGAGTGTTTGAAAAGGTGGATTCAAGGGAACGGTGAAAACGTGGTGGCCCCCTATTTAAATAAATGAACGTTCCCAAATGCTATATCCTCTCAGCTCTCCAACTGCTCGTTGCGCTGGCGTCGTCGACGTATCCATGTCCTTTGGTGGCGTCACAGACGACCCTTGTCTCTACCCACGGGTGTTCTTGAAAGCTTGTCTCTAGCAAGCGAAAGGGCGTTGTTCTCTCCGACCAAAGGCTATTGTCACGCCGTGAAAACCCAGTCATTTTAAAGAGGCAAAAATAGCTCAAAAGTCTGCCTTTTAAAATGAAACCTCCCTGGTAAACCTTTCATTAAAAGCCCCAAGAAGAGCATTCTTGATTTCCCAGCACGCACACACGCACAGTAGAGAGGTTTGAATGGGAGGCTATAAAGCATCTTCTCGATATTCTATGGTCAGAAAATAGGTTGTTAAATATCTATGCAATTTTTTCTAAGAAAGGAATAGCTGAGTTCGTTACAAAATACAGTTTCTCAAACTCTGACTGAACAAAGCCCCTGGATTTCTCGAGATACAGTCTTACAAACATCACCAGGCAGGGAAAGCCGTCAAACCTGTGACGTCACAGTTGTTCACAATAGGTATAATTAACATAGTATTATGGTCCCAGCTTGAAGGTTGTACCCTTGACACAGGTTGTACCCTTGATAACGTAAATATCTGTGTACATTTTTATACCTCTTCCTGTACATGAAGATGGATGAACAGAGGGCTCTTACTTCCAGTCTATAAACATGGTACCTGTACTAAACAGTATTTTATTATACAGTCTATAACTATGGTATCTGTACTCACTCTGTAAACATGGTACCTGTACTCAACAGTCTGTAAACCCGCTAGCTTCCGTGACTTATATTCACTAACTTTGCTCAGCAGCCGAGAACGAAAGGATGTTCACTTTCTTTTATGAGTCTTTAACAGCACAGCACCAGCACCTCAAAATTCTAGCTTAATTTGCACCAGTTTATCTGCTAAATACATAACAAGTTTAAAATCAAGCCATTCAAGTAAGCAGATGCAAGCCTTTCCTGTACCTCTTTTTATCGTAACTCCAATCTCTAAGCGAGAACAAAAGCAAACGTTACTGAATTTCTGTAGCGGTTTCAAGTAACCCAAATTTTACCTTTACTACTATATTTTCGAGAATCACATTCGTGAAGTAACCAGTGCTAAATTTGTGACCTGCCTGAGAAAAAATAACAGTCCATTTATACGAAGCAAGCAGCAGGAGTTTGTTGGCCGAGACATTTTATTGTCATAGTATTCAACGGGCAAAGTTTAATCGCGTCTATAATTGCGTCTTTCCTTGGTTCGACTTTTTAACGATTATCACTTTAAAAAAAGAAGAAAGAAAGTATTGGCATCGAAATCTATGTTGTCGTGGAGTTGCAGTTTCATGCGAACGTAAAAAAAAAAAAAAAGAAGTAGGCCAGGACCCCTGCCGTCATTACTGCGCATGCGCAGAAGGCGAGCGGCGGGTGTCCCGTTATCAGACATTTGAGTTTAGACTCGTACTGAGCAGATTCGCGTCTGCACAGAGTGAACAAGGTGTCCTCCTAATTGTAGCCAGTTCAGCGTGGTGTAAGATGTTCCGGGTCTGCTGTAAGAGGCTGCTAAATGTCCTGTATCTCTTTATTTACATACCAAAGGCCCTCGGTGAGTAGAAGTACACATGTCGCTGTTTGTTATTTTGTTAGTTTGTACGTTAATTTGTTTCTGTTGCAGAAGTCTGGTGTTCCTTGTGTTTGGGTGTCTAATGACGGTGACCAGTCTGAGTATTTTTTTGGCTTTGATTTGTATTTTGCAATTTTGATTATTATTATCAGCATCATCATCATCATGCATAGAAAGGCTTCACATCCCACATAAAATCTTTACAACAAATCAGCGTTAAAGTTTAGTCTGTTTATTGAACACCACTGCTGTCCCAGAAATCGTGGTTCATTATGACTGTGATATTTCTCGTTTCTCTAGCACTTTACGCACCAAAACGGAGTAATATTATGCAGTGTGATTTCCTACTCCTACGCCATACTTGAAACTTTCTACTTTATTATCATTGAATGAATGAATATTTCCGATGAATAGTTCGCTGACTCCAAACTTTTAATGACCTTTTTATGTACTTTTCTTCTCGCAAGTATTTGTCATTTTATTTCGTTTTTCCCCCACTTTTGCGGCAATTTTTTATGGGTGTTTTGTCAGGATTGCATTTTTCACTTTCCATGCCGACCGCCATTAATTTGTGAAGTCTTTGCCTTATTTCACCTCAAAAGGACACGTCCGCTGGTGTAATTAAATGGGGTCACTGCCCTCACGAAGACGTCCTTAAAAACCGGACATTTGTCAGTCGCTGCAGTCCGCCCTATAACCGGGCAAATAATCTCCCGGTACAACCTCTCAAGCAGACCTCGAGCCCTGAGGGGCTCGGTTCGTGAAGTTGAGGCTCTAGGTCATTGCTTCAATGAAAAGTCTAAAACCAAAAATCTTTCCTTTCGCCTCCATTTATATTTTTTTAACTCGTCGAATGTGTTGACTTTTTACTGACCGTTGACACATAATGCAAGTAGATGGAGTGCTGAGCTTGACAAGGTCAGGTCAGGTCATGGGCGGGGGTCATACACGAAGCTTTTGATTGTTGGTTCTTGTCTAAAACACGGCTTTTTAAGAGTGAAGTGTTATAAGATGTGTACAATACCGCTTTCTGATAAGTTTCTGATAAGGATTAAAAAACTGCAAACTTTTCCACACTGCTAGCAATCTCTTAAACTACTTTGAGATTTTTTCTCCAAGGCTTTCTACTATATGTAATCGATAATCAGGATAAATATGTTCTTATTTGCATCATTTATTTTGTTGCGTAGTGTTATTGTCCTTCTTTTCAGTTTTCTTTTCAGACCATATTTACTTTGGGACGTAGGCATTACGATAAAAGCGCGAATTAATAACTCTACATTTATGCACTAATCTTCCTATTATAATCGCAGAAATTAGCTCTCTAATTATGATTGATTTTCTACAGATGTTTTCCGGGATTATGTTTAGGCTTGACAGGAGGTGACTGATCGCCGAATAATTCACGATTCGGTTTTTAAAGTACTAGTGGGGTGCAAAATATTTTTGATGACTGGATAAAGCTTAATGCAAACCACTATTTCTCTAAATCTGGAGAAAAACAACTCTTCAATTCTTGAGATACTCGCGTGCAAAACATTCCCATGCTCAGAAGGAGGTAAACAGCACAAACGTCAGGGTAGTGCCTGGATGTGATCACGCTATAAAGGCGCCAGCCAATGAGAGAGTTGGGAATATATGAACCTTAGCCATGTCAAGACGTCGTGGTATGGTCTTGGCTCTCCCATTGGTTGTGATTTGACAACATAAACTTATCCATACACAATCCTGATTGTGGTGTTGATCTCTTTCTGTGCAGCAGGATGTTTGAAAGAGCGTCTGGCGAACGGAAGGGAATCACGCAGATTTGGGAAAATAGTTTTTTTTTTTTAGCTTCAATCAGACATTAGAAAACATTTTGCACCCCACTAGTCCTTTAATATCGTGTTTGCTTACTTCCGTCAGGCATGAAGACTGTCCAGTGTCACTAATATGTTTGCGGTCGTCGTTCAACGAGTATTTGTTATTCTTCTGAGCAAAATAAATATCAGCAAGGCTTATCACCACTCTGTTCTTTTCACATACACATTAAGAAAATAAACATATATGATTGCAGCATCAGTTTCTTTAGTAATCTTAACACATGCAAGGATTATGAAATAAGGCTGAGGGCTGGTACGCATGTGAGGTCTTGATAATGAGTCTTAAATCGCCACAGTGATGCAAAAAAAAAAAAAAAAAGTTCAAGATCGTACGAAGAATTTCTTGAAATCATCACAGTGAAAAATTTAACCTTTAAGATGCATTTCAAATTTAAGGAACGTAAACATGTCATTGACTGAAATGATAAGGAAAAACAGCAATGAGTAATAGATATGAACGATTCTTAACCTCTTCAGTATCAGACTGGTAAAACCATGTTAGTGTAGTCGGCTATGGGGCAGAAGGTGGTTAACCCTGCCTAACAAGCAGCAACAAGATTTTGATTTATCAGTAAAGGTGAAAGGAAGCATTTTGTTTTAATCTTTTTTCTTGGAGAGTTGCCGCTGACTGACACCCAAAACTTTTGTTTGTAGATCGACACTGCCTTCTAGATAAAAACATCTAGCGTACAGAATGTCCACAAATGATGTTAACTGACAAACACCACATGCAGCGCGCATGTTCGCTGTGTAAATAGCGTTTGGCTGAGATCACCTTACTTCTCCCCCTCCTCTTTCTCTCTCTCTCTATCTCTCACACACACACACACACACACACACACACACACACTGTCAAATGTACCTCCGGTTTCGTTACATACCTCTTACAACTCTTATTTGCTGAACTTTGTCTGACTTTGAAAAACACGATATCCCCCCCCCACACACACACACACCGTCTATAAAGCGCCTTTATTCCCTTCATCCCCTTCCCCGACGCACTCCCCCAGGAATCCTAAGGTCCTACAATAATCGCTATGGTTTTTTTTCAGCTTCTTCCTATGGACTCTAATGTCCAATAATAATCACTATGATTTTTTTTAATCTTCTCCGTATAAAATTTCAGATGCTGTAAACAGGACCTGCCCTCCCCTCCCCCGAATCTAGCCCCCACACCGTCCTCACACCTGTATTCTGTTCATTAATTACTTCCCTTTCCTGGGGTCCTGCAGAAAATAGTGGCTTAATCACTTTTCATTTCGGGTTTCCCTAATCTACGAGCAGACAGAGAAGTTCCCATCACGCTTCACTATACAAAATACTGGGTAACCCTTTATCTTCTCTCTCACCACACACACACACACACACACACACACACACACACACACACACACACACACACACACACACACACACACACACACACACACACACACACACGTTATATGTTGATTGATAAAGTTGCATTACTCGTCTCATATCCGCACCAGCTTGCATAACCAGCTGCAATAATCATGTTTGTTATATTTGTTATCTGGTGCGCACACTGACAGCCCTGTCTTTATCTTTGTGTCAGGTGGCACCGGATGGGATTACACAGGCCCCGAAGGTGAGTTCTTCTTTAAAATCTTTAGACCATGACTAATCTGACAGACATGTTTAAAGCGTAACCTTAGTTAAACGCTGAGCTCAGAGCTGCTGTTAAGTTACCAAAACATAAGGCTGATAATTGTCTGCTGTAAAAATGCATAGTTTTTAATTTTTAATTACTTAACTAAAGCCTAATTATTGACACCTGTAAAGAGATATTGAAATCTGCGCTAATGGGGTGTTACTCAATCATCGAGCTGACAAGGTTTAAAGTGTACATTAGCAAAATCAGATACCTTCAGATTCATACATCTTGAATTACATATTAGAGTATTCTTTCAGTAAAAATAGATTACACGCTCATTAACATAATTGTATGTTTAACTTTACATGCGCGCACGCATGCACGCTCACATACACACACACACTCTCTCTCTCTCCTCACTTACAAACACCTTCTGTCTTACACACACACACACACTCCTCACACACACAGACACGTACACACACACGCACGCACGCACTTTACTCACACACACACGCACGCACATACACACATACACTTTCTCCTCACTATGATACATAATCACTCTCCTCACTTACACACACACACACACACACACACACACACACACTCTCTCTCTCTTTCTCTCCTCAGTTACATACACACGCACCCACGCACACGCAAGCACACACACAGTGTTAAGTCCTCACTTAACATCCTCAATAGATTTTTGAAAACTGCATCTTTTAAAGCGCTTAGAGCACGCTCCTTACAAGCGGGAGTATGCTTTATGTATTATTATTATTATTAAGTCGCACGATGAATACCGAAACCATTTTCACCATAGGTTGATTGATAGACTCGCACGGTATATTCATAGTCAAATAAGACTCAAAACGTGTACCTTGAGACCACCCACGCAGTCACTGGAAGAAACTGAAAACTACCCGCAGACAATGGTCATGACGGGAAATCACTTTATTTTTTCTTCTCAAAGCTATGTGAGGTCTTACTGTGCCTGCATGCATACCATTAACTTGCCTGGTCGCTAGGCGGACTGGAGCAAAACAAAATTTGACAGGATTATCTTTGTGTGGTCTCAGCTGAGAGGCTGAATGTAGAGCAGACGATAAGAAAGAACCTTGTTACGAGGAATATCGGTCAGTCGACTCGTTCTGATGGCCCCACGTGCCTTTGTGACTTTTATGTTCTGTAGGTAAAAGCTTGCTTGTTGGACTGGTGGCAGCCATGTCTACGGTCATACTAAATTACCTTGGAGACATCTTTCCAAAATAAAATTACTGATGACCTTCGTTAAGTTAAATAATCGTAACTACGTGCTCCTGATGTGAATTAAGTGAAAACCTACTGGTGTTAAAATCTAGAAGGGTGCAATTTTTGTAATGACTGGGTAAAGTTCGGTGAAAAAATATTATTTCCCCAAATTGGCATGACGTCACTATTGTCCACAGATACGCCTAAGAAAACTTGTGGTCCCGGCTCTACCGCTCCCTGTAGCCTGTGTGTGTGTGTGTGTGTGTGTGTGTGTGTGTGTGTGTGTGTGTGTGTGTGTGTGTGTGTGTGTGTGTGTGTGTGTGTGTGTGTGTGTGTGTGACGCGCGCGCACGCCCATAGTTGGATCTCAGTTTGTATATTTTGTTGTTACCACAACCAAGGAGTAAGCAGTAGCCAAGATTGCATGAATGTTCTCTTGGTACCTTGATATGACGTCCACTGAACTTACCCCATGATTCGTCGAAAAATGCCTTGTGATGAAATCCAACTGTTGAAGCCAGACACGGAACTAATTACGGCACCATTGTGCTCCTTGGTGCAGGTCCCGATGAATGGCCTAAGATTTACCCGCAGTGTGGTGGCCGCATGCAGTCGCCTATCGACATCAACACCTCGGCCGTCCTCTACGACCCCTCCCTTCGGTCCTTCGATCTCAACAAGTATGGCGTGTACGATGGCGCGCAAATGAACTTGAGCAACGTTGATGGTCACACAGGTGAGTAACATCGGTGTTCGCACAGGTGAACGAAGCTAGTGGTCGTACAGGTAAGCATAAGTGGATGGGGAGAGGGAAAGGCGCATAGAGAGAGAGAGAGAAGGGGATGAGAAATGATGTAAAAAAGAGAGGAAGGAAAAAAGAACATATATATATATATACACACACACTCGTATACTCACACATGTGTATATATTTATACAGATACACATATAGACATATACATAAAGACATATACATACATTTTGCATACATTTATTTATATATATATATATATAGAAGCACACGCAAATACGCACAATTACATACAGATGTGCACACATACACACGCATGTATATATAAAATGCACTCACGTACAAATAGATATACACAATTACATACACATATTTACGTGTTAATGTATCTGCACACACTTATAAACATACATACAGACATACACATATATACTCACACATATATCCACCGAGATGTCAGATATACACAGATATTATGTAAATATATAGATTGATGTACGCACATACACATAAGTATTCACATGCATACGGATATGTACAGTTTTCACACTTCATCCACATATTTATGGTTATCATTCGTTCCTTGACTGGTACATGTTGGTGGGTGGTGGGTGAAGAACATGGTTAGACGCGGCAGCTGACGAGGCCCGCTACTCACGCCTGTTTCGGGTGACAGTGAGCAGGTCCTGTACAGAAAGATCAGTTCAGTCTTTGCCTTTTGTAAACGGTCAACCAGATCGTCCTCTGGCCACCGCGGGGTCGACCACCCTCTGATGTTACCTTGAAGGATAGTCTTCGACAAGGTGTCGTGCCGAGTCACATGGCCAAACTGGACCAGCTTACGTCCCTTGGCTGCTGCAAGTAGAGGTTCCTGGTGTCCTACGAGGTGGCAGCCGTGTTTTGTACGAAGTCGTGGTGCCAAGCTGGAAATGCGAGATACCAATTATAAAAGCCACTTCCGTCTGACAGCTTGCTGCAGACTGAATACTGACCAGATCCCGCTACCAAGTCATCTTCTCCACCGGTTAAAACCTATGCCTCTAGGGAGTAAAGTAGCAACCACTGGTGTCGGGACACTGTCTTCGTGCCGTTGCTTTAGAGCTACGGACATTTGGTGTTTTTCCATACACTAGTTCAACTGTCGTAAGAAAGATCATTGCATGGTTAGATAAACTTACTGCCCATTAACCACCACTTTAGCTAGAAAAGGCCTGTCTGTCACCAGGCGCCGTAGTTATGAAACAAGGGTATACATGTACCCTAAATAATAAGGTAACTCTATGGTCACCCCTTCTAGCAAGTTCTATGTACACATAGTTATGGGCCGTACGCAAAACGGCGAAATCTATCATCCGACCTTCTGTCTTTGCGCCAGTTTCTATTTATAGGACGCTTTCGGTCCATAGCTAAGCCCTAAAGTTACCTTACCTGTGTTGCATGACAACGGCCCCAGAAGTTATGCACTGAACACAACACACGTTCCCTAACAGTCCTTTTGTCTGTCTGTCTAGCGGAGGTCAAATATTCAGGTACCCCAATCATTATTTCGGGGGGCAGTCTTCCTGACGATTACGTACTGGACCAATTCCACTTCCACTGGGGGGAGAAGGAGGATGTGGGCTCGGAACACACCCTTGACAATCATCGAGCGCCTATGGAGGTCGGTGAATTTCTATCTTCATCGAGCCCTTTCTCGAGGGCACAGTAGGACACAGTGTGTGTGTGTGTGTGTGTGTGTGTGTGTGTGTGTGTGTGTGTGTGTGTGTGTGTGTGTGTGTGTGTGTGTGTGTGCGTGCGTGCGTGCGTGCGTGCGTGCGTGCGTGCGTGCGTGTGTCCGCGTCCGCGTCCCCGTCCGCGTCCGTGTGTGCATGCGAAGTAAAAAAAAAAAAAGGATATATATATATAGCATTTCAAAGATTTGCTAGGCTTGCTAAAAAAAAAAAACCAGATAACCTGGCAAGAAAATTTTGTTAGATGATGATGATGATGATGATAATGTTGATGATAATGATGATTTCAGCTTCACATCGTCCATCACATGCACCACTACAACAGCTCTGAAGCCATTTCGCATCCTTACGGACTGGCTGTCCTAGCTTTCTTCTTCGAGGTGAGCACAAATGGCGGTTCACGTGCTGGTAACCTGACCAATATCCCTGTCGTGAAGTAAAGCGAAGACACTCGACACTTTAATAATCTCTAAACAAGTCTAAATGGTTAAGATGCATAACAGCTTTAAATCGAGACTCAAGATAACTATTAAACCTACGCTGGGCCGTAAGCAGCGGAGAAACCAGAAACTTACAGACTATAATATCTTCTGATGAAAAAAGGGCACACAATCGACAACAGCAAAATATGATTGTAACGGATTAAGGCTGTCCAAAGTATTATCATGTTTCTGTGATATCTTGCCATAGCCTGCTCTGTTGGTGTGGACTGGCCAACGTATGCGTGTATGCCAAGCCGTGCGGGTGCAATTTCAGAAAGTTTTTACTTACTTATCCTGGGCCGTACGTATGAAGCAGAGGTAAGATTACCTCAGGGTTAGCTACAGTCCCTGTCTTGCTATTTGCTACAGAGAGCTTGCTATGGCTATAAATATATAGCGGAGATAAAGTTAAACATAGGTAAGGATGGTCCTGTGACCCAAAACTTTAGTTCTTTTATCTTAAATCATCTCACGACAAGAAACAAAAACAAAGCCAAATCCAGCATATCCTCCACAAAAGTTTCCAATAATAAGCCATACGTCACCTGTGTCTGTACTTCTTCTGTAAACAGATCGGCGAGGAGAACGAAAACTTCAAGCAACTGCTTGACTACTTCCCGCAGATCATTCACAAAGGTAAGTCAGACATCAGGTCCTGTGACACTGTCCAACTGTGATTAATCAGAAAAATGGTGCACCATTTGTCATTCGAATTACTCAGGTGAATATTTCTTTGTTGCCGTTCATGCTGCATGTCATCTAGGTTAGCCCCAAGCTGATACGCTATTCTCCCTCTAGGTTTTAAACTAAACGCTGAAGATTTACAAAAATCTGGGCAGGGTTGCACGAGCACTTGTATCGCTTGTTTTCATGCGGACATTTGACAGTAAGTCCTGTTCAGTATGCAAAACGTATGTTCTTTTATATCGAGACAGGATATCTAAACTCTCGTGAAACCTGTTGCTGGGAATTCCAGAAAAGTATCTGACTCAGAAGTATGCAGAACCTGCTCAGGTTATAATCTTAGCGGGTAGCTATAATTATCTGTAAATAGGAAAAGTGTGTGCACTCTGCTTACATCTGACGTCACAAAGCGTTCAGGTTAACCTTGATTTACGTGAAGTGAGCTGTGACTTGGCTGTTTTCAATTGCGTAGGTTTATCGTCTGCCGTGCTTGTTGACTGACATTAGACTCCTAATTAACTCTTTCTTAACAGACCAGGAAGTCCACATAGCTCCATTTCCTCTTTCGAAATTGCTGCCAGAGGGCGCTACAACGTACTTCAGGTACTTCGGCAGCCTCACCACCCCGCCTTGCTACGAAACGGTTATTTGGACCTTGTTCAAAGAGAGGATAAAAATCTCTAAGGAGCAGGTACGTCAGTGTTCTTACGCATTCTACAATAGACAACAGGAGCCTCAGACTGTTGCAATGGTGCTATGAAAATGCCTAGCTAGACTGCCAGGTATTTCTCTAGATTGCCAAAAGACGAACCCCCGTTCGTGAATAGATCCAGTTTTCGATCAAGTGTAGAAACACCTAGTTGGATTCTCTCATATTTTGCAAAGAAGGAAAGACACAAACTGGTTCGTGAATCAGTTCGCATCCCTTACCTCCCAGCCAGACGTCTCCGCTCTTCGTCTGACGACCGTCTCCTAACTGTTCCTGTCACCAAAACAACATATGGTCACAGGATTTTAGTTACTGTGCAGCGAAACAATGGAACTCTCTCCCTTTCCATATCCGCCACCTACCCTTGAATCCTGTGCACTGAAAACGCATCTCTTCCGTAAGCGCTATTCCTAACAACAATCCACACAATGCTGGTCCTTTGTCACACTCTTTCCCCCTTTTCCGATTATTGCTACTTCCCTACGCGTCTTCCTTTGCAAAATCCCGATGCTCTCAGTCCTTGTTCCTTGGTTCCTCTTTGCATTTTCGGCATTTGCCGTTTTTTCGTCATCAGTACTGTTGTCGTTCATATGTTGTTTGTTTGTTATTCTGTCCCTCGTATGTCCAATGTCCATGTCTCGTTCTTGTTCTTTAAGCGCTACGAGTATGCTGCTTACGAGTGTGAGTATGCGCTAAACAAATCTAGTGATTATTATTATTATTATTATTATTGTTGTTGTTTTTATTATTATTATTATTACTGAAGGCGCTGCAAAGCTTTCCATGAACATTTGTTTCTAAAGTTATAGCTTCGATTCTTATCACAGTTGACCATTAAAAAAACACATACAATTTCTTTGTTTTATTTATTCTGGATATCTTTCGTGCTCTTTTCACCTCGTTGTATCAAGAGGTGTAGAAGGTAACTGCGAAAAGTTAGGATTGCGGTTAGGGTTAGGAGTTAGGCTGAAAGGTTAAAATCTGAGGCTAATCACAACTCAAAAATAAAAGAATTCACATGCATCACCCAAATAGGTTTAAGGGGAAAAACATTTCTTTCTCGACACTGCATTTGCCATCTCAATGTCCTTTTTTCAGATCGACAAGTTCAGAGACTTGAAGACAATACGAGCAGACGGCAACACCACGATGGAGGTCAACATCGGCAGCGACTTCCGGCCCATTCAAGGGCTGCACGAGCGGCGTGTGTACACTAATGACGTCAGCGTTGTGCCATCCTGCAACAAGTCGAAAAGTGGCAGACTCGCGCCTGCGGCCGTTACCGTGACATCAGTGCTGCTGTTTGTCCTTACTGTGACCTAGGTCTCGCGCAGAATGCTATGACATCATAAAGGCGATTGATCATCTTTCCCTTCACAAAGCAAAGACGTCAGATTCCCATTGTAAACTGTGATAATGCTATACGTGCATACATAATTAGTCTGATTAGTGCACAATCAAAGAATAGGAAAGGTCAGATGACTTCAGCTCAGACCTTATTTAAAATATGATCTCAGAATTAATATATATCTAACTTATAAATTACTCAAAATACAATTTCCCAGTTAAAAAAAATCAATCTCCATCTTTGTGCATATAATCTAATGTTCCCTCTTGTTTTATTGTAGTCCCTTAAATTATGTTGTAATTTAGAGCTTTAGTTGTTCCTTTTTAAATCGAGGGTTAGTTTTTTTCTTAAAAAAAAAAACTTGTAATGAAAGATTTGTCATCTCTCTCTCTATGCAAAACTCCCCTTTTTTATCATTTCTTTTCAAACTTAGATTTCTCTTCTGTTTCTCTCTCTATATATATATATCTTGACGAAAAGAGGAACATTTGAAAAAAATTGTATGGATGCAAATATAAAATTGTATTAAAATTCCACCTTTTAGCAGTCCTTGCATACTAAAACTGGTATTCCAGAGCCAAGAAGATCTCCGCGAATCCCAAGACTATAAATAATGTTCGTGCTTTGTGTTTTGTACATTGTTCCAAAGACTTTATATAATATATAATCTTTGGTTATACGTAACTGAGTCATGTCACTCTCTAGATCATTCTACACGTCTTTGGTGTCGAGGTTTCTGCTAGGAGCTAACTCTGTCTTTTTTTAAGCCGATCCCCGACAAATTTTCGTTGGAGTGTATTGCAATCTTCGGCTGCTGTAGACTTTTCTTTCCTTTGTCCTCACATAGCGCCCGGGACTCGCTATGCACTCTGTGCTATATATTGACCTGAGTTTGACTTGAAGTCTATTTGCATTCGACGCAGCTGTCTGTCACATTTCCTGCAGTAAATATATACATGTCCTTGGCGTCCTTGTTGACTCTTCATGATTCTCTCAATGTCTAACCGGGTACAGCGACCAGCAGTTGTTCTCTAAAGCGCTTCTTTCTGGAGGCTCCGCACGAGAGTTAATGTTTCAACAACTGATCAAGGAGTCGTTCTGTTTGTTGTACGGTTTTTGATGTAAAGTTATGTTTTGGGGAAAATTTTATAAAAACAAAATGTTATTTTACGATAGAAGACGGCCAGGAAATACTGAAGTGGATTAAAGATCAGTGAAATTGATATGAAGGCTTCGAAGTTTCATTAATTATCTGGTACTTCGTCTATTATGTTTATAAAATTTTTCAAAACTAGCTCTCGCATTCCAACTAGAGAGATAGAGATGGTGCCAATTGTCACCAAACCGAACATAAAAGATCTCCATCATTTAAAGAAAAAAAGAGAATTGAAAAAGAAAGCGATAGAAATCTGTATAGTAGTTATACATTATAACTAGTACAAAGAATATAATATTTCACATGTGTGTGAATACGTATACATATTTATACATGTGTGTGTGTGTGTGTGTGTGTGTGTGTGTGTGTGTGTGTGTGTGTGTGTGTGTGTGTGTGCTTTACTGCACGTTGGTATGAATGCAACTTTGTATATCTTGATCCAATCCCAGTGAAAGATTATGTAACTATGTCCAGCGCTACTTATGAACCTTCCATAATGTCATACCATTATCTTTAGGCGTTTTATAAGTACCAAAATATGCATACTTTATGTACTCGGCGTTTACTTTATCCTACTAATCTATAAATAAATATTTTCTTTCAAAAATTGTTTGTTGTTGTTGGAGCGATTTGCGTTGTTAGACAAGTGAAGTGGATAAAAGCGCAGTGACTTATAGGTTTTGAATATCCTTCATCATTGATCCTGTTTACTGTATAATAGCATAAGAAAGACTTTTTTAAATGAAAGAGAGCTCGAGATGTCAGATACAATCTGATCTAATAAAATTAGATAAAATAAAAAAAATAATAAAAGTCATCGGTTAACGAAAACCCCGGCAACACATTGCCAACTAACAAATGATGCTTGAAATAAGCATGACTTGTCACATCCTGCGATAAAATACACAGCCGACAAGAGCTGCATGGGGATCGATGATTATGAGGGGCCTTACAGGATTAAGCCAATAACTGATGTTCATTTAAAATATATTGAGATCAAACGTACGCTCAGGGTTGTCGTGAACACGTTAACAAGTAATAAATAAAATAATTCTATTTTATTAATTCTTCTCAGCACATCAAGATCCACATCTTTCATACGAACGTAAAATCTGTCCTTCTGTTGGGTCTGAGACATGGCGTGTGACAAACACCATCACCAACAAGATTCAAACATTCATCAACAGATGTCTGCGCCACATTTTCAACATCAGATGGCCTGAGAAGATCCCCAGAAACCTGCCAGCCAAGACATCAAGAAGCGAAAGTGAGGCTGGATCGCTCACACCTTGCGAAGGCCAGCCGTAAATCTAACAAGACAAGCTCTGGACTGGAACCCACAGGGGAGGCGCAGGGTTGGGAGACCCAGACAGACGTGGAGAAGATCGGTCCACGGCGAGGCGGAGGTATCTGGAATGACATGGACCCAACTGGGGAGGGAGGCCCAAAACCGGGTTCGCTGGCGTGGTGTAGTTGCGGACTATGCTCCACTGGGGGCGAAAAGGAATAAGAAGAAGATTTTATTAATTCTAGTTGAGCATTTTCTTTACACTAAATCGGTTTTTCAAAATTAAAGGCGCCATATTCCGTTTCGCCCACCTCTTCCGTACATCACTGATCAACGCGTACGTGCTGTAACAGCAACCGTTAAAAAAATTATTAATTCGACTTACAGATCCAAACTCTAGCCTAATCGACTCGGTAGAAAACAACGGAGGATGTCAGGCTTCATTAGCTGTAACTGTAGCTGTATTTATGAAGCGAGTATAAATCGTTGCCCTGGGGCAATATGAGGAACTTAAGGAAAGGCATCTTGTTTCCGAAGTTATAAAGTGGTGTCCAGACCAGGTGTTGTTTTACCCCTGGATATTAAGTGGTCGCAAGGGTGCCATGGGGTAAAGAAACACGACTTAGTGGCCGCGGGCTCTTTATACTTCGGAAACCTATAGCGCTTTAATTCTTGAATTCCCGGTGTTTGCACTGGAGAAACGACACAACCTCGCTTTATAACTGTGGCCCCTGATGATCGCTATAGTGGAGTGGCGTTATGGGGCGCCTGCAATTACCGTTACGCCACTATTTCACAAATTACTACAAATTCTCTTATAAAACCACAGACTATAACTACATCATCATCATCATCATCATCGTCGTCGATCATCGATCATCGATCATCATCATCAGAAAAGAATAAGCCGCAGCGATAGCAATTTCCTGTCTGTACCTCAGTCGATCATTAATGAGTCAATTGAGAAACGGCAGTTTAGCGAGAACGCTTGTAGTGTAATCACAGAGGCTGCGACATAATAGATGAGACTGGAAAGTGGTCGTCACCACTTTCGCTGGTCGAGTCGGCACAACCAGCATCCGGCGGTCGAGTTTTTCAGACGGAAAACAATATCAAGTAATAAAATCACTGGCAGAACTTTGATTTTGGGGAACTCGTGACGTTATAGGCCGGTCTATGTTATTTTGTCAGAGGTTTGGGGTAGGGTTAGGGTTTAGGTTTGGGTTATAGGTTTAGGTTTAGTTTATTAGGTACATTTGGGCAATTGAGTGGAGCGAGCAGACAACAAATGCCGCGAGCCATTTGTGTTATGGCCGTCGCGAGTTCCCCCATATCAAAGCTGTACCAAATCACTAAACTCAATTTACTTCGTCCTCCTGTGCTCTAATCACCTGTGTGAAGAACAATTCCCGTCGTGAAGCAAAACTTGGAACGCGAAGCCGCAGACGAACTGAAATCGTGATGTAAATATAACTTCCGGAAAAGCAATGGCGGCAAGCGTATCGCTACTTGCAATGTTTACGTAGAAACATGGCGTTTGTAATGTTTTTATCATAAGATATAGCATTAGTCATGATATCTGAGTCAACACATGTAGGGACTAGATGAAAGAAATTAAATATGGCGAAAAAAATTGAATCTGAAGTAAATCTTTATGAAACATTTGCTGCCAACAGTTGAGTTGGTGTCATGTAGTAACTTGTTTCGGTATTCGTGTTGATGGATGAGAGAAAGTGTCAGACGAATGCAAAGATTTAGAAACATTCTGCTGACCGTGGACTGATGTGACTCCGTTAAAAGAGAAACCATGTGCCAGTTTGGGTGCAAGCACTCGATAGCAAGAGACACCCAGTTCGACCAGTAGTGTTCGAGTCCTAAAAAATCGACTAGATTCAATTGGATATCCTGTTTAGGCCAATCGGCATTACTGCAAAAGTGGAGAGTCAACTAGATCACGATGCTGAATAAAAGAATACAGTAAATAAATCTGAGATGGCTATGGGAAGTCGAACCGGGAAGGATCCTGCCATGTTTACAAATGATGCTAATGATCTGGCCAGCTTCACATTACCAGATCCAGGTGGTATGTCAAGTCTCATTGCATCTTTCGGAGGCCTGATCATCTTTGTATTTTAGACTGTTACTTCTGACTTTGCATAATAAGTATTAAACATCTGCCTGCATCTTGATTTCTGCAGTAATCCTATATCAAGAACATAAAACAGGCAATGTGACTCCTATTTTTGCAGTAGATTCTCATGGCATTATTACTAGAATATCTTCCTGTAAATTTACAGAATAGCATATGAAAGTTTCAGCAGATCAGTAAGAGATTTGTTTATTTTTGCTAGCTAACATTACCATGGACATTCTGGAGCAGCAACAGGCTAAGGAGCAGGCACGGCTGCTGCATCGTTTCCGTGAACTCCGTCAGTGGCAGCAAAAACAACAGGATCAGCTGATGCAGCAGCAGCAGCTACAGCTTGAAGTGCTGCGTGAAGAGCAGCTTCGTGTGCAGATGCTCATTGCTTCACAGCGAGGGGCCCAGTGGGGTGATGGGAGAGGTCTGTACTTTACCTATGCCCGTAGGTGAAAGTGGAATCTTTATTCTTCATTTTTGTGAGATTTATTCACAAGATATTACAACAATAGTCAGCATTTTTTTCTTTGCTGCCAACATTATCAATGTTATGCAGAATATAGCAAATGAGATTTCTGTAAATTTGCCTTTTTTAAAATAGTAAACATAATTTCTTTTACTTTTAGTTGTTGGAGAGTATGATGTTGTAGGCTTTTTTCAGAACTAGCTTCTCTATTAGAGCAGTGCCCAGCTCTTGTCTTCTGTTTCTTTTTTTTTTCTTAACCATATACGAGGTCAAGTATCCATTCAACAGCCAGGTCAATTGGGGGAACTACACTGCATTACATGGGTATTGGACTGGCTAGAGTGCATGCCTCCAGCTTTCGACATTCATGCTCTGACCACTTGTGATAATGATTCTTAAAAAAAAATGTAGTTACTTAAAAATAATCCTCAGACTGTACCTGTTTTTAGTGAAAATTGACATTAATACTTTTCATATAGTGACCAGAGCAGAAGGGTTTCACAAGCCCTCACCACTGCTGATGACACCGCCTCATCGTGCAAGAAGAGGTGTTGGTATTGGAGCAGAGCTTGCCAAAACTATAATGACAGTCTCCACAGACAGTGGCTTAGTCACCTCAATGGGGGACACACTGGAACAGCCCCAGGTTAGTAGATCTCTTCAATTTAGTTGCTTGCCTTGTTTTTTTGTTTGTTTTTTTTAACCCTTGTACCAATAATGTCTTAGTAGCTGCTTTTAGGGTCTTTCTAGTTTTCCAGCAGATCTTTAGTAGGGTTTGGATTCTTTCTTAAATTCACTGAATTATAAATAAATTCATATGCAACCCACAGAAACTTGAGAAAATAACAAACTTTTTGCATGTCTCTTTCATAATGTGTCTGATACTTAATTGCTGTTCTTGATATGATGTTGACTGAAATGTTGTAGAAATTAATTCATTTTGCCTAGCTTTCTTTCAATGGTGACATCTTTGAAAAGAAGCCAAGTAAATAATTGACTAAAACAAGATGTTGGATACCAAGGATGTTTTGACATTCATAACTAATGTTTAAATGACGTAGGAAATGTAAACTTTTCTGTTTGCAGCTTGTGTCACAAAACCAAAAATCCAGTTTTATTCCAGATATTACAAATTAGAAATCAGCTTTCTTTCGCCACAAGCTGTTGAACAAATTTCCATAGATCATTATTTTGTATCTTTCTTCTTGTAGGATTCTCTGCCAAAGCCCATCATGTATCCAGTCTCTCCATCCAATGATGAAGACAAATATACAAACCCAGAACTGTTCAGCAATCCTGGCTCTCAAGGTGATGAGCTTCAGTCATTGGATGAGCAGTGTCGGTATGTGGATCATACTGATGGTGGATCAGATGCCAGTAGTGACAGTTTTATCCTTCCCCCTGTGCCGCCAGACCCAAAGCTGGCACGACTAGCCACTTTGGGCCATGGGGGAGACAATTTGTCAACTTCTCTAATCACCTTACAGGCACTCCTCAACAATGCTGCACCAAACTTTTTGCAGCAGGTAAATTTGAACTAAAATGCTTTTGTTTTTTCTCAGCAAAGAACAAATGTAAATTTAGAAAATGCACAATAGCAGGAGAAATTCAGAGCTCTCATCTTTTAAAAGAAAAGTACCAGAAATGGAGTTACCAACAATGTCTCTTCCATGACTATGCTATAAATAAAACACACCACAATCTAATCTACAGAATATTTAATAAAATGGCAGTGATATACAACAGACAGAGTTGTATGCCATGGCACAGATCAGAAGGTATCAGAAACTAATTAACTCTACCTGGAATGAAAGCATAATGATGTATTCCACAACATTATAACAAAATAACATGAAGAAGATTATGTCAGTTACCAAATTAATGTGCAGTATAAATTGAAGCACTTCATTTCATATTAAAGAAGAGCTTGTTTGCTGAAAGCTTTTTGGTTTATTACAATATTTGTTGCAAGTGCTCTATGTTAAAAGCACATTCATTCTATTACATGTTGGAAATTTTCCACTGTGTTCACTGGATGTCAGGTGCTGGGACTCCTGCCCAAAGAACAACAGGCACTGCTCCATGAACGGCAGCAGGCAGTGGTGGAGGAGTCTGCATCGCCAACCTTCTCGCCTGTCCACAATGCTAGTATTGCTCAACAGCCAGCTAGAGCCTTTTCTTTGACCTCAGCTGCCACTGAACAGCCATCACTTCCTGCCACAATATCCTCAAAATCTGCATCTCAGTCTGAGCATCATCTTCAGGGACACTGGGAGCAGCCTCTGCTGTCAGATAAACATCCATTTCATCAAGCCCAGCTGTTCGACAGACAGCCATTCCATCAGCCCCCACTACAGCAAGGCCAGAGAACTGAACTGCGGTCAGGTGTTAGTGAGTCTTCATTGCAGAGACATTTAATGCTGCCTGAAAGTCAAGGGCAGGACTCTTTTAGGTATAGACAAGAAGCACGGGTTGATGAATTTGCCCCCCGATGCAAAGATCTCTCTCCTGGAACATTTCAGCCTCCTATTCCTAGAAAATCTAATTTGCAATACCAGCATAAAGCTCAGCAACAGCAGAGGAGCCTGCAGCAGCAGGCGTGGCAAGATGGGGACAAAAACCCAGAAGAAGAGAAAGATGAGGATCCTGAGGAGTCGGATGAAGAAGAGTTAGAAGTGACCGTAATGGTATGTGTGAAAGGATTAGACAATTATGGGTATGTGAAAAGATTAAACAGTATGTGCAGAGATGGGAATGTATAAAAGAAAGGAAATCTGTCAGTGTATGCCGTGAAGATTTTTTGGGGGTTCATAAAATGCACCATCTTTTGAGGACAGAGAGCTCCTGATGTATGACATTATTTGAGTTAACCAGGACAAAATGTCTTTGTGTTGGTATCAAAACAGTTCACTAAACTATAAGCTTTACACAGTGTTCTTATCGTATGCTGGTAGGCAGCTGCCAGTCCAGATGAAAGACCCATCAAACCTGGATTACAAGGCAAAATGACGTTCGAACAGCTCTTGGAGGAACAGATGGCCTCAGATCAAGTGGTAGAACAGGTCAGTACCTGATTGTCTTGGAAAGATTTCATGTAATTGATCATATGCTGCACAAACAAATTTTGCTTTTCAGTTTTGCTTGGAAGTGCAGGGGCAAATATATATAGAAAGAAGGTCGAAAAAATGTGACAAAAGGTGATGAAGAGTATAACTGGCATAGTGAATAGCAAACATCATTCTGGGGCCAACTTATATGAGAAAATAAAAAATAATCATACAGGCTAACTAAGGGATGTAATCTAATTTTCAGAACTAAGTTTACCTTCTTCCATAGGCAGTCAAAAACAAATTTTAATTGCTGTTTTAGAATTTTAACTTTACTCCTTTTTAAAGGTGCATCATATTTAAGCAAAGTTCCTCATTTATGGGGAAGCAGATAGCCAAATGGTTAGAGCACTGGCATTCGAACTGAGAGTGCGCTGGTTCAATACCTGATTAGTGCAGCAAACTTCCCCCAGTTGATCCAGCTGGTGGGAATGGGTACCTGACTCCATAGAGGGTTGGGGAAGGTAAGGCAAGCAAGTGAGAGGAGAGGGGCACCACACTCACAAAAAGCTGGCCCTGAGAAAATCACCCTCCAACAACCTGTAAAGTTTAGAGGATGACCTTTCTTTTACCTTACTTATGGCTCTTATCTTCAAACAGGGATGTAAACTATTTCATCTGAAATAACAGGTAGAGGAAGAGAAGGAGGAAAAACAGGAAGTTCATGGCTCCACAAAACGGCCATTTCTTCGCAAAGGAGAGGGCATTGCCAGGTTTCTTAAACCTGTCAAGAAACCACCTCCCAAAAAGTCATTGAGTGCAAACCAGGCTCAGCGTGCTAATGTTCCAAGCAGATCAGGTCAAGCAGGGGCAGGCAGTGAAGAGGAGAAGCCTTCACAGCAGAGGAAGACGCAGCCAAGAAAGCAGCTGGATAAAAAACGAGTCAGCAAAGATACAAAAAAGGTGTGAAAATGAAATGTGTTGCCAGCTTTATTGTCTTGTAATTAGTTTTTGTAACTTTCATGTTTGTCTGAAAGAGTTTGTATTTACATGGGTTTTATTTTTGATTTTTTTAACCAACCTGGACTTTGAGAAGATTGTCATTGCTAATATATGTATTTAGCATTCTGTCTGCCTCCTCTATTAAGGGTGCATCTTAAATTTTGATCGCAAAGGCTTACCTCTTGTTGCATCCTGGATGAAAGGGTTAGTTCATTACAAGATACTAACTTCCTAAACTTAAAGCATGTAACTGCTCTCTGTTCATGAGATGTAAGCCTTTAGAGATTCGCACACACAGAATATGTGACATCATTGTGAAATTGGACATGTTTGTGAGAGAAGGTCAGAAAGTTCATGGAATTTTTATTTCAATTTTTTTTCCATGAGCCTGTGTGGTTTTGCACTGTAATGTGTTGAAAGATCAAGTATATTAATGAATGATATTTGCACACAAAATAGTCAGGCCACTTGTGTGAAGCTGTGCAACATGTTTTGTATTATTTTGAAGAAAACCAAAAAGAGTTATCATGCTTTGCCCCTCCAATTGTGGTTTGAAAGCACAAACAGCAGAGCTGCAGAAGAACCTTGGAGACAATGCTCCATGAAAAGCCATTGACACATAGTTTACACATTCACACTATAGTGGCCTGATTATTTCATGTCTATGTTTGCAGTATGTGTGCAAATATTATTTTATTAATGCATTTATGTTTCTGATGCAATAACCTAACATGGTGCAATCACACAGGTTCCTAGAAAAAATTTGAAAGAAAAATTCCACGATTGTTCCAACTTCCCTTCATAAGTTGTCAAACCTGAAGCCAGTTGGAAAGCTGGCTCCATATCCATGGTCCACATTAACATCACTGATTTGACCTCCTTTTGGTTGGCAAGAATCTCAATCGAAAGGCTTGTATCATAAGAAGAGGGATTTATTTACTCTAATCTGAGAAGCTGTTTTATAATGGACTAAAACCAGTCCTTTAAAAAAGACTGCATGTGTTGATCTTTATAAATAGAAAGTCACTTTGGTATTTCAAACATTGAGGTGTATGATGTAGAATTTGTTCCTATAAATGTAGGTACTGATTGATCTCATATACTAGTTTTCCTCCAGCGTCAAGAGAAACACAGACATATACTGTATTCAGCGATATTTATGGGATGTACAGGACAATGAGGACAGACCTCTTCCAGAGATGCTGAAACTTATCAAGCGGAGGTCAGAGGGAGGTAGGAAGGTGCATGGAGAAACAAAGCCAGAAGTCCATGACAGGGTTCCAGACCATGCTGCTGAATCTTCTGCAGACACAGAAGACATGGACACCATTCCAGATGATGCTTCCTTCATTGCTAGGCTCAGGGAGCGTAAAAAAACTGAGCCAGTTAGTTCCCTTATCATTGTGCTGGGGATAGTAACATGTTCCAGAAGATTGAACAGTGTTTATGATAGAGAATAATTTTGTTAATGATGTTGATGACAAAGCAGTTTTACTAAATAAGTAGCAGATGCAACACTGAACACAAAAAAGATAGAAAATGTTTCCTAAATTTTATATTTATAGTAACTCATGAATTATTTCTTTTTACCACTGCTTTTCTTTTTTCTTAATTTTTCGTTCATTTTCTTTTCTTTCAAGCACCCTTAGGTGTGGACACACACACATGCATACATGCTAAACACAGAGTTGTTTTGTGGATCATCAAGACTGTATCACTCCAGATAACACAGACTTCCTTGCTCACCACCAAAATTATACCAGTTCTCATAATGAAATTTTGACTTCTTGAAATGAAAAAAATATAAAAGTGAGATGTTTGTATATGTAGAAGAGACCATGTATATTTGCTGCAAAATGATAAGGTGTACAGGTTGTAGCATAACAGAGTGTGTTCCTAGATCAAAGATACATCATTTACAGGCAGAAGTGGAGGAGCTGGAGGAGTTTGAGCTGCTGGAAGACGTGGCAGACAACATGTCTCTGGTCAGCAACTCGTCTGTAGTAGCCAGGCTTGTGACACCTAACAAACAGCGTCAGAAAGTAGGCAAAGCTCTACGTGTCTCCTTTTTTTTAATTCCTTTTTCTTGCACTGTGTGGGCATGTGCATGCATGCACACACAGGTGAGTGGGAGAGTGAGTGAGGAGTCATGCAAAGAGAGGAAAAATTGAAGTTTATTATGTTGGCCTGACATGCTGGTTTGCTTTCCAGACTGCCGTGACCAACCTAAAAAGTTATTTAGCCCAAAAGAAGATGTCTGCTACAAGTCCTTTTGAAAGGTATGGTAGCTTGACTGGGAAGTACGGGAGGGGGTGTACATGGTTCTGTGTCTAATTGGGTAAACTTTCTTCAGATTTAGTTTGTGATTATGTTTCATTTCATCATGATTAAAATTGAATCTGTGATGAGAATATTGTTTGTAATATGCTTTTTCTGTCTTTAAACCTTTGTGAGGTTTTTTTAAAAAATGTTTGCTGCACTTACTGCTTGAGTCTGTGTTGATGATATATAAAACAATTATTATTTGTTTCATTTGTGATGTTATGGTTATGTAGGTATTTTTGTGTAATTTATGTCATTTCACACACACAGCTGTCATACTGATAAGATTTGAAGCTAAAATGTAGATTTTATTTTACAGAAATGCTGCAATAGGCAGTCTGATGGCATCAAGCTCTCTTCAAATGACTGTTAGCCAACCAAAGGAAAAGAAGACTGAAATGAATTCAACTGAGGAACAGGATAAGGTGAAATCAGAGTGCATAAGGCATGAAAGAGATTCGTCTTCTGATACCTTGACAGACTCCTCCACTGATGAGGAACCAGAGAGTAAGGGCATTAGTGTACAAGTGAAGAAAACAGGACGATATGACAGTGACGAAGGGGAGAAAGCTGGTGTCACGAATGGGCTTTGTCGAGAAGTACTTACAGGAGCGCAGGAGCGAGTCAGTGGCATGCTCTTCTCCAAGTTTTCGTTTTTTGATCAGGAGAAGACTTGCATACCTGAGTCAGAAGGCAGCGAGTTGAAAGCTGCACCATCGCCAACAAAGTCTGTGACACGAAAGGTTGCCACCCTGCAGTCACGACTAGCAGCTGCCAATGACACGGCAACGCTCTTGCAGAGACTGTCAGCACATGCAGGGTTCTTGACGTCAAAGTTCACCACAGAGCAAAACAGTCTGCAAGCTCAAGAGGCTGCCAAAGATGCTTCCCAGCATGACCTGTCAGGAATTTCTTTAAACATGCCTAAGCCTCTGCTTATAGGGCCAAAGACTACAGTGGAGACAGATCATCTGAACAACAGAACCAGTGATTCTGAGGAGGACAGCTTGACTGAGCAAATGGATGGTAGGAATGAACACGACAAAGCCAAGAACAAATACAGGAGAACTGGAAGTGATGGAGGTGCAGATGCAGAAAGTGGGGATGATGATGATGATGATGGCTGTGATGGGGGTGACAATGCCAATGCCCTTCTGGTTAATGGTAGTGATGCCAAATCGGAGGGTATAACTGATAACGCAGATATTAACCAGAACAATAATAATAGCAACAATGTGGAGTTTGATGATGAAGAAGAGTGGACAAGCAGTGCCCCACAAGCAACTAATGGTGTCCCTACAGGTGAGCCACTAGCAACACTCAAGCCACTACAGTAGGTGAAATAAAAAGCTGGTAGTCATGATGATATTTGAAATGTGTTAAATGTAGTGCCAGGCTCGTAATGTAGTGTCATTTGTTAATTTTTAAGAAATGTATTGTTATTCTTGCATAATTATTGCTTAGGCCACATACATGCATGTGTGCAGTTATTGTTATTGTGCAAGCTTGACTTATGTGAACAGCAGAGTGCTGACAAAGTTACAAAATGCTGCATAAACAGAAAGAAATAAAAGCAACTCCTGGTATACATATGACCAAAGCAAGTTCTCCAAATACATCCATTTTCAACTTTTTTACTAATTTGATTATTTACATTACTGTTTTGAAGCAGTTTCCCAGACTGAAACAGATATATGTAGATTGCTACTTAAAACATTTCTTATGACAGAACATGTGCATGCACAGGTACATGTAAATAAAAGCATGCATGTAAATTTGATCTTAGCTGATTTTGTTAATACATATTGAAATTTTCATATTTTGTCTAGTTTTGCCTTATCAGAGCGAGCCAACTTTAAAATTGGGTCTTTTTTTTCAGATGGCATTGATAGTTTATCAACACCACCGACATCAAAACTGATGTCTCGTCTATTTCCCAACTTGAAACCCAAACTCACCAAAGCACAAGTACAGGTTTGTGCTAGTTTTCTCCTATCTTTCTGATGGTTTTGTGCAAATAAGAATGGAAACATTTGAAATAAAGTTTTCTGTTTGAATATGATTAATATGTTTAACAGTAGAAGTTTTATGGTTTTGCATGACTTTATGTGCCCTACACACCTGTGCTTTAATTTGAATCTATATGAGCATGACAGAAAAATCACAACGTCTTTTCAGCAACAACAGCGATTCCAGCTGGCGTCCAGTGCAGCTATGGGTGATGGAGTGCAGTCCAAGGTCTTGAGGGATAAATTAGCTGAGCTGGAGGCAGAAATAGAACGGTTTCGAAATGAGAATGCTGGTCTGGAGAAACTCAGACGAGAACGTGAGGAAGTAAGTAGTTGCTGAAGGTGCAGCTGCTGTCTGTGCAGACTGTGTTGCACATTCTGTAAATATTTATTTTGGCACCATGTCGGCACCTACTGGAGATACTAGTGTTCCAGGATCTTGAACTCATCACGCAGCACATATTTTACTACATACTCTACTGAGAATACTATACATGCTGAACATACATAGAGAACTGTGCTAGTGTCATAAAACATACTGTCGAGACTATATTGTATATTCTGTTATTGTTGTAAAACAATGTTCTGTAAATGAAGTTTCTTAGCCAGTGATGATCGTCTTAGTTTTCTTTTTGCTGTTTTTAAGGGTCTGGGTAAACTGAAAGAAGAGATTTCACGCTTTGAGCGTGAAAAGACAGAGGAACTCAAACGATTAGAGGAGTTCAAGATTCAGGAAACCAAGAAACTAAAGTAAGTGTAGTTCTTTATTATGTAAGTTTGTTGGCAGTTTACAGTACAATACAAGTTGATTAATAGGTTAAGGCAAGTACAGACAAGGCTTACATATGTTCATGTGATAACAATTTACAGCTGAGTGCATGCAAATACATGTTGACTACAGTGAATATATATATATATATACGTGTACATGTTGACGATGGTGAATACACATATTTATATATATATATTGACTACAGTGAATACACACACATTTTGACTACAGTTAATACATGTATATACACATATATAAACATAAACATGTTGAATACAGTGTATACGCACACATGTTGACTACACTGAATACATATATTTATATAAAACAACAAACACACACATATATATATATACATGTATATGTTGACTGCAGTGAATATATATTATATATATATATATTCAGAACTGCTGTGTATGTAGTTTGCTACTTTAAAACATTATTTCCCATGACAGTTTGGTCACTGTGTAGCAAACTTATTTACATAAACAATAGTCACTTTGGATTAAGATGTGTCTCGTGCTTATAATTTGTGTCTGCTGGCATTGTCCACAGTGTGTCATGGTGTCAGCTGTATTAAATAGTTTGTTGCTCTACATCCTGTATTCCTCCTTTTCCCTTCCAGAGAAAATTATATATTTATGCTGCAAATTGTCGCTTAATGTACATTTGCTTCAGATTTTTGCTCTCCTTTATGTTCAATTTTAGTTTATTTGGATTGTGAGTTAGTCTTTCTGCTAAGCAGAGTATGTCTTCATGGGCAGGGAAGTGTGCTATCAAGGTGCGCTTTTATTAATAAATATTGCTATTATTTTAATGGGCTCTGTATTTTTTAGATTATTTTGACTGGTTCTTTGTTGCATGTTATCAGACAAGAGCGCAAGCTGTTTGAGACATATCAGAAACAGGTGCGAGCTATGCCGGACAAGAAAGAACGTGAAGAGATTGACATGCTAAGAACACAGGTAATGGCACAAAATGTAGGTACTGAAACAAAATTCATCAGTCACATAACAAGTGAGCTTCACATGAAAATAACACCCCAACGACAGGGCCAACAAGAAACTGGTTTCTGAACAGACTATAACGATAACAACACACTGTCTTAGACATTCAGAGATATTCCTTGTTTCATTTCAACAGTGTAACTTGTGGTCTGTTTTTTCATTTTTTGTTTTAACCTTTCCTTCCATGTCTTGGAAAATATGTGTTGGACATTGTTTTATCATCATTATTATTATTATACCTATGATTTTATTATTATGATTATTATCCCTATGATTTGTCCACAGCTCTCAGAACTGCAAGAGGAGTTAAAAAGAAAGGAAGGCCGGTGGACATCCAATGTGACTCGCCTCAAAGCTCGAATATCAGAGCTAGAAACAGAAAACACTGAGCTGCGGGAGGAGATAAAGATCCTGGAGCGCAAGCGCCTCCAGTGGGTGCAGACACAAGGTGCCAAAAATGCTCAGGTAATCTGCAGGTTGCAGCCATAACTGTAACATTATGTTACCACTGCAGCAGTAACATCATGTTGCAACTCTTACTGTAGCATCATGTTTTATGGAGAAGAAACATAAGCATGTGAATACAGAAAAAAGCATTGAGAGTACATGGCATTTTTTTCATAAGGGGTCCATCCTTTTCAGAACATGCTGTTTAGCCAGCCATTGCTGTTTAACAATGTTTAACCCCATTTGTCAATGTTTCCTTTTCTCCCAGGTGCCTCCATCCAAACCACAGCGAAGCAGCACACCTACTGAGATGGACAAGGGTACTGTTGTGAATGGACATCACACCCTAGATGTATCCACTGCACAGCCATTCAAACCAAAAGGTCACCTGACCCCTTCTCAGCCCACTACTTCATTGGCTTCGGAGGTTGTGGCAAATGGCACAGGATACGCAGGAAAGACATCATTCGTGCCAGTAACACAGAGCTCTGGAGGGGAGTCTGTACCTCGTTCCCAGCCTGCTACACCCTCGATGATTGAAGGGTGAGGGAAAAACATGAAAGTGTTTGATAAGTCTGATCAAAACCTGGTATGGAGGTTCTTGCATGAGTATGATGATCCCATGCACAAAAAAAAAAAAAAACAATCTCATAATTGTAATGAGTGAGGCGTAATACTGTGCTGAATGAACATAGGGTTATTATTGTTAAATGATTTTGCAACTCAAGTTGAGGTTTAGTACTTACATAGCTTTGTCATAAAAACGTTTAAGGGAAGACTATTAGTGACGCTTGAAATTTTACAAGAAATTCAGTGGACCATGGCTTATCCTGTTTTCACTCCTGGAACTGAAATGACAGATCAGTAAGACATTAATGACCACCACAGAGATTGTTGCACATGTATTTATTTCTGAGTTAGAAGTTGACAAGAAGCTATTTGCTCCAATGGCAAATTGGAGCCACTCAAGTTTGTGAGTAAAGCAGTTCTCTGAAAAAAATGTACATTATGCTGTCACTACAGCAGACGTGGCAAGAACATGCATGGCACCGTATTTTTGACAAGTAAATGAGTGCTGTGTCCAGGATAATCAATCCTGTAAAGGGCAATGCTCGCCGAGGCAAAATCCTTTTATATGTTTTTTTAATGTTTTGGTACTTGTTACATGTGTTCTTCCTCTCTCTGAGTGCAGGGTTTCCTTGTCACCAATGACCGGACATGAAGGAGAAAGTGCTAGCATCCTGGCTAGACAGGGCAGTCTGCCGATACCTGCAGAACGACCTGGTGTTGACAAGGGCAACAGGCAGTATGAGGAAAAACAGTACCCGGATGGCAAGGTGCTGACTAGTGTGACAGTTTGTCCCCAGAGGGAGATAAAGCAATAAGAAAGGCTGGGAGGATGTGATTTACAAAAGCTCAAAGGACTGACCTGTTGCCACGCTAAATGGTCTTTCTGGACTAGGCTGCTTTGACTGAACCTATTTTCATTGGATGAGAAATCAACACTTATTTTCACAGCTGTGGAAGAACGGGCTTGCAGTACCATCTGTCTTTTTTAGTAATTGTCTGGTTTCTTTTTGTCTTGAATACCATGTTGCAATATGCTTAAAACTTATGACAAACAGTAAGCTTTTATCATAACAGTTGTGTTTTATTATGTTACCAGAGTTTTGTGTGTAAAGTCATAAGAAAACACTGTGCTTCAGGTGGAGCATGTGTATAACAATGGGTCGAGAGAAGTCCTGTTTGCAAATGGAACTCGCAAAGAAATTTCGTCAGATGGCCAATACATCGTTGTGTCTTTCTTTAATGGAGATATAAAACAGATCTTCCCAGATCAGCGAGTGGTAAGTAGTGCTCCAGAAATGTGTGGAAGAAATAAATGGCAAAATAATTAACCCAGTTAATGAATGTAGCATAGTAAATTAAGTCCAGAAATCATTGTTTGATCTTGTATTAATCATATGTTGGTATCATCGCAAATTATGTGGTCCATGTTTCTTTTGCATGGTATAGAGGTAATGTCACAATTTCTTCTGTATAGTATCCTTTTTTTCATTTGGAGCCATCAGGTAACATGGGAAATAGGAGAAAATAAACATGTGGAGCAATGTACACCAAACAATTTGTCCAGAACGTGTACTTGCATGAGAATTTTATTTGCTTCTTTTTATGATCAGCAAATTGTCAAAGATGTTTGCAGCATTTTGTCCATACCAGGACATGTACTAGCAGAAGAATTTGTTTTATTGAGTTTTATGTAGTTCAGACAAATGTTTTTTATGCCTGGATGCTAAAGTAAAAAGCACTTGAAATCATTTGCACCTTCTGCAGTCCACATGCTGAACAATAGATAAATTGTCAGTTGTGTGTGTAACCCTGTATGATGTTGTAGGTGAGCTGTTTTTATGTTTTGCTATGATGCACCACTTACTGTATCGTTATTGTGTAACCTTGTTGTAGCTCATGGCCAGGTCATAATTGATAGGAATATTCCTGCCAAATTTAGTAATTATCAAACAAACAGCTTGGTCTCAAGGGCTACCTGCCAGCCACATAAACGCACCCCCACACTATGTGTACAAAATGCTAACATGCAACTTGATTTCATATTTCAGACTGATGACAGAATTAATTTTCTGACTTAAAATACTTGTTCATTATGGCAACCTTGACAGCTGTCACAGAAGATGCCTACACACATATATGATGCACAACAGCCAGAATGAGCAATGTCTTATGCCAATGGGCACTGGTTTTGCTGATTTTTCATAACAAATCTGTTTTTCTCTTTTGCTGCCAGGTTTACTATTATGCTGAAGCACAGACAACACACACCACGTATCCTGACAAACTGGAAGTTCTTCAGTTTCCAAAGTAAGCAGTGTTTTTGTTTTTTTCAATTTCAATATCTATTGGGGTCTTGAGTCTGCTATGTGGGTAAGAGGTAACTAAACAGCTGCAGCATAAAGTCATAACATTAATTAACCATTTCAAGCTATTTCCTTCCATACATTTTTTCTGGCCTCACATTTTTAATCCTATTGATTTACATGAAAAAAGTGTAACATAAAGAGCAGTATTCACCCACTGGCGCTCATAAAGTCTCTAGTCCTGGCTTTTATCATTAAACTTCTTTCACATTTAAAACTAGTTCACATGTCATGAGGGACCTGTGTGCAGCAACCAGACAGAGAAACACTACCCAGATGGAACCAAGGAAATTATCTTTCCTGATCAGACAGTTAAGTACCTGTTTCCCAATGGTACAGAGGAGAGCATATTCCAAGATGGCACCATTATGCGCATTGACAAAAATGGGGAGCGGGTTCTGGAGTTTCCTAATGGACAGCGCGAGGTTCACACACAGCACTACAAGGTGAGCACTTTGTCTCTGTCATGCACAGTTGTCTGTTTTTCTTCTAAAACCAGCATCATTAATCTTAAAAAAATCTGCCGTTGTCTAGTTAAGTACAATACTAACTTTTGCAAAAAAGATGCTTTTCTGAGTTCCCCCATGTTGCCCCCAGGGCAATGACTTACCTTCACTTCATGATTACCAGGCTATGACACCTACCTCCATGCAAATGACAAAATGACCAACTTGTTTAATTTCATAGGCAAGTATAATTTGGTTAGCGTGGTCACTGACTGGAAATTTGTTTTGACAATTTACCAATCGCGAAAAGAAGCATAAGAGGTTTAAACAAAAAATTAGGTTGTTGTCCTTGACTCTAATACTGGCAATGTTTCGTTTTTTTTAACACCATAGAGGAGAGAATATCCTGATGGGACTGTAAAGACACTGCACAATGATGGACGGCAGGAAACTCGCTATTCAACAGGACGCCTCCGTCTGAAAGACAAGGATGGCAACATACTGCTGGACAAAATGTGCTGAAATTGTACGCATTATGAATTGGATATTGGGTGCTATAAGGCCTTTCAAGGCTTTGACGTTTACATCACTGAAATGAGTGGAGCCACAGATTGTAGTACTGTGGAATAATTGTCATTTGGATACTCACTCCGTTTCCTATTGAAAAGATTTTCCACCAGTCCAAAGCCTTCACAGGAAAATAGTGCCAAATTCTGTGAATTTTTCATAGTAAAATAAGTGCCTTTATGGCTGTGAACAATGTATTATAGATTCTTTTAAAGAATGGTAATGTTAAACATGAACTTTCGATGTTTACGGTGAAAAAAAAGTTTAAATGTGGAATGTTTGAATGAGTTCTCATGTTTACAACACATCCGATTATCTCATAGTTTGGAAATTCTCTCGCAATTACACATCAAATAACTAGCGTTCATGACATAGACTTGTCCTTTTCTTTTGAGAGAGAGAGTGCTGCCAGGTCTTCCTACTGTAGGGTGAGGGGTGTGAATAATGGACGATTTGCACCTGCAGTGAACTTAGATCTCACTTGTGCCTAAAATGAGACCCTACAAAGCAGGGCCAATCAAAAGTATAGCATCTTTGCCTTTCTGTTCTCTCAGTTCTTTTAAAGTTGATACTGTTCCATTTTTTTAACTTGCAGCCTGTCTTGCTATTCTGTTTTTACTGTCCGTGTCACAGGTCTATACACAACTTTGCAGTGCACTCACAAGATTTGTTTCGTCTGTCAATGACTGCTGTCAGAGGCATCTGTTTTTCAGGAGGGGGGAGGTGCGAGCGAAAATTAAGAGTGGTCACCTTTGCTTTATTTTCAGCTTGCTTGCTTGCAGTTTCCTTGGAAAAATGAAATTATTGTCAGTGTGCACTTCAAATTACTTCCTGGCACAAAATTTGGTTAGGTAGATAACACTGTTTCAGTTAAAACAACTATCCAATCATTAGCATGGACTCTAATTTTAATCCAGTGCAAAGAATGCTAAAAAAATTATGTGTTGCACTACAGGTTTAAATGCACAATGGCTGCAGTATTTCTGCCAGCACATGGTCAAGGTGACTCAAACTGTGCACCCCTCAGGAAAATTTTGCTTGACTCCTGCAAGGCTGCAGCCTAGAATAACCTTAGTACTCCACCTTTCACAAATTGCTAAACTATAAAACATTCTTTTCAAATGAGATCAAATCACATTGGGTTTCTTTGCTAAAACTAGTTCAGATTTTAAATACTCCTCCAATAGGTCAGAAAGTAATGAGGTTTTTTTTTAATACACTTAAACACTTATGCCCAACACCATCATCTAATGGTTCTTCCAACTATTGAGATACATCTATTAAGCATTTCTGGAAGTTTTGCGTGTCCGTTTATGTCTGAAGCGCACATGAACTGAATTCCATGCTGTGGATTCAAATACTAAAGAAAGCTTGCTAAAGGAAAGAGAACATCAGATTTCCTATCAGAAAGGTTTTCTGAGATCTTGGCACTTGTGAACGTTTTATACCAGTGTAAAAAGTCTATAAAGGCCTTTTTTGGAATGGTCAAGTGACTGGGCACTCAGTGGAGGAAGCATAACATTTTCCCCTTCAAATTTAAGCCATTCAGTCAACACTTGCCCAGAATGACCGAGTTAATTTTTAAAAAAGACGACTTTTATTCCAAAAATCAACACTGAAATTGATCTCCCACATGGAAACCCATATACTACTGAATAAGGAACAATCTGAAAAACCTTTTCTAGACCAAAAAAGTGATTTTCAATACTAGCTTCATCTTCTTACAGCACCCTCACCTTCATCTAAAGCAATACGTCTTGTTTTAGTATAAGGTATACTAAGACAATCATACAAGGACTCAATCTATGAGATAATAATCTGATCATATACTTTGTGTCACTTCAAAAAACTTGAAAATTTCTTTCATCAGTATAGGCTGGATTCTGGTTACAATTAGACTTCAATTTCAGATAATGTTGATTAGCTTTACCTAAACTACTTTTTCAAGATGAAAGACAATATGAAACTACCGTTTCATAAAAAAAAGGGGGCCTGTTTTTTTGTGGTAATGCTCCACATTATACGATGTGTCACCAACATCAAGATATTTTTTCATCATACATCTTAGACAAATTTATGCCACCACCACACATCAGTCAGGACAAAATAATGTGTGGATTAGTCAAAATCTACTTAACTCCACAAGGTTCAAGACTTTATTACCAGTTAACTTAGGCATCTGATAGAGCTGCATGTTAACATTCTGCATTGTTCGTGGCAAAGTCAATTTGACTTACAGACAGTAGGAAGTCCAAAGCAATGTGCAACCCATCACACTGAAAGCAGAACTTGTAAATCAATGCAATGATTTATAGCCAAAGCACATGCAGTAAGTAGTGTTCATCAATGGGTGAAGGAAAGAGTAACACCATTCAAGTTCTTGAAAGCAAAATGTCAATCCATCTACGATCTTGAAGACTTTTATGTGCATCACAAAGATGTTGGTGTCCACTGTGGAAAATGTCGAGTCCAGACATTCACTCTGTACTCTTGCCTTCTGCCAGTATATTCAAAGTGAAGAAAAAGTGATATTCAAAACATAGGACTTCTAAGCCACGTGGATCAGTTAATACATTCCCAACACTGGTTCTTTTGATGGACTGCATTCTCATGGTCACATTCATCCGGAAAGTTAGGTGGACTACACTTAAATTTCTTCATCATCGTCTGGCAATGCAGTCTCCTGTGCAACCTGCAATAATAAAAAAAGCTGACAGTCAAATATCTCTGGTTAAAAACCAAAAGGCATTTACTTAGTTCCTCTTTGCTTGGTATTCATGTATAAATACAAGATATTTAACATGCAGTACCCAGCGATAACGCAATCAAATGTTCACTCACCTTTAGTTCATCCTCATACTTCTGGGCAAGCTGTGGGTCCATCTGAACCTCTGGAGGCACTAGAGCTGGCATCTCAACAAATTCAAGGTTTGGATCACCAACCAATTTGCGGGCCAGCCACAGGAATGGCTTCTCAAAGTTGTAGTTGCTCTTGGCACTGATGTCATAGTACTGAATAAAATGAACACATGAAAGTGAATATACATAACGGTTGGTTTTTGTGTTAAATGCCGTGCCAGCAGCTAAGGCTATATCACGGCAAGAAATATACAAAAAATGCTAAACCAAGAACAAATTTCCGTATTATTTCTGCATAATTCACTAAGCTACGGACTGAGTATCATACAAATAAAACTTTTCCTCTTTTACTGAATAAGATTTTAAATAGTCAAGCCTTGATATGAATACTACTATAATAGCTTTTTAATACTACTCCACTGACATTCTTACTGGCATCATTAAGACTTCTACTACCAAAACACATGCTTTTTATAAATGTTCAGCCAATCTGTTTTTGTCTATCAGGTAATCTGAACGTATGGTAATCATGTTATGGAAATGCCCTCACCTGCAGGTTCTTTTTCCTGTGGAAGACTATTGTCTTGGCTTTGACCTTTCTGTCCTTGATGTCTACCTTGTTGCCACATAGGACAATTGGTATGTTTTCGCAGACACGGACAAGATCTCTGTGCCAATTGGGTACATTCTTGTATGTTACACGTGATGTCACATCAAACATGATGATGGCACACTGACCTGTCAAAACACCCACAGTCCTATTATACAATACATACATGGAACGACTACTTGACTTTGCAGGTCAGTATGTGGGTCAGTTCACTTCCTACACAAAAACTGGTGAAAAAAACATGTAGCCAGCAGCCTATTCTTTTTCAGATCGCTTTCACGCAGATCTTAATCTTATGTATACAGAAAATAATGGGCTTAAGCAGTAGGGCTAGAAATAATTGGCCCATGTGATACTAAAGAGAACATGGTATTAAGACTAAGCATAAAACCAAAAAACAGCAGATACTAGCTTTACAGCTGTTGTGGAAGAACCACCTACAGTTTTCACTTATGCACAAACACTGATAATCCTACCTTGAATATAGTAGCCATCACGCAGCCCACCAAACTTTTCCTGCCCAGCAGTGTCCCACACATTAAATTTGATTTGGCCTCTATTTGTGTGAAACATTAACGGATGAACTTCTACACCAAGTGTTGCTGCAAAGCAGATAAAAATGGATGCAAATGAGCTACAATGCTGACTACAAAACTCTACCCTTTTAAGATCAGGCATACACTTGACAACAGGAGTGTGTAAGAATTACTAAGAAAAATCACAGCAGATTGCACGTCATCTTGCAAGTTATAAAGCACAGGTACATCCACACTTTGTAACTGTGGCGAAAGGATGTTTTACAGAGCCAGCAAACAGCTATTATCATGCCCGAACAACTGATCCTGTAAACAGGTTCTATTTGCATGTAATGATTGTGAATATCTGGACATTCCTGATTCCTGGATATAATCTGCCTGTACATGGGGTTTAAAGGCCAAACTTTTAGTCTATGGCAGGAAAGAATGGTTTGACCTGAAGGAAGGACATAAGGAGCACACGTGCAGTGCTGGTGACCGAAGTGGTATTCACTAATTGCATGTCTGGTCTGACAAGTACCCTTACATCCCTCCATCAGCTAAAATCCATTCTTTCCTGCCAGATGGTGAACGTTTTCAATGACAAATGTGTGTCTGGTTGTGCATTTGAGAATATTCGAACATCTCATATGAATATCTGTTTATAAAACATACATCGCGATTGTCTGATCCTGTGTTGGAGAACAGAAAATCATTAACACAGAAACACCAGCATACGATCAGACACTCGTTTGCGCTGAAACCCAGTCTGTACAAAAACGATATCCAGCCAGTCAGGAATGCCAATATATCCGCAAACATTTCATTAGAATGTCTTCTGGGCCATAGCTATGGACCTTTTATCAGTTTTATCAACTTGTAGACTGCATCTGATTCATATTGCAGAAACTCTACCAAACTTTCACTCCAAAGCTAACCTTGAGGTAACACGCCTTTGCTTTAGAATTATGGTCCTTCAGTTGTTTGCACAGGCTGTACATGATGCACACTGTGAAACATTTCTATGGTATCTCACAACTTTAAAAAAAAGCTCATTCCACTGTGCACAAATGTTAACAATTCACACAAGACAAACAAAAAAATACTTGCCAACGTATTTCTTTTCAAACTCCCCAGTCTTGTGGCGCTTAACAAATGTTGTTTTCCCAACACCTCCATCTCCAACAAGCACCAACTGAAATAAAAAATAAATTACCACCAAAAGTTTTAGGAGACTTGAATAAAGCTAACACTAATATGATTTAGACTTAACCCTCTTGGTTCGACAAGCCACGATCGTGGCTTTGCCAGGTAGCACGGGCAAGGCGATTTTTATTACTTCTTATTGCAAAGTTCAAGTTTTCTCTTTTCCAAAAATGTCTAGGTTTCTTGGTCTAATGTTCATCTCAGAGCAGCAATAATAAAAAACAAACTTCACCCACTGCCGTCTTCGCAGTCTTCAGTTATAAGCCAGTCATTGTAATGCTATATTTTTATCTTAACCAAGAGGATTAAAGGATGCTAAGGTGTAAGGAGTAAGTGCTAGTCCTGACTAAATGTACTTCAGTTTGATATTTAATATGCACAATGTGTGCATCTTGATTTCTGAGTTCTTCCGTGGTCTGAAGACTCACTTATATATGAAATTTACCATGGGACTACTACTCTTCACAAATGCTGTTCTGAGAATCTACTTTGTTAATTCTTATGTGGATTAGTAGCTGATGCTCAAAATTTAGGGAAAAAACCCAGGATCTTCAAGATTACTAGTAAAATATATTTAGTTGATAATGGAATGTATACAGAATGACAAATGTGGTTTTAAGAAAAACAGATTTTGTTTCATGTAGTTGCTTGAGGGCATAACTTCATTACTGGCTGAGTGAGGATGTATATATATATATATTCCAATAGTAAACAGGCTTTTACGTCAATCCCACATGAAAGATTGCTAATTAAGTTAGCTGCACATGGAGTTTGTGGAAATTTGCTTATAAGTCTTTTACTAGGTAGAATTGTGTTTATACATGCATGATTTACTCCACACATTGCATTCTGGTAAGTTGGTTGTTGATGCTACTGGGATATATAACAAAGCAGTAAAACACAGGTTAATGTCGCATAAATGGTTTTTTAAGATGGTGGAAAAGGGGAGGACAATATAACTGTCGTGAGCCAGCGCTTCACCTTCCAAGGAGACACAGCAAATGGAGACATTACTTGTAGGGGAGTGGAGGCTGCATCTCCTTAGAAAGGTGCGATATTCATCTTTTTGTATATCTCAGATTTTTTTTGTTAAGTTGAACTTTTCATGTATTTCTTTAAATATCTATATGTATTAGTAATCTGTTCTTCTTGTAGCTTTCAATAGTGCAGTCTACAGGGTCGAGTGACAAGTCATAAGTATTTGGGCCTGGCAGATGCTATGGAGTATATGAAGAGTTTTTTTGTGAGTTGTTTGGGGAATATGATTTCGAGTATTTGGCCCTAGTAACCTGTAGGAGCCACATCAAGGGTGAAAACTTGCTAACCAAGAGTAGCGTGACAAGGCGGAGGTTGGATCGCTTGTCCCCTGAAGCAGCACCGAGTTGTGTGTATAACGTCGGTCCCCTAGTGGTGGCGTTGAGCTGTTTTGATAATTTGGGAAGCTTATATACTATTTCTTGGATCAGTGCACATGACTCATTGACTATCAATAAGTGTATAAGAACATTATCCAGTGTGAACAGTAAAAAGTGACTGTGCCAGACTTAAAGTTAAGTATTCTTTGCTAACAACCAAACTGAGAAAAACAAGCTTTCTTTCAGGCTATTTGATAAGGCTTGTTGAGTAATAAAGTAATTTTCAGATTGTGTATTAAGAATAAGTTTTTCTTCAACAATTATAGCAGAATTTTATTAAGCATATTATCCTATTTTTTGTTGATATCAGTAAATGTATACAGAACCTACAAAGAGGTGAAGTCTTGTCTTGTGAAGTAAAAGAACATGCTAATGTCCAAGCTACTACAGGAATGTCTGTGACAGTACTCTACACTTGTGTTTATGTGATTTACCAGACACATTCCGTTCCTGTAAGTTGTTTGCTGATACTACTGTGATATATAACAAAGTTGTAAACAGCATAGGGAGAGGACTTTAAAAAAATTGTACATAGCCCCTGCATACCCACATTTAGAATATGCCAAAGTGATTTAAAGTCCTTTCTAAAAGAGGAAATCAATACTGAATGACTAGAAATTTCAGTATAAAAAAAAATTCTGACAATCTTACTACTAAACGCAACTGTTATTTTTCTTAAATAGTTACTCGAAATTGGCACTTACTGCCGACTAACATTAAATACGTACCAAACTTTAATTTTTTCAAAAACTCTCGTCCAAAATGTATAGAACTATAATATGGTTTTGATGATTTAATCAATGTGACGCTGTAATTTGCTTGAAACTAAAACAATAATTAAGACGACATTAGTCAGTCCCTATTACTACTAAACCGTGAAAATCAGTTAATGGGTACGCCATACAGACATATTTTCCTCATTTTCTATTACCGTACTTTATTATTAACCCCATCCAATAAAGTCATCTGGACACCACATTTCCCACAAAGAGACCTACATTTAGCATGCAGCATGTGCTAGTCAATTTACACTGCAACTTGTTTCTGGTTTAGGGAACAGGTTTCAAGATGCTTTTGGACAATGAGATCTTTCTTTGTGGAATCGTTTTTCACGCGCAATAAATGTGATACCATAAACCTAGATATACATTAGAAAACTTATGATTGAAGTACGATAACAGTTCTCTCTCTGAAATACAAAAGGTACGTAATATGCGATCACACAGTACATTTACAACATTTCACGTGATTTCCTGATCAGTTAAAAGAACATATAAAAGATAATTCGTAGATGGACAAACCTTGAACGTTGGTACAGCTTCGCAAGCCATTTCTCGATTCTTGAATAAAACTGTAAAGATAATCAATCAATCAACTATTTTATTAATAAGTCTATTTTCTTCCGACGAGTAGCATGCGTAATAAGACTGTGCCTGAACGTATCTACAACATATATAACGTTTATGACAAACGATATGGGTCGCCAACGGGATCGATAAAAGAAATACATGGATCGTAATCTTAGTTTCTGCCATCCATCTTTCATAAAAAGTTTAAGATATTGTTAATAGTTTGATGCCTGAGATTTTCCAAGATTTTTACCTTCTAACGTGACGTACTTGAAATGGCGGACAAATGAATAAGGCAGTTCAAACCGGTTTTGGCGCTCACTCACAGAACTCAAACGTCGGCCATTCACTTCCGGTTTTCGGTTTTATGAGAGTTACCGTTCTTACCCTTCAATTCCAATAATAGCACAGAGCATTTATATTGTGAGTGATGATGAAAAATAAAACTTTGGAACTTAGTTTTTTAACAACACCATGAGTTTGTTTTGCCAAGACTAACTTCACTAGATGCACCCTCCCTAAAATATTCACCTAACAGGTAAACCTGAAATATGTGGGTGACGTATAGTGTATGTGAAAGAGAGAGAGGGAGAAAGAGCGCGAAAAAGAGATCGAGACAGTGTGTCGAGTAAGTGGCGTGTATTATCAAGTGAAATTCCTGATGTAATTTCACTTCGCAAATAAATGAATTCTTCTTCTTCATCCGGTTCAGTAAACGGAATTCTAAAACTTCACGCCCCATTAGCTTCTAATAAGTCTGTGATTATATATATATATATTTATTTAGCGTCACAGTGCGCGGATCATTCACCTCTGCGAGATGGAAAACCAGTGTATCTTTATTTAATTGTTTGTGTGTGAGAGAGATCGAGAGGGGGCGGGGGAGGTGCGCGCGGGTGGAGGGGATGTCAATGGAGGTGATCGAGCGTGTATGTATATGATATAGTTAAAAAAATTTAGTTCTACTTTCAATTTCCCGTCTGATTGTAATAAGCAATTTTTGTAATTAACATTTTTAGGGATTTTTTTTTTAGTAACAGTTTCAAGAGTTTTAAACAACTAAACTTTCTCGTGGGCCTTAATTCTGATGCCATATTATATAGTTGCTCATAATTAACTTCCCCGTCCGACCTACCACACTCGATCTTTACATCCAGTCAGTGCAGACATACCACTGTTTTTGTGTGTGTGTGTCCGATTCCACTTTCTGCACCAGCAAATCCACTTCTCCCATCCGTAGAGCATGCGCTATACTTGAAACTACTATATATATATATAGGAACGTAAGGTGTACAGACGGTGCTTATAAATGATACAAGTCAGAGGGTCGTGTTCTTGTGCTAAAGATCATGGCCATCCTGCAGTGGCGTAGGAACCAGAGGGACAAGGGGGAAGCCACCCCCTCAGAAGAAGATACTGTAGAGGCAAGCATGTGAACGTCGTTCACTGTCAGCATGATCATGCAGTTGATCCCCCTCCCCAAAGCTGCATGATTATCTTCCGCTACTGTTATTACTGCTTTCGCTATTACAATCCTATTGGGGATTTCTGCCATGCAGCTATCCTCTTGGACACTTTTGTTGTCGGTACTTATTGACCTCTTCGAGCTGGTTTCATTTAGATCTCCGTTGTTGATTTCAAGCTGTTCTCAGATATATATATATATATACGTTTTAACGTCAACGTTGGTGTTAGTTATATGCCTTTGCTCTTGTCAGCACTGGTCTCCATCCCGTATGTATCTCTCTGTTGCCAGTCTGTTGGAACTGTTTTGTAGTTTTCTGTTGGTACCTGCAATCGGATCAATGTCGTCTGCAAAGCGAATTAAGGCTGCAGACGCGGGTCTTCCACCGATGGAGCTGAAAGTGTGGTCGATGGGAAGGGTTTCTCGCATGTTTTCCAAGAAGTTATTATGGGTCATCCATGACAGATACCAATACCAGTGGTGTCTGCAAGAACTTATATCTCGATCTCTTGATTTGGTTATTGAATAGTACTGTGCTCATCGCCTGAGCTTTTGCACACCGTGTCGAAGACTTGAACGTGACCCTCTTTGGTGCTGATTTTTCACGTAACAAATATCACAACACTTCCTTCCAAACTATTTTTAAAATCTATAAACGTTAAGGATCTCCCGCTGATGCATTTTTTGTAGGCGCTTAGTTTTTTTTAATCAGGATGTGACGTTTGAAGATCTGTTACACTGTGTCCTGCCTGGTCTAAAGCCAAACCTGTTTATCTACTAGCAGTCTGATGATCTTCTGGTGGCATTGGAGGATGTTGAATCTCAGATAATGTACAGATCTTTCATTCACTATGTCCATGTACTACAACTGTGCTTTTTGTGAGACAAGATGCTCATCCTTTGTATTGACCTGTTTTGGCGAGGGTCTTCAGTATTCGGCTGGGAGGGTGGTGTTTAGGGAGGAACGACTTTTCGTCTTAAGTTTTTAACGTACGGGTTCGTTAAGACAAGATTATGGCTGCTGTTAATCCTTGCGCCTGGATGTAATTCAACTTATCTTTGTTGTTCATGGAGTTGAAGCGATTTGGCAGCAGGATAACGTCCTATGTTATTTGGTTGTGGACCAAACCATCTGATCAGGACAATGTCAAGTTGTCGTCATCGATTCAATAGGGAGAGGAAGGACATTGACTATGGCGAGTCGCTATAGCTCTGTACAAACATTAATAATAATAATAATAATAGTGAAGATTTTTATAGCGCATATTGACACTCATAGAGAGCATACTCTTAGCGCTTAAAACGAGGAAGAGACGTGGACTAAGTAGACACAGAACAAAAGGGACGAAAGAAAACGACAGTACTGACGAAACAGAAAACAAAAGGCATCAAGTAACAGGAACAGAAAAATATAGTGATTCTGCGAGAAAGATGGGTAAAGTAGCAAGAGGGAAGGGGGCGGGGTTAAGAAGGACGAGCATTGTGTGGGCTGTGTTAGGAGAAATGCTCAAGGAAGAGGTGCGTTTTCAGTGCACCTAATAGTCTCGGGCCTTTGTAGTTTGTTTCTCTCACGCCAACAGTTACAACTATTTCTCCTCGTTGTTGATAAACATTTAATTTGCAGTTCATCAAGAAGATACCGATGTTTCTCCAGAATACCTTTTATAAATCCACCTCCCTTTCTTTTTCCATGTTTTACAAAGGTCGTCTGTATAACTGTATTGTGTTTACGTGTGTTTCGTCGTTGTATGATCAGCTGTCGGTTTCGTTTGGAGATGATATTATTATTATTATTGTTATTGACATAGATCTAGTTACCCGGTGAATTTTTCTACCTCATTATCATCGATCGTGGATTGAAGTTGGAGCATTTGTTGATTTGGGCAATGGTAACATTGGAAAGTCTTGGAGAAAATCAGTTGAATTAAAAGGGATAAACAGCTTATTGCGGTTTCAGCTGCTTTCTTCCGCACAACGATCGAAGCCCTGCCATGGCCGAGCTTTGTTTCTTCCCCACCGTACCAAGTCTTGTGGATTCGGTCTGTTAATTGTTATTTCTCCAAAGCCTGCACTTTACTGGACCACCACCAGTCTCACAATGTCCCGGTGATACTTCTAGATCATGGGTAAATTCTGTCCTTTACTGCACTAGTTGCATGCGGACGTTCCAACAATATTTTTCTTCCGTTATCAACGTTATGGTGGGGTTATAGCTCCAACAAATTAAATGTTTCGGTGCTCCTCCCTGAAGCAAAAATTAATGCATTTTCTCCTAACTTTTTAGCTGTATAATACTCTCAACATAACGCCAGTAATGGATAAATCGTGGGTCAAAAATCTTGCATAAAGGTTTGCATCACATTCCCAAACAAAGTCGAAGGTTTCAATCAACCAAGATGACCACGCGAGAGAGGACTCGAACGCTGCCAAAAGACGATCTATCGCCCAACGATCGGAAATAAGGAGGATTTCGAATGGGAAACGCTCGTGCAACCTTACGTAGGTGTCCACGTCATCGGTGTGTTTTCTTTTGATTTATCGATGCGAACCTCCACTTCCCTGTCCTCTCCATGGACAAATATTTTATAGCCTGTGATTGCCTACGTTGTTTCAGTGTGGTTATTATGATTATTTTGTTTGCCATGGACTACTATGTGCACCTTTGTTCAGTGCATACTTATATAATTTGTTAATACAGTAAAACCTTTCCATTAAGACTTGCTAAAATCCATCAAAATCAGGTCTTAACTGAGAGGGGCCTTAATCAACCATGCAGTCGGCTTTTATTACACGAACCACGACTTCAAACACCTGTACAAGTTTAGGTTTTGAGCATCAGGGTATGAGTAAATATAAATGATAGCACGGAAAGCACAGTTTAGCGCAAGGTTCTTTATTCACCAACACGAAAAAAATAAATACATTATAGTGAGAGTAACCGGTTGTCCCCTTCATAATTATATAATTAAGATGTACACAAGATTTGTGTGCGTGTGTTAACCATTATTCTTATTTTAAAGCAAATCCCTTGGGGGGTTTATGTGGCCTTGGTAATTTGATCAATAATTTAATCGATGACCTTCCGCACAATGATCAATTTATAACTTTACCAAAAACTTTAGCTTATCAATTTGCTGATTGACCCGACAACACCACAGTAGATCGTAATAACCTTCAATCTCCTTTTGTTTATCCACATATTACGATTAAGCATGACTGGTGAACGTTTTGACGTTTCATTCATTTTTCAAGCCAGCCGTTCGCGAGGCCTGGAAATCGCTAAATCCTCTAGCCACTGCCAGACACAAAACTTTTTCCGGTTACTGGAATGTTTCTCTGCCTCACTTCACAAAACCTCTTCCAGACTTGTTCGCCTATCACTGAATACACACTCTTACGAATTTTAGATAATTTCCTATCTCCACTTTCGCCACTATGCCATCTTTCCAGAACTGCGCCCCTTTATTTTGTCCTTGATTATATGCTGAATTTAAGTTTTTTCCACACCAAGACAATTTGCAGTCGCGATTGCGGCCTCACTTTGATCACTCATTTTGATCACCTTCACGCTTTTTTGGAGAGTTAGTGCTTTTCTTTGTCTTTTTTGCTTTCAATGGGTAACACCACAGACTTATTGATCACAGAAGTATGCAGGTAACGCTTATCGATTCCGCCATTATCGTACTCTGGGTAAGAGCAAACAGAGATCTGTAGAGCCACAGATACTGATGAGTACGTGTACTGAGGTAGACAATGGGCTCTCCTAAAATGCGCTTGCTTTTTTAACAATGTAGTCATTGCAAAAATTGCAAACAGATGGTTGACATAATTTTTTATAAACATATAACTTCTGCAAAAGCTCATAATGAAAATGACTGCCCTGCACTACTAAAAATAGAAACAACACAATAGTAGTCTCTTTAAAAATGTACTTATATTATTTTACATGACCTCTGCAGAAAATCCTATTTATAGGGTAAACGGTCGACCAGAAGCAGTCTATTTTAAAATATACTCAAACTTTTTCACATGCAATGTTTGCAAAAAGTCGTAATAGAGCTCAGACTGTCGGCCGTACATCGGGTTGAGGAGGTAGCCCGATCGTGATAGGGATGAAGTTAATATAGTTAAATCCATCCCAGAAAATTTTTGGGTCATAACTAAGAGGAGGTTGTCATCAGTTAGGTCTTAATAGTGAGGTTTTACTGTAGTATATTTATATGCAATTGAACTAGTTTTAGTCATAGCTGCTCTGGTATAAGTTTGCTTTGGGTGTATATAAGGGAACGAAGAACTGATCATTGTGTACAAAAGCATGTGCACACACACACATCACATAGATGGCAGTATAATTAAAGATGTCTCGCATCAACACTTATAAAATACAAGTGCAAGTGGACAAAATGTATATAGTGATATGCACTCACACACAGATGCATATGCAAATGTGCACTCAAACAATAAAATTACGTTCAATTTTAATGTGATCACAATATAAGCCAACCACTTACTGAGAGCCAGTCAAAATATACATCACAGGGCTTGGCAAAGTATATGCAAAACTCAGATATTTATCTCTGTTTCTTGCTTTTTAAGCACAGTTAAATATGGCACATACTGATAACAAAGTGCTAAAGAGCTTAATAACATTTTGAAACAAGATCTTTGGCAATCTTGGGGAGTTATAAAATTTACATGTATTTTATGGCTTTCAACATGAAGAGTGGCATGTTTGCTTCCATATGGTTAAGTACAGCAACTGTACAAGAAATAACATTGAAGTGATACACCTCACAAACTAAGTATTTTAAACACCAACCAGTTGGAACTAGCTAAAAAAAACAGTAAATGTTTTTAGTGATGCAAAAGCACAGCACACCACTGAATATCTTGACAAATGCACATAATACTGTCAAATAAGACTAAAACCATAAGCCATAGGGAAGTTTTTATATGCTTGCTTTCTTTCATAGTATGAAGTTGAAGTTCCTCTGTTTAACACCATTGCAAATAAAACTGTGATACAAATCAGAAAAGAACAAACCCAAACATTACTTTTTAAAGAAGGGAGGTAATAGCATCGGCTGAAAAATTATTTTTTTTAAAACTTCATTACTGGGTAAGTACAAAGTTTCTGTTTAGAAAGACATAATTTTTTAATTAATATACCTTTTATGTTTTGAGTTAGTGGTGAGAATACAACTAAGAACCCTACTGGCAAAGCATTCTGACATAATGTACTTAGGGAGCTGAATCATACATTTCCTGTGATTTTTTCCCCATTGTCAGACAGAAGCAAAATTAACAAAGATATGACACATATATTTTTGCTTCAAATTTCATTTGTGTTCTCCTTTTACCCCTCTGGTCTCGCATGCACTTAAAGCTTGCTTGGTTCCATTTGTACCTCCGGGAAAAAACTCTTCACTATTCGATGTCTGTGAAGACCCACTGATGACTAAAGCCAGAACTTACACTGTTAAGACAGCTATATATATGCATGCACACAGTCTATTGAGATCTTTAAAGTGTTCTTCAAAATTGACCTGAGCACAATCCAAAGGGATAAATCTTAAACAAGGGGAAGTAATTTAAAGATCTTCAAAATCAATGTCTCCACATACATCCTTTTTGACTTTCCCTGCACACACCAGCAACAACTGATTGTCTTAGAATGTCCTCCAAAACATTTTCTTCCCAGGCTTTTAGAAAGTATAAAACAGCTTACTCTCAGTAAGCATATAAATATCATCATACAATTAAAAACAAGACTTCATGGAAGTCAAATATACAGGTCGATCACATGCACTAACAAATGAAGCGCCAAAATGTATTTTTGTAAAGAAATAAACATCTTTTTGGCATAATTCAAATACACAAAGCATTAAAAACAGCGGCAAAAAAGTTTACTGACAACATGAACACCATGTTCACAAAGATTGTACAGAAGTAATAATTTGGCATAATTTGCTGATGATGATGACAACAATGACCAGTTCAAAATCACCAGTGAGTGAAGGATATTTTATATAACAAAATATCAGTTTCAAAATATCCCCAAGATTATGCATCCAGTAAATAACAATAAAAGCAATAATCACTATGACAATGCATTAAGGCATATCACTACAGATTGCACAGCAGGTATTGCTTGTACTAATATGTAAAAAATAAAATGCATGGCTATGTTTCTCTCCATAAGTAATTTTGATTCTTCAACATTTCTGCAAGCTGCTCATTAAAGGGTGCATAAAACTTCTGAAGCAACTTTTCTGTGGCAGGCAACATAGCACCCACACTGTAATGGCGACCACGATTGGACACAGGACGGGAGGATAATTCTTGAAGAGCATATTCTGGCAAGGGTTCTGAAATAAAAATGTGATTTTCAGAAACTGTGCTATATAAGCAACATTCGTATTATTATAGTTTGCTGAAATACTATCAATGAAAAGAAAAGAAGTAATGTTTCCACATACCAATCTCAAGAAATTCAAACATGCTGGACAGGTGGCGAGGAATATTCTTAATGTAGTCCTCAAATCGGACAATGTGAATCTGCTGTTGTGGAAATATTCTTAACCAGTCGACCAGAAAGACCACATAAATCCCTTTCTCTAGCCGAAGCTATGACAAAATGGCGAAGTTTAAATATTAAATAAATATTAAATTAATGCTGCTGTCATGAAGAGAAAACTTGTTTACATTCACAAAAACAATTCTGAAGTCATAGTGGAGCTATGCTGCATAATACACAGGTAAAACTGTTTTCACTACAACACAATGTGAAAAGAGAACTTTTAATATGCAAAAATAATTCAGAAATCATAGAACGATTCTGAAGTATTCACAGATAAAATTGGTTAAATACAATACTTTTTTTCCCTGGGACCATGTGCCATCAGATTAATAAATAAAATCAACAATTCCAACACATATAAAAGCATCACTTCAAACAAAAGGCCAGTTTCTGTGACAGAAGGTGAAAGGATTATAAAATCCTCTTACAGATAGACCTGGATATCTGTGCATGGTTATGGATGTGCTTGCAGTGATCTAGAAAATATAAGAGCACCCACTTACCATGGAATGACTGGATAGTGAAATGTTGTAAACACAGCTACGAACACCATACTTTTGAAAACAGTTGTAGTAACTTTGGATGTGCACAACTGTCAAGTTGTGGAAATCCTTGGGAGAACATTGTATTCCTTTGTCTGCCAGCGTCAGGTACTTGGAGTAAATGCTGCAGACAGGTTTTTTTAGTTTGCAATCAGCACAATACATTTTCAAATGAGACAAAAAGTATACGGCAAAAAACAAAAAAAGCGTGGTCTTTAGCAGAATTTGACACAGTCTGGAAAATTCCAGATGGTCTGGATAAAATGGACTCTCTACTGGTGAGGCTGACAACTGCATGGGTATTTCCAGCAAACATGAAAAGAGCAATCCTCAGCAAAGAATAAGTGAAATTTCTGCTGCCTCATCAACTTTCAATAAAAATCATTAACCATCCCTAGTAGCACAGAATGCCGAAAAAACATGGGTCCCCTAGTGTAGAACATGGGTCCCACATACTTTCCATGGGACCCATGTCTTTTCGGCATTCTGTGCTGCTAGGGATGATCTGGCTCTAATGTGGGAACTTTATAAACCTGTTTAATCAAGTGAGTGATAAAAGCTTTCCATTAGAAAACTCTGGTAATTCTGTCATCTCACCTGTGGATGGGGTTTCTCAGGCTAATTATTATTTTTGCCTGTGGAACAAGGTGGTGTATCATAGATGGCACAACAATTCGAGGTTCAGTGCAACCTTCATTACCTGGGTAGCGATTCCAAAAGTAATTTCGCCAAAAGTAAGTTGGTGAGCCATCTCCTGAAACAAAGAATATCTGTGTGAGTGTCTGTGGATTAAATAAAAAAGTAATGTTTAAAAAAAAAAGAAAAAACTTACCTATTATTTTTAAGGAATAGCCATTTTCTTCAATATCTCTAGAAATATTTCTTGCAGCTTCTTCAAAGTTGGACACATACCAATTAAAGGAAAATTCGTCTGCAACAGAAGCATTCTTATAATCAAAATATAGTAAAAAAACAAAACAAAAAAAACCCAACCCCAAAACCCAACAAAACAAAACAAAAAAGCCCCAGGAATTTTATTTTGCCATAAACTGCATACTGCTTTCTGGAAAATCAAACTAGTCAGATGTTGATCTGGCAGAAATGTGTCATTCATCCTCTTATTTTTATTTTTAGTATGTTTTAATATTAAATGTAATGATATGTTTCAAACTGGATGTTTCTGTTTTCCTTTCTTAAAGCCAAAGTATATTTGAGGATTGAGTTTTGCACTTGAGGGGACTGGTCTGTACTCTAAAACAAAGACAATTAGTCTTAGTCTCTGTAACAGAGGTACTTTAAAACTTTGAAAAAAAAAGAAAATCATACTGACCTTTTGTGTACCTGCGAATATCAAACCACCGTATTTCTTTGATCTTTGGCTGAACTATCTGAGGGTGTTCCATGAGGCGAAAGAAAATATCAGTTGACCCAGATTTGCTGACACCAGCCAAAAAAAAGTAAGGAACACAGTTCAGTTGTCTGGAGAAGTTAGCATCATTTGCTGTTCTCCACCAGCATGGGTTCTTACTTTGAGAGATATAGAGGAATGGCCCCTGAAATAATATGTTCACAAGCTCAATGATAAAACTCTTCCCAACAGAAAAAAAATTCATGCTTCATCTGCACAGTGGAGTGTAGAACAAAAAAACAGCAAAAATGACTGAGACAGCTTCACAGACTTCACCCAATGCAAGAAGCATTTTAGATAGGAAATACAGTTCTGATCTTGAATACGGTTCGGTTAGTAAAAGAGAGTACAAAACTATGTCTATCACTTGCCAAGATGAAGAATTCAATGATTGTCATAATTATATGCCTCTTAAAAAAATATGAATACCTCATGAGCAGAGGAGGGGAGAGTCAGAGCAAGAAGAAGAAAAGGGACCAGGGGTAGGAAAATAAGGGAGAGGGGGAGATAATAAAAGAGTATGAGAAAAAGGCAGAGAAGAACAAATCTGTGAGGTTGTATGTGTGTGGGTGCATGTGCATGGTTTGTATGTTTACAAGCACATGTAGAGATATGACCTTAACTGTTTACAGTTTGTAATTTGTACTGCTCATCAGCCAGGTAAGTATTTATTTTTGTTATTTTACTATGCATGTTTGACCAAACAGCGAAGTGTTTATTAACTTTAAAAAATTTTTTACAATGTCTTTACCAAATACCTTTACTCAAAAAAGAAATTCTCACCACAAACCCATCTCTGTATGATGGAGATGATGGCAAAGATTTTATATTTGTAATACATGCTTCAAACAGTGGTCTGTCCCCTACATATTCATCAGCAGGTAAAGGCCTGTCTCTGAAGCAAAAATAAAAATAGCATCACATAATATTTCTCACACTGATTTTGTGACAGCAAAACTTAAATTAAATTTTAAATCATTTCATACATTTAATATAGGATTTGATGTCATCACACTGAACTTTCTTTGACCTAGCTACATAAATAGTCTCTATCAAATTTCATGATAATCATGGCTCAAAATCTCTGAACGTTTTAATACTCTTCCATTACTTTCATGCAAATATAGTTTAGTAGCATGAGCGAGAGAGAGAGTGAAAAAGAAAGAGAAAAAGAGAGAGAAGAAGGTGAACGATGTGATATGTAAATATGGATGAGGACATTCTGATACATACATGCACAGTTAATTTGCCTACAAGAGCGCACTACTAATATGAAACTATAGAGATACAAGAACTGGATTTTAGTAAGTGCATTCCACTTACTAAGCACTACACTACACACTTTGTATGACACAGATTCACCAGTTCATATTATATACATGAGTCATTTTCTAGTGTTTATGACCCTTAATTGTATCAGTCACTGTTGAAGAGCTTAACTGTCACGTAATTACATGAGAAACTTTAGCAAGTGGGAAACAGTAAGTTCTACTGGGCTTAATGTTTGTAAATTCAAGCAAAGTTACATCACAAATGATACTTTTTCATATTGATACTTTTGAAAAACTTTTTTCTATGCTGCCTCCTTACAGAAAATTACCAATGAAAAAAATTCAAATGCACATCACTAATACAATTAATGTTCTATTTCTAAACGTACTTGGTGCACTGAAGGTATAAAAATAAAAGAGTTTTAAACATGGCATAGACAGGGTAATATTTTCTGCTATTGAGGAGACACAAGGTCTTTGATAAGTACAGTATGTATTTTTTTCAAAAATATTTATATTGATGATTACAACCATGTATAATCATTATGAATAAGTATATGTGGTCAGTTCTTATCAACTGTAGTCTGAACAAAAAAGGAAACTTACTTGTTCACAGGATACGATAATGTCTGAGGTTTGCCTTTAGATCGTTTTCCATTATATACTGCAGACTCTAAAAATTGTCCTGTCTTGCCCCTTTCGGGGCTCTCCTTTTCTGGTCCAGGCACAAACTGCAGATGGGACCACTGGAGCGACAGTACAATGCTTGCACCTGCCAACGCTGCCAGTAACACGGTCATGCGCGCTCGGCTCCATCCCATGACTAAACAAGCAAAAAAAAAAAAAAATTAATCGCATAAAATCTGAATCTTATAAAAAATGCACCTTTTATACTACTCAGAAAAAATAAGTTCCAATCTAATACTAAATATGATTGCAAAATGACGAGCTCAGTTATAAAGGTTTTCGGCATCAACAAGTATACTCTTACCAGTATGCTGATTCCAGCAAATAAACTTGTGTCTCTCTTTCATCCAGCAGCTCTCGACACTGCTGCTGTTCTCATGTTTCTGGTCTGCTTGACATGTCGCTGCTCAAAGACACCGTGCGGTTTGTCTACCCCGTCTCGCAAAAGTGGTGTACACCGCACGTACACCATGTCTGCACACAAGTCAATCTGTTTACCTCCCCTGCGGTGTCAGCACTGCCTTACCTCCTCCTGCAAGTGGACTCGACCAAAATATTTTTTAAAAAACAATCTCGAGGAAGGGGTGTGTCGCAAATCTCAGAAAATCGTGAATTCGCAATCGTCCAAAAGAGAGCCGTGTTTACAATGGTTGAGGAATTTAAAGAAAAATTCAGTGGAAAGTGGAAGTTGGACCATAGCGATAACTTCGATGGATTTATGACAGCGATGGGTGTGTATATTATATAATTACATTTTTGTCGCAGAAGATGTAGTATAGTACAGGTTTGGAAGGGTGAGAGATGACCTGAGTATACATTAGTGCCTGCATGTTGTCTGTGAATGTCAACATATTGACGTATTGCAAACTGTCACAGAAACACTCATTAAACCTGTTGAAAAGATCTACATACCAGCAACAATTATCAAGCAATTGAGAGATATGTAGATCGTATATAAACGGCAAGCATTCCGTATATTAACACGACTCTAGGCTGACAAAGATCACACCTCACGAGAACATAAATTGTTACACGATAGCATCACCACCGTCATGACTTACTGGAACAACGCATGCATTAACAGCAGAATGCAGTTGAACAAACGAACTATAACGTCATATCATACCACAACCTCGACCCCACGCACACTGATATCATTTGAGTTTGTGTGTGCAGTAAAGTTGCTTCATCATCATGCATGTTCGTAATAAATAGCCATGACCATATCAAATATATATTTCCTGTAACCACTTAATTAGCATTATAATTTCTTCTTCACACCAAATATTTTCAAATAATGCGCGTAGACAGCTGTTGCTATATCAGCCCATTTAATTGATTCATCGTTGCATTCAATTGCAGGTGTAAACTTTTTAATACGTAAGATGGCAGGCCTGGCCAGGCCAGAAAATGACATTCACGTTGAAGATGATGGGACTATTGTCATATCCACGAGTAGCACGTTCATGAAAAATGAACAGAAGTTCAAGCTAGGGGAAGAATTTGAAGAGATCAACCATTTCACAAAGACAAAATTTAAGGTACAGTTTAAAAATGCACATAATGCAAAGAAAAGATGCATGTTTACACTCAGTGCATAAGTTTATTGGATGAGGAATTATTTTGTGTGCAGGGACATTTCTTAAGCTTGAAATCTTTATGCCATAAAAAGAAAAGGGGTAATGGAAAAAAGGAGAACAAGCTTTGTTTGCAGTGAACAATAAAGAATATGCTATGCAGCTACAATTACTAATTATATAAATAATAAATCACAAGAATGTATACTCCCATGATTCCCTTCACCCCTTCAACTTCCATCCGTTGGGCAACATTTGGCATTTTGCGAGTGGTACTGTTAGCAAAAGGGTTGATGGCAGCCCCGCTGTACAAAATTGTGTGTGTGTTTGTGTGTGTGCGCATGTGAACATGCAAAAGTAATATAATCAAAGCTAGTTTTAGTCAATTGTTTGTACTGTTCTTTAGCTATGACTAATTCAGTTAAGGAATGTAGCATTTGTAGACAAAAAGTTTGTTGACAAAATGACAGTATCTTTTGACCTGTTAAACTTCTACCTGCCATACATTATTTGTGACAGTGTGCTGCAACAACCATTGATCAGTCAGATATTTACATATATGCTGAATATTTCATTTTGTTAGAATATGCCAACCTATGAGAATGGTCGTTTAAGGATTGTCCCAACACCAGTAGATCCAGTGGATACTCCATATCCAGAATATGCGGAACGTGAGCTAACAGATACTGGAGATATGTGTCTGGTAAGACACCAGATATCTTGATAACTTGACATTAATTTGGATACTTTTACAATCATTACAGTGTACAAGCCATGCTTCAGAATTTTCTTTTTATGGATCATTAAAAATCTTAGCACATGATTTCAGTTGATTTCAATTTTCAGTTGATTGATAATATTTGTCAATATATAATATTTTACATAAAATTTTAGACCTTAAGAAAAATGATAGAAGATAAAAGCAAACCGTTTAAACATAAGCACCTTTGTCTGTTTTTAGAATTACTACTCATGGCTATAGATAATGAGTTACACATATCAACATTGGGGATAAGGACGAAAACAAAACTCTAAATTTTTTCGCTTAAAGTTAATATAAATTAGTCAACAGTTTGTAAAAGAATATAGCAGTATACTCAGATTTTTATGTCATCAACATTCTTTTATCACAGATTTTAAAAAATACCAAAATAATTAAATATATAATATTTTTATTTTACCAAAAGCTACATACAAGTAAAATAAATTTACATAGCTCTACAAAGATTCTTCTGTACCATACAGACATTTCTATTAGAAAGACAAAAATTATTTTTTAGGGCATTTTGATAATTTATGACGTTTGAAATAATATATGTCCCCTTACTTCCCCTAGTTGATTTATCTGCCTCCCTTACTGATTCATGTTCTTTATCAGAAACTCAAGCTTGTAGTAGAATGATGTTCCCCAGTTCTGACATCGAAGCATTAAAGTTGTGTTTGACACAACAGATAAGTTTGATAGGATAGCTACCATTTTTCTGAAAAGACCTGTTTTTAAAAAATCTGGTCATTATGGGGAGCACTTGGGTAGATGTGGCAGCTAATAAGACTGCTACTCATGCCTGTCACTCGTAGTGAGCAGGTTCTGCATAGAACGACCAGTCTACTTCTTCATGTTTGTAAGCCAGTTCTTTCTCTGGCCACTGTGGCATTGACCACTTTCCAAGGTACCTTGAAGAACAGTCTTTGACAGAGTGTCCTGCTGGGTCGCATGGCCAAATTAGAACAGCTTATGCTGCTTGACTGTTGCAAGTAGGGGTTTCTGGTGTCCTACAAATATGGCAACCATGCTTCATACAAAGTCATTTGTTTCATGTTCTCTGAGATCTGCAGCAGCTTCATCGGGCACTTGTTCTTGAATGCATGGATTCTCCTATCTGTACCAGCACATCTGTGAAGCAGGATAGGTACTACAAGGGAGTTGTACAGATTGCACTTCATAGTAAACCTGATGGTATGGCTGCACTAGACCCTCCTTAGGTCACAGAGATCTTGGATGTCCATGGTGACCTAGAGTTGTTTCTTCTTCCTTTAATTCCCTAACACTTCCTGGGCTGTGGACAGTAGCATTTCTTTGATGTTTCCAGTGAGGATGTCTACATCACAGCAGTAGACCTCTCAGAGAATTTCATATGTTCTTCTTGTACTAGTTAGTTTAGTCCCTTGAGTTTCATGGTTGTTGGAAAACAAACACTTTGAGAATATTTGATAGAATGGGTCTTAATAAAGGTCATTAGCAAACTATCAGAAAAGATGAAAGATTATCATAGATTGATATAATTAATATATTTTTATTGTAAAGCTAGACTGCTTTTACAACATATTATATATTCATTTTTAAAACTAGTTGTTAAAATATATTTGCCGTATACCCCATGTTTCACCAAAAATAAGACCTAACCTGAAAATAAACCCTAGAAGGATTTTTCAGGATGCTCGTGATATATGCCCTACCCCAAATATAAGCCCTAGTTAAGATTGTCAGCCATCAAACGTATTGAAGTATAAAATGATGATATCAATATATAAATAAAATTATGAAAATTTTCCAGAAGAATATGACTGTATTAGAATAAATGTTGATTTTTTTTTTTACTTGAATGAATGTAAATTTTTGTATATGATAAAATAGACATGCCCCCCAAAATAAGCCCTAATACCCATTTTTGGAGCAAAAATCAATATAAGACCTGGAGAAAACACGGTAGTGCACATATTTGGGCTTAAAATCTTGTGATGTTATGCCTTATAGCTAAGTTTTCCTGTAAACAAGTACAGTTTAAATCCAGAAAAATTCTATAGCATTTATATTGGTTAAAACAACAAAAGAATATGGTGCCTTGACTTATGAGTTTTGTGTCTGCACAGACTCTGAAAGTGGGTGATGTGATCTGCAAGCGCTACTTCAAGAAGATTGACAGCTAACAGAGCATGGCATTTGCCCTAACACAGGAAAATGCCACATGCAACTGGAGAGAGATTTTCCTCTGTATCTTGAAGTACAATAGATGCTACTAGAGTGGCAGCTTGTGTTCATGTTTTGAAAAGTCTGTTGTATGTGGCTGGAGGGTCAACAGGGATATGATGGAGTTTTAAAGCAGATCTCACAATACATTAGTGCTAATAGCTGCATGCATAAATATAAAATGTGACCCATTGCACGTCAGCACATCATAAGTATTTATTTTAATTCCAGAGGTTTTCTGCAGCCATCAGAGATTTGTAGAATCCACACTCATAAATAGTTTTGTTTAATGTAGTGTCTTTTTAAAAGAACAATTGTCATGTTTCTAAATAATTATAAAGGATAATTTCTATGTGAAGAGATTTACTTGTGTATTTCTTGTATATGCACAATGCTCATTTATTCCTTTTTTTATATAAACTTTATTCAATTTATACATTTGCATACATACTTTATATGCTTTTGTAAGTTTTAGCTGCACTTTGTAGGTTATTTGCCTGCAGTTTCTCTTTGGTTAATGGTTTTTGAAATGGCTGTTTGGTTTATGTGGAAATAGTTATGTTGAGGACCATGCTATCATTTCAAATATTGTCTGCCTTGATTGAGTTTAGGACGAAAGAATGTTGGCAGCTCACAAGAGATGCTTGTATCTTTTTATGATTTGCTGTCTCGTCATATTTTCAAATGTGCCTATTTTTGTGTTTTAGTAAAGGGCATTTATTGCACATTTGTGATTGGTGCCATATTTTCTGCATGATTCTAAATATTTTGTAATACATGGTTTGAAACGCTGATTTTAATAAAAGAGCATGTAATGAAACTACCCTGCTTTAGCATTTGGTTAACAAGACAAAACTGAGCCCATTTCAAGTTTGGTAAATTGTGCCTTGTTTGTAGGAGTAGGTGTCGTGTTGTTATCATTTCTTTCAAACTAAATAAAATAACAAATCCAATCCACAACCATTTCCATTTATCCCAGGGCTTAATATCCAGTGCATCTCTAGACTAGAATGGTCTCTTACTTTCACTAGAAATAACAGATAATGCAGATGTTGTCACTGCTGTCCAGCTGGAGAATTTATTATATTTTAGTTTAGGATCATGTGCAACTTTCAATTGTATTCCTTGTTACTTTATATGATGGCAGTTTTTAATGTTTGTGTGAAATTTGTTCAGCTGTGTGGCTTTGGTCATTTGAACTTGTAAGTGTTTCTCTTTATGGACCAGAGCTTTTGATGATAAAAGGCACATTATTCATGTTATGGTTAACAGCATCGGCTGCTGACATCATTAGTATATTGTGATCATGTAACATATGCCACAAAGGGCTGTCAAGGTACATGTACATACATGAATGGGTTCATCTGTTGATTACTTTATAATAAGAAGTGGTGGTTTGATATTTTCAACCAATAATTTCATTTTGATTTTGATTAACTGTTGTCTGAACAATTCTGGAGTTGCAAACTCAAAGGACAAAATTTTATAGCATTGTATGAAAAGTCAGTGTAGACTAATGCTACACAGTGGAGTGAATTCCTTTTAGTATACTGTGAAATGTTTTATTCAGAACCTGTTTTTTTGGTACATATTTTTGAGTGGTTACCAAAATTTGATATTCAGCCAGTTGCATTTGTGGGCATTTAAAACTTTTATGGGTATATTAATTGTGTATAACTGAACTTAAGTAATGTAATATTACTGATCGAGTCAGCGTTATGTATCTTACGAAATGTAAAGGTGTATTAAAAGACTAATAATTTCATGATAAATATGGTGAAGCATCTGATGGCCAGCATCCTGCATAGAGATAACAGTATTATGGATTGCCAGTCACATGATGGAAAGAAAGTCTTAAATGCTTCAGCAATCCATCTCAATATCAGGCTGTATAAAGATTCATATATCTTTTTCCCCATTCACAAGAAACGAATATATACAAAATGCAATGCACAATTGTATAACTTTAAAATAGGTAACCACTCAAAGCATTTGCAGTAAGGAGCACTTTTCTGTCCATCTTGCATTATGATGTTCTTATGCAGGTTGTGAGTTACATGTGATTCAAATAAATCCTCCTTCTGTTTCAAGATTTTGTTGAAGTCGATGTTACTATTTGAGAATGAAGAAAGACTAGCACAAAGAATGATCACTCATGGTAGGAATGGTTCAGCTTTCTCAATTGTGGTTTTGACCTAAACCTTGAAAGAAATAAGAACTGGTGATACACTATCAAACTGGATACAATCAAGCATATAAGGATAGTATGGAGTTTAAAAATGCTGTGTGAAAATGCGTGTAGTACCTCATCAGGATCATCATCATCTATCCTGTGCTAATCCATGCAGTGCAGTCTGTGCAAAGTGTGCATAAAATGGTATTTGTGGGTCTCAGAAAATTGACTAACTGATTAATCAATTTACAGATGAAAAAAAAGGTCATAGGCAGATCCGTGGGTGACCTTTGGGATAAATGTACTATATCTCAACTCTTGCTACCTGATGTGTTGCGAACATATCACAAACATTATATTTTGCCAGACTTTATGGCAAAATAGATTCCACCCCTCCCCAAAAGGTCACCACTAGTAAATAATTATACTTCCTCATTTATGTCGCCTCTTTCTTAACATTTGTGTTGGATGGATGGATGGATGGATGGATGGATGGATGGTGGTGAGATAACAAGTCAGTACTTTTATTGAATTTCAGTCAGCATTTATAATCAACCTTAAATCTGGGGGTTCTGGGAAATAACCCTTTGGAAATTTTAGGTAGTGGAGGGAGAGATTGAATGTAGGTGGAAAATTATGGGTTTAAAACTTTTTCAATGTTGGAAGCTGTCAAAATCAGATAATCACAAATATACAAACGTCAACGTGCGCCCCCGTCCCCCCCCCCCCACACACACATCAAGAAGGTGCAAAAGTAAGCTGCACGTACGTGTTAAACAGCGAAATTTTTACTTCGACGAAAGGTATGTCAGGAAGGCGGTGCATGGTGGGTGGGGGAGTTTGGTCGATTCAACCACAAACCATAGTCGATTTGACCACATCAGCATCCATGCGATGATTTGACCACGAACTAAATGGGGGTTTTTTTCTTTTCTTTTCTAGGCATTGGCTGACTCGTGCAGGTCGATCTTTGTCGCTTTCATCGCTTGTGTGCGTGTGTGTGTGTGTGTGTGTGCGGGCGCGCGCGTGCTTGTCTGTGGCTGAGTAGAGACACTGTTCTTAGTTTTTCGATGTTTTTTTGCTTTGAAAATGCCCAGTGCTTTTTTTAAGTTTTGCAGCCTGAGGCTGTCAGAGTGAAATCATTGGCATTTCAGTGACAGGGAATCCTAATAACACCTTCGGTTAGTCTACGCGCCTCTCATGGGGTGTAAACGTGACTTCCCTGTGTGGTAATAATAACTCCTTATAGACTGCACAACTCTCTCTTTTTCTTTTGTGCATGCGTGCGCGGGTCCCCAGGCCAAGTCGAAACCCCCTCCCCATCCACACTCCAAAATTTTATAGCGTGAGTGGATTTAGTCAATATTTTCACATATATTTTCATAGTTCTTTGCAATTCGCTTTTTAACTATTTTTTTTACATCTTGAAATTGTAATTTTTGCTAGCCTCTTGTATATGAATATATCTAAAGGTTCTTCCATGTTTTGCGTTTATAGGTGTTCCTATAGGTGAGCAGTGGCTGGATTGACCGATGGCCGTCATTGCATTACATTGATAACTGATTATATATATATATATCAGCATGAGCGCACTGGAGCAGATCTTTTGCACTTTTTATTTGCCAGCGCGTGCGATCAGTTGTATCCAATGCGCTGTATTATCATAGAGGGTTTTTTTTTGTTGTTGATCCCAATAGTTGTGCAACAACGGTGTGGTTACACATGGACCCAATCGCTGACGGTTGGCTGAAAGCGTGACTGTGTTGTCGACTTCCTCTTTAGGAGATTGAAAATATAAACAGTTTGTGTTTTGTTTGTTTTTGAAAGCTTCTGCGCTACAATTCCGCAGGAGTCGACAGCTTCACCCACCGCATTAAAGTGTTTTGTGTGAAGAACTTGATTTATGACAAAGTGGTGTTGTACCTCATATATACATATCTGAGGTATGGAAGACGGCAGAGAAAGCCTGATGCAGAAGAGGAAGAGGGAACCCCGTGGTATTTAGAACGAAGGCTGAAAAAGGAGAAATTCGAGATGACTTAAAAAAAAACAGGTAGCATCGATAGGGGCACAAAATTTTCAGAAAAAAACGTGTGCATATGGGACAAGCTCGAAATGGAGGCCGGCCGGTGCTATAGATAAGTGATTGGATTACAACGAAAACACTGTTTTTCGACGTCGGTGTACGTGATACGTGTACTTGACACACCCTACGTCTGTACATACCATTTGTTTGACGTTGACATCCACTTCAACTGCTGTAAGTTATTCAAACTTGCTATGTAGTTTAAAACTTGCTGTCTCGTTTTAATAACTTATTGAATAAGTGACATGGTCACTCGATCGTTTCTCTTTTCATAAAAGTGCCTATATTTTCAGTGGACGAAGAGCATGGTCTAGGTGTACAGATGGAGGTATAAAGTTCCGTATATCTCGGATAAAAGCTCACACCATTAATATCAGAGATATACGTACGTGGTTCAATGATGATATTAATATTTGTAATTATTTTCGGAAGAGCTCATGCAAAGACCGTGACTCCCCCCCCCTCCCGTATTTCTCCTCACCCACTTGTTTCGGAATTGAGGATCATGATTTTTTTTTTCATTTCATGTACGGTGAGTGCCGAATGAAAATTCAGGTATACGCATTAGCGTAGATTTACATACACTGGCAAACAATTAATATTGTAATTCTGTTCTCTTAGCTTTGATAAAGGTATAAACAAGCGTGTCTCGACTTTCTCGATCGAGAGGGGGGTTGGATCTCAGGAAGGTGTTTAGAAACTGTATTGACTCCAAAAGGGAAATTCTTACGACGCTGTTGGTAAATCGCTGCCATGACACGATTGGAAGACACACCCATGGCTCAAATCTAGGTCGTTATGACCGGGTGCAAACGCAACACCGTGTGATTTTCCTCTCTCTCTCTCTATATATATATCCTGCTCCACCGCCTCTGTCAACCCATACCTTCATTTGGCCACACCCATCCACCCCATCGCACCGAAGTTAACTCGCAAATTGCCATTTACGTGTACACGATACACACGTGAAACATTTGAACGGTCTATATGCCTCTAAAGAACTTTTGCATCAAAGGTGGTGAGTAACATGTTATTCGATCTCATGGAGTTGGTCCACTTGTTTTGTGAAGCTTATATGGGCAGTCCGTTCCCAAAGTTAAATTCAACGAAAAAGGTAAGCTGGACAGTATAATTATTATTTACACCCATTCAAAATAAATGGAGAGATCTATTTTTCTCAGTAGGGGCTAGGTGTGTAGTTCGTGTCTTCTGCCCAGGTGCATAGCCCAGGGACAGCGGACAACACGTGTATTAATTAAAAAGCTCGACGGTTTTGCGTCACTGAATAGGGAGCCAATACTAAACTGGTTGGAGAGATCCGAACAGAAATAGCAAAAGCCTGTAAATGTGAAGGAAATCCATTGATTATAGATTATGAAATCAATAACGTATTCGTCTGAACAGGTTGAGGAAAGCAACGAGAACACATGCATCCCCTCTAGGTTTTTATGTGTACCTGTCCCCTCTAGGTTTTTATGTGTACCTGTTACATGTATAGATTGTTGCTGTCTTGGCTTTGGCAGAAGTATGAGCAAACAACAGCATCGGCATGACGATATCACACACATCACTTAAGTATTTCTGTAAGAGCACTCGACAATTCGCACGTGTCAACACCACACATATAAATGCTTCTATAAGAGCTCTCAGCAATACTTGCGTTCGCTTTTTTTTCTTTAAATGCTTAGTTTCATATTTTCGTGTGCAAGAAGTTGAAAACTGCAGACAGTAAATATAATTCATATTTTCACCTTGCCGTCCATCAATGTCGCCAAGTGAAAACATGTTTTCAAATTGTCAATTATCACTACCGCAATATATTTTATCCCCGATTCTGTTCTTGTTACAATTAACCTAAGATGTAACAATTTATAAATATGTCATAACTTTAACATTTCATATTTTAATGATTTCAAAATATTAAGTCTAGCTCTCTTAACACGTTTGCTGTTGGAACAATTCAGAATTCGAAATTATTTTTTTAATAATATTAGGAATCTGGCACATTAAAAAGTTAATTTTTGTTTTTGGTTTTTATACTGGACTGCGATTGTAACACAATACACAGCAAGCAATTTGTCACTTCGAACTTTTTCTTACTAGTCATAATATTTATGGTATATTATTTACAATTTAAACATTGTAAGATAAAATAAATATGACGTCCCTACATCGGTACTAACTTCCTTGTACCCTGGTACACATTTAATGAACTTTGTAGCGTAGCAGTATATGTGCGAATGTCAAGCTACCATACAGTTTATAAACTATAGATAACAGAGCTGAGACAGCAAACGATGTCAGCCTTATAATAATTTATCGCAAGAACAACAACGTCAAGTAAGAACTGAGGGTGATGTCCTGATAAGAATAAACTGCCGAGAAGCCAGGAACTTGCAGGCAGCAATGGGATCGTGTCCGTCTGGTTATATATAATATATATATATATCGTTTAATATTGGTCGCGGGTGGGGTGGAGGAGGCTCGGTGATATCGCGCGAAATGTTATCACTAAGACGATATTAGGCCGATGTCTCCCTGTCTGTCTGTAGTCATGTAAAGGCGTAGCTGAAGTTGAATTTTCGCCAAACAGCGTGTGAATTGTGTAGACGAAAATAAGAATAGAAGATTGATAATCCTAGAATATCCCCTTATCTTAATTTCAAGTGGGTAAGCATGATAGAAGACTGACAATCCTGGCATGTCGCCTTATCTTGATTTTAAGTAGGATAGTATGACAGAACCCAACACTGACCTTTTGATATTTTCTGAAAATTTCAGCTTCTTGTGACCTATTTTACAAACAGTAGGACGCCAAAAGTGGGAGGGGGGGGGGCAGTACACTTGCTCGGGGAAGTAGAAATGTTTAGGCGAGTTTTATGGGCGGGATGGTCGCAAATGAACTTAGATAGTGAGCTCAGATTACTCGAGACAGACAAAGAGAGAGTGAGTGTGTGTGTGTGTGTGTGTGTGTGTGTGTGTGTGTGTGTGTGTGTGTGTGTGTGTGTGTGTGTGAGAGAGAGAGAGAGTATAAAATTAAGAACATCGTCATACTAGTAAAATTAATGCAGAGAACAAACTAACAAACGTTAGGGCAACAATACATTAAAACATTATCAGACATATCAAAATAAGTAAGTACTCTTTTTTTATAGCAAAAGCAGAACACCACAATAGTTTCTTCGTGACCTCAAAAACCGAAAAACGAAGGAGCTTGCTTCTGTTGTGAATAACATCTAGATCGAGTTGCGGTGATGATTAGTTTGCAGTCCAACTCCTCCACGTGCATCAATCATTTCTCTGTATTTCTTTTCCCTTCTGTGTGTGTGTGTGTGTGTATGTGTGTGTGTGTGTGTGTGTGTGTGTGTGTGTGTGTGTGTGCCATCAGTAACTAGCGAAAGTGTTGGCCTTTCAAGGACATTGTAGATTGTAGCTGATCCTTACCATCATACACTGAAAGTGCTAACCCGAGTTCCAAATTATTTTGTACGACTTCCCAAAATCTGAGCGAAAAAAAATTTTTTAGAAGGAGATTTAAGTCTTTTGCTATTTACAGTTTTAAACTAGGTTTTGGAAACGAGTCAAAAACTCATTCCTCAAATCCAAGTATCTACGTGCATTTTGCAAAACAATCTGGTGCGAAAATATTAATAGGCTTTGTAAAGAGACTAGAAAAGTCGCACAATTTTTCTTTTCTCATGGACAGTTTTGAAAGAATTTATCGGTCGAGAGCTTAGAGATTCCAAAAGTTCCCTTTATCCTCCACAGACTCTTAATTTTTTGCTTGATAAATGAAATTTCTCTGCGAGGAAAATCATAAGGGAAAGATTGAAGATTCAAAAGAGAAAAGGTAAATAATTTTAAGGCAAACGGAACAGTGCCAATAGTTCAAATAAGACCAATTAAAGAGAACTCTAACATGATAAGTTTATTTTTCTTTTCGGAAGTCTTCGGTGAAGAAAAAGCTGTTCATAAAAAAATCATTATCATATTTAGATACTTAATTAATAAAAGCTATTTTCACGCTGCAATGTTTTCAAGGTTTGCGCGTGCAAGATACCACTTGCAATGTAGCTTTGCAACACCGTTCTCCTCTCACGAACCAAAGCCACTCGCAAATGACTTGCAAGGTGACTTCATCGGTAACCGCAGGGGCTACCTTAGTCATAATACTCAAAGAAGTAGAGAGAAAAAGAAGAAGAAGTAAAAGTGTGTAGAGGAATGAGGGCTTGGTTAACTAAACATGGGTATATTATTCTCCCACAGTTATTTTAACATGAAATATTTCACCTCAGACTTCTTCCGCATATTCACCTGGAGGTAAAAGGAAGCCTACTGTGTTCGAGCATTCCGATTGGCAACAGCCATACAATGTAGATCAGGCCTTGCGGAAAAAAAAGAACCGCGATCATACAAATCTTGCTTGGAGGTCCCTTGCGAGCCCTCGGTGTGTCTTGCACAAGGCATGCAAATCCCGCAAAGTGAGGTGCACTGATGCGAATATCACTTTAGGTAGTCTTCCGCTTTGTCACAAGCCGGGCAAACAGGTGGATCGTCTCTGATTGACAGGAACTGACAAGGTTATCTAAGAAAAAAATAACTGACAGATTTGATTGGTTTGCTGAATCTCACTTGACGCACTTTGGTTAAGATAATCTGTCATCGAAACTCAGGTGGATAAGAGTTGTCACTTGTTCTTCATGCAGCCAATGGCAAAACCCTGTTCAGCGTCATATGATAAGCTAATATTTCAATAACTTACCTGGATTGATGAAATAGTCACAACAGACCCGGTGACACATGGCGTATCATACTACTGGTATTTCTACTACTACCACCACTCCTAATAATAATGCGTTGACTTAAAAAGCGTATAATACTTTTCACGTAGGAGTGCACTTTGTGCTTGACACAAAGACAAGACATGGAGATGATGACATCAGATACAATTATGTTAGAGCAGCAGACCGTGACGACGTTAGACAAATCAGGTATACACACTGGACAACAGAGTTACCTGATTGCATTTTCCGTCAAAGAATGTCAACAGATTAGAATAATTATAGCAGATGTTATAAAATTTAGTCAGTTATAAATTAGTCAAAGCTAATATTTTCAGTCCTTTGAAAACAAACCTGGCCTAAATTGTATGGAGACTAGAAAAAGAGGGCTTTGGAGAGTGGATGTGGGAAGTAGAAGCTTCTGAGCTTGGCACAGCCATCAGCCTTGACCTTATTGCTTTCCTGCCTTACGCGACAGTTTTATATTTGTCTTTGTGCGTGCGCGCACGTGTATGTATGTGCGTGCGCGTGTGTATGCGTGTGCATCTACATGTGGTTGTGCGTATCCACTTACGCTTGTTCGTGTTCATTTGTGCGCATGCTGCCTTTTTTTTTAGGAGAGGGAGAGTTACGTCTCTGTTATCGTTATAATTCTATATATATAAATATAGCTGTTTGGTCTAGACCTCGTGACCTAACTAGTAACCTCTATCTCATATTCGATAAGAGGAAGAGAGACACACCTTCATTTTTCTCACATTGCTCTCAGTTGTCTTCTCATGTTCGCATGACATGGTCACATCCTCAATGTATTGAAACATGCCGAAACACCTGCCTGATTCGTGTGAATAGAGATTTGTTATTTGAAGTTTCAATGCTATCCACATGTATCGAAGTGTTCATATAACACTGACTTCACAAAAAACAGTTATTTTCAGGTGTATCAAAGGACTAGAAAGCGCCGGATATCTACAATCTGAGGAGAGAGAGAGAGTGCACTACAAGGCCTGAGGAACAGGGATCGTCACGAAGAACACAACAGGACCTGAGAAACTGGAGAAACGGCATGTCTAAATAAAGCTAGGAAAGAAATTATTTCCAGTTATAGGTGAAGATCCATGATCCGAGAGGACAGGTGTTTGATTAGACAATAAACGCGATAAGAGAACTACAACCTAGGCATAAAGTGATGGTAGTACTCCTAGTAAGTGAACTGTTACAAACTGGCAAAAGCTACTGGAGTCTTGCAAAAACCGCTGGATTTTTCTCTGCAAAGGTGTCGTGAAGTGACGAGGAGGCAAGGAGTGATCCAGCATGGCTCGCTACGACTACACGTTGAAGATTATTTTGCTAGGAGATTTCACAGTCAACAAAGGGGCGCTAGTGCGTTCGCTGGGTGAGCTGACCCCTACCCCGCAAGTGTGGTGCCTGGAACCGCGGAGAGCTGGACTTCTGGAAATGATCTTTGTGCGCCCTGACGGCAGAAAAGTGAGAGCTAAAATTCAAGAAACAGCAGGTAATTTTTTAACTAATAAACTGACGTTAATTGATTAATTTGCACTCACGGCATAGTGTCTTCCCATGTTTGATTTTACTTTAGAAGGCTTTTGTTTTTACTTTGTTTGTTTGTTTGTTTGTTTGTATGTATGGGAAAGGAAGAATATTTTTGACTGGTCTCTCATAAATATTTTTTTCTACCATGTTCATTCGCCTCTCAGTAATCATTGATCTTACTTTAGTGGTTTTCATTAATCACGGGTTCGCCATCAATAATGAAATAGCTTTTCGGCCTACCGCACCGAAATCACAGATGACTCGCTGTCGATAAGAAAGTGAAAGACAACTAAGAATGTGTATTAAGTCAGTCTTTATTTTTTAACATTTGCTACGATGAATATATATAAACAAATTTATTACAAAAAATTAAATACTGTGAAACGTTGTGAAACAAGGGGGGATGATTCGCACGCTATTTTGGTGCTGCGCTCTCAGTATTAACTTATCTCAATCGCATGTTGATCGGTGTATGTCGGGTATCTCCCAGGGTTTTTTCATCTTATATGGCGCAGCAAAATCTCAACTGTTATCATTTTTCTCTTTGTGTGTATGTGTGTGTAAGCGGAAGAGAGAGAGAGAGAGAGAGATTTACAATGAAGTTGGGCTTGCCTCCATGAGTCTGAATGATGATACTGTAATTTTAAATTTAGTATAAACACAGTGTACAGTTTATGCAACGAATGTTTTGCTTATTTCGTTAAGTAAAAGTAATACCAGTATTAATAGTAAAATGACTAGTGTGGGGATTGTTTTTCTAATGATTAAGCAAAGCTTAGTGCAAGATATTTTGTCCCCAAATATGGGGGAGGGGGGAACCCTTATTCCGCTCTCGAGAAACACAGTACCATGCACAGATAAAGGGTAACATGGTGACATCGTAATTTCCCCAATTAAGATACATTCCAAGTTCTTCCACTGGCCGAGGGCTTTACAACGCAAACGTTTCCATGTAGTATCCCTGCGTCTTTCAGTGCATGGTGATTGTAAAAAAAGTGTCACACATAAAGTAAACTTGTTCAATCTTACAAAAGTATTGTATAATCACAATACACTTTTCTATATCATATATGTGTGTCTATGTATAAATCTTACGTGTTAATGTTATGTGTATCAAACTTCAGGGCAAGAACGCTTTCGAAGTATCACGTCCTCCTTCTACAGAGGAGCCCACGGTTGCCTCCTCTTGTTTGATGTAACGAAGAAATCAACTTTCTACGGTATTCCTGATTGGTGAGTTGTTTTTTTTAAACTGCAAGGGCCTGCAAGAGAGAGAGAGAGAAAGAAATAGAAAGTGTGTGTGTGCGCGCGTGCACCCATGTATGCATGTTTATATTGATATATGCGTGACCGAATGTAGAATGGGAAGGGAGGGCGGGTTCAAAGCTTCCACTTGATACGAAGTAGTTAAGTCCACGCTGGTCACGTAATCTAATAATTCTACTTATCCTCTACATGCCCTCGACAGGCTGAAGGAAATAAAAGATCAAGACCATTGGGAAGAGATGGTGATGATGCTGGCCGGCTGCAACTGTCACGTGACTGAAAATCAACGCCAGGTGACTTCGTCAATAGCTCAAGAATTTGCCAACTGCGTTGGGCTGCCTTACGAGGAAATCAGCGTTGAACACATCTACACTTTTGTCGACCTCCTGGAAAAGACCATCGACAAGATCCTTCTGAATGCCTCTCGCTTACCAACACTATCCACCTCCATCTTGCCGCTGGAGCAGAAAATGGAGGATAAATCGAAAGAAGAGTCCAAAGGAAAGTGTGGGTGCTGATGCTGGTGACATCTGTTGCAGGTGCCAGTGTCGCTAGGTCTGCAGCAGTATTGACCCAAGACATTGTATCTCCACAATGCAAGGTCTTTGATATTGACAGAAATAGTTCCGCTTGTCGGCAGACACAGCGTATCCCCATCTACAGGGCACGCTGAGTAAACGCCTGCACTTGAGAAATTGCTACATCGATTTTTTTTTTAAGCTACCAATGTACAGCGTATACAATGCAGACAGCCTGAGGCTAGGCTACCTGATACGGCTGCGCCTTTAACAATGTCTACAAACAGCCAACTCGCCCATTACCACTCCATGCGTCGTGCAATGCCAGTCATCGTTTACCCATACCTCTGAATGATGTCACTGATGCCTCTTATGTGTCAACCTTCTCTCTGCATTTTTGTTACATTACTCACTCAATACTGTTTGCCGGATCTCTCCTTTTTTATCGTTTGATTTGTTAATCATTCAACATATCTACGATATGTCTGGATGATTTTTCATCTGAATTCCCTTCCATTTCAAAAGGGTTGGATGTCATACTCTGGAGTTGTGTGTGTGTGTGTGTGTGTGATTAGCATTGATACTAATGCGTTGGCTTAGTACTACAGTCTTTGTTCATGATAATTATACTTGCTATTCGTAAACACACTTTGAATAAAAAGAAGTGTAAATAGCCTTCAAGTCAACGTATGAATTAGATTTTAGTATTTTTTTCAAATAGTACTGAATTAAACTGTATTGCAACACAAGTAAATGTAGCTTGCAGAGCACGTATTGCTGTTTTGAGAGAGGTGGGCTGCGTCCCCCCACCCCTATATAGAGTCTTTCACCGTCGCCCGATCTGTGCACGCACTCAACACGCGTTTATGAATGATCACACGGTTTTATGTTTGATGGCTGCAAAACACTTTGTTCACAGGCATGGCACGCATATGACAGCCATTCAAAAGCAAATTAAATAGACGCCAAAGATCTTTTCAAAGCTTTCAAAGCTCTCTCTCTCACACACCCATACACACCCACACGCACAAAAGCACACGTTGCAGAAGTATTTGTTTATGAATGAAACACACAATACGTTTACAACACATGCGTTGAGTAGGTGTTTCACAGCGCAGTGTGTGTGTGTGTGTGAGAGAGAGAGAGATCTACTTTATCGATTCCATCTTAAATATTCTTTACGATGTAAACACTTGTGTGCGCTATATGCACTGTCTCAACTCGTCTTTTCGCCAGCCTCTCCTTTCACCACACGAGAACGGATTTCTCCCAAAGCTATCCACAGTTATAAATCACACACCCTCTTCCTTCTCCAGATCTGTGAGATGCGGGTAGCGGCGAAATAGAGAGCCCGGATGTAATATAGGTCACCTCCTTTTTAGTTGCTGACACCAGGGACCTTCATCTACTAGATGAAGGTCCGTGGCTGACACTTAGGACGGTTGAAATTTCAGGGACACGCTAGGAATATGCCAGCAGAGAAGAAACTCGCACTGACTGGAAGTGAACAGTAGTGGAAATGCATCCACGAGAAGAAAGCATGTCAAATGTTTCAACAAACATGCTTACAGTATATATTCTATCTATATATCTAAACAGGATATAGTATGTATAGTCTCCCCTTTCTCTTGACAGTACATATATACGCTGTCCTGCAGCAGCTCGTGGCTCACGCAAGGCCTGATGGTCTAGAGCTTTATCAATCAGCCTCTCGTTAAGTCGTTCAGCACCGAGACAGCTTTAGTGCGAGTGGTGAATGACCTTTTGAAAGGATCTGGCCATGGTGATGTCTCATTATTCTCTTTTCTGGACATGTCTGCGGCAATTTGGAGTTTGGTCGATGCCATGGGCCATGTAATTTTATTCGACTGACTTTCGTCGGCTTTTGGGGCTCAGAGCTCGGTTGGTTCGAATCGCACGTTGTCCAACGTCCGCAGTGGGCAGCTGATGGAAATGTTAGGTTTCCTCCAGCTCTTCTTTGGTATGGCGTGTCTCATGGGTCCGTACTGCGAATACTTTTGTTCATAATGTACCTGCAGCCTATAGTTTTATCATTTGGTCAGGTGGTAAACTTTGTCATCTTTATGCCAATGAGACTCTCAGCTATACAATTCTGCAGCCTCGTCCGATGTCGCTGGTCTTGTTGATGGCATTGGATGTGGTGTTGAGCGAGTGGCAGAATACATGGTTGATCAGCTGAAAGTGAACGATGACAAAAGTGAGGTCCTGCTGACTGGTCTCAAGCACAGATGTTAACAAGTGAGCTCGTCTACGCTCACATTTGTGAATCATCTGATTGCATTTTATGACTCTTGGTGTGTACATAGATGTCCAACTGACATATTGGGAAGATTCGTAAGTACACTACTTCTCTCGGTGCGGCCAACAAACTCGCAGTCGCAGTGTCGCTTATTCTTTCCCGAAGCGGGTACTGTAGTGCAGTTCTCGCTGGTTTCCTGTTGTGCAGCTGAACAAACTTGGGCATTGTTCTTCGACGGCCTCGTCACTTGTCCTTCACTGCTCAGGACCCTGCACTGGCTTCTATTAGGGCACAGAGTACAAAGTGGCCTCTCTTTGTTTACGGTGTCTGCGCTGTAGTAGTTTTCCTGACTACCTTTGCATCTACTCTTATTCACCAGTATAAACCATCTCAAGACTCCTTTGTGCTTAGAATGCCAGAGTTCTCCTTTTTATCTCTGGCAAGCGCTCCTTTGCAGTATTTGTACCCTCAGTTTGCAAATCCTTGCCAAACGAAATTTCCCCACCCAACCCCTAAAAAAATCCAAAACAAAACAAAACAAAAAACACGCGTTTGCGCGCGCGTGCGTGCATGCATGCGTGCGTGCGAGCGTGCGTACGTGTGTGTGTGTGTGTGTGTGTGTGTGAGAGAGAGAGAGAGATTTGCGCGTTTCTACCTAAAACCTGATGAATTATTATTATTATTATTATAGAACTTTATTGCATTACAAGAAAGGTGTTTAGTATCCAGAAAAAAACCCAAAACACAACCCCACTTTCCACCCTCCTCCCGAAAAAACCCAAAAGAAAGAAACAAATGGGAAACAGCTTTGCAAACGTTGAGAAATATGAGAAATCTGACAAAAATATGCACACTTGTACTCTCGTAATGCAGTCCGTCTTATCTGTCTACTTATCCAGACATGCGTGACGTTTGCATATAACATAAAGATTCTCCCCGCTATCGTCTGTGTTGGCTTCTCTCGTTTTTCTGTTGCGTCACTAGCAAAATCCCGCCAAAATTCCTCAGTTATATCATGTTTTACGCTAGTTCAAATGTTGATTACATTAAAATAAATAAATAATTTGGGAAAAAGAAAACAAAGAATGCGCTGGAAGCGGGAAAACAAAAGATACAGGAGAGATTGAATCAAGGTAAGAACGTCTGCACGGCCAAACCTTTTGGGAGCCGTTTTTTTTTTTGTTTTTTTTTGTCCCCCGTGTTACTAGGGTAAGTGCTTTGACATTTTTTTTGCGGTAGTGGCTAACATGGAGGTAAAGGGATACATTTTTCTTGACGGTTAAGACTGATTACATATCAACAGCAAGTACAATTAAAAAGTCAGAAATATACAAAGTAGATCAAATAGGGACACACAACTGACACAAGCGTCGTTCTTTCATTCACTCTCTTTCCCTCCACTAGTGTGTGGGTGGGTGTGTGTGTGTGCGTGTGTGGATCAAGACTAAGCGTAGCTGATGTACAGGCTTTTTTTTTAAAGCTACAAGATAACTTTGACATTTAATGTTACATTCTTTGTGTAATTCATACAGCTGGTTGTCCCAGTTCTTGTGATTTTGTACTTGATGCTAAACCGACTTTTTGAATTATCTTTGCAGCCATAAATCCAATGAAATTAAAGAAGACAAGATTTTTCTTTTTCCTTTGGGACTCTCTCTCTTTCACACACACACACACACACACACGGCAATTTTTTTAAATTACGTGATAAGCGGAAAAAGAGTACCTAGCGACGGTCATTTTGCTCTCAGCACCGTCGCGCACACAAGAGCACATCGAAAGAACGGATAACTTGAGTAGAGAAGATTGATGAATAACGGTGTCTCTACTGGCTGAACATTTGATATCAGTTATGGGTCTGCGTTCGCCATAATACGTGATTATCACACCACACTGAAGAAAGCGCTGCACTGTCGCAAATTCACCTCTAATGATGTAAAGAAAGCGTGCCTGGCTTCGGGAGCAGCCGAAAAAAAAAATTCTTCTGCAGGAATACAAAAGTTTGAAGTTGATCGATACAAGTGCGTCATTATTGCCTGGGGACTATGGGGAAAAGTAATATGTTCAATTGCTCACAGTTACTTCTTTTAAAGCCGCCTTTTCTTTTGAGAGTGTATATTAATCAATCATAGCACCGTCTTAGAATTGTCATGACGACTGATGTCTCAGGACAAACAAACGTCTTATATATCCCTATGTGTGTGTTCCACAACTATACAACACCATTCATCCTCCCTCTCCCAAGTTTTTATTGGTCACTAAATCTTCCCGTTGGACTGCGTTTTCTGGGACAGCATGAAACAGGAAGGGTGCACTAATGGTCTTTTCCATGGTACCTTTGATTTCCTACGTATTTACCAGTTATCTTTAATTTTGTCTTCAAGGCCACGGTTGGGTAAAAATTTGCCACGCTGAACCTGGTGGAATGTGATGTAGACACCTTCGCTGGAAACATCAAAGAGGTGCTACTGTCGACAGCCCACGAGGTTCTAGGGCGACGTAGGAATAAGAAACAGCCATGGGTCACGACCTCTGTGACCAAAGGAGGGCCTTGAAAAGAGAAATGAAAAGCAAACCAGAAGCTGCCACCAAATACAAAGTGAACTGTACCATTAAGAAAGGTATTAAGGCAGCTAGGGAGAACTGGATCGAGAACCAAGGCCGGGACATGGAGGATTGAATGGCACGAGGTGACAGCAAAAATGCCTACCAATTTTTACAGACCCTCACTAAGGCATATCTGCAGAAGAACATAGTCATCGAGGACAGTAATGGTCACCTCACAGAAGGCAATGCTGTACTCAACCGATGGACGAAATAATGCAATGACCTGTACAGCTACCAGCTAAAAACAGATGCCAACATCCTCCAAAACAATCAGGCTAGAGACAGCGAACATAAGACCTACCAGTCGAAAGAGCTGTACATAGTTTGAAGGGACTAAAGTCGCCAGGCGTTGTTAATGTACCAGCTGAGCTGCTCAAACAGGGTGGGGACGAAAATACAAAGGCCCTCACTTTCATGTGCCAAAGAGTCTGGGAGCGCAAGGAATGGCCCAAAGAATAGACGCAGTCACTAATCATAACCCTCCCAAAGAAAGGAAACAGCAAACAGTACCGTAACTACAGAACCATCAGTCTTATCAGTCCCCTAAGCAAAGTCATGCTGAAGGTAATACAGAACCACATCAAAACACCCGCAGAAGAGCTGCTAGCTGAAGAACAGGCTGGCTTTAGACCAGGCAGAAGCCCAGTTGAGCAGATCTTTAATTGTCTCATTATAGAAAAACATCTCCAGCAGCAGCGGGATCTTTACCACAACTTCATTGACTTTAAAAATGCATTTGACCGAGTCTGGCACGAGGGGCTATGGCATGTGATGCAAAAATTCAACATCGAAGAAGGCCTCGTTCAAGTCGTTGAAGCTCAACGAGTACAGTACCGCTGAACAACCAAATAGGAGCTTACTTTAGCACCACAGTAGGGGTACACAAAGGATGTCCTCTATCACCGGTGCTGTTTAATATATTCTTGGAGAACATCATGCTCGAAGCTTTTCACGACCATCATACTTCTATTTCAATTGGTGGAAGACCAGTCTGCAACCTACGCTTTTCAGACGACATAGATCTGTAAGCAGGCACTAACAAAGAATTGCAATACAACAGACAGACAGACAGCTCAAACGCAGAGACCAGCACTGAAAAGATCAAAGTTATGATCGAGGGCAACCCCAAAGCAGAGATCTATATGAACGGGGTACAACTCGAAGAGGTAAGCAGCTTCAAATACTTAGGATCCACTCTCTCCAAGGACGGCAGCTCCACCCCAGATATCCGCATCATGATCGCAACAGCAACAATGGCTAGGCTAGATAGGATCTGGCATAGCTTTAAGTTTCACTACAAAGTACAAGCTGTACAAATTCCTGCTAGTACCGATCCTGCTCTACGGATGCGACACGTGGACTCTGCTCGCCGAAACGGAAAGGAGAATCCAGGCATTCGAGAACAATTAATTGCCTGAGGAGGCTGCTCGATCCGATCTCATACAAAGAACATAAAACCAACGACTTTGTAAGAAACAATATTGCCACACTGGCAGGACACCAGGAACCTTTACTATCAACAGTCAAGTGACGTAAGCTGGACTTCTTTGGCCACGTGACCCGGTACGACACCTTGTCGAAGACTATCCTTCAATTAGGCACCTTTTAATTGGTGGGTAGCCGACGCCGCGGTGGCCAGAGAAAGAACTGGCTTACGAATGTCAAAAATTGGACTGGTCGTCCTGTAAAGGACCTGCTGACTATCGCCCACAATAGGCAAGAGTCCAACTTGCAGGCCCTGTCAGCTGCCACGTCTATCCATGTGCTCCCCCCAACGACAGGTGACTGACTTATTGTGGATATCGGAGCCCGAGCATGTTCCAGCTTATCAATGCTTAGGTGAGAGATGAGCTGTAAATGTGGGATTGGTTGGTCCTGATCTGTTAAACAGGTATGAATGTGCAAGTGTGCGACTGGCTTAGGTCAGCAGTTTATAAATTAATTGTAATTAGCTGCTAAAGTGAGCTTCGTTTATAGACGTCCACACCCACTTTCGGACCGATCGGTACGGTATTTGACACGTAGTCGTATCCAATTTTAAATCTGTGAAGCCGCCAATAACATGCTTATATAAGTCTTATATAAGTCCTGGCCTTCTTAAGTTTATCGTTAAACAGGAAAAAGCTAGACAAAGAAAAGAAAAGCAGCTGGACGTTTTTCTAGTCGTTACGCGGAAGCAGATGGAAGAGTTATCGGTCACATACACTGCCTTGAAAGGGAAACTACTCTTGCGATCGAGTTTAACTCATTGTAAAATAGGGGGGAATTTTTTCCAGCTGATTAACGTTCTCATTCTTTGTCTAACTGTCAAGCCAGTCGGCGTCTCTTATTACCATTCAGTTTAATTTCAATAGCTTCTAATAATTGTCTTAAGAGAAATAGTCATTTATACTCAAACAAAAAGATATTTTTAATATATTGAAATCCGCTTTAGCCTCCTTACTGATGGCTGTGCTGGACTCGTCTGAGATGAACATAATACGATGAAACTGATGGATGGGGGATGAAGTGCTTTACTTCTTCGTTGTCCTTAGTTGCAAACGTACCGAAATGCATTACACACGTCGTCATTTTACTGAAAGGTAAGTTAATCATGCTGTGACATGAGATAATGCATGTCAGTGGCTAATTAGTTCTTTGTTAACTGAGAAGTAACAAGATGGTGCCAGTGGTCACTGGTGGACCACTACTGCTGAAAACTGGAGTAATAATGAGCTACCCATCGCATAAGTAAATTCTTTTATTATAAACCCCTTACACCCTAGACCAAGACCCAGCGATTGTGTTATTTATTTGAAGTCTTTGTTTGTCGCATTACAAGCAAGGTTTTGCCTGTCAGTAACACCGCAAGCACCGTGGATCATCAGTTCTTTATTATTGTTGTTGTACAGGATTAGTAAGTAATAATAATAATAAAATCTTGGCGGAAAGACAACTATTTACAGTTTAAAAAAAAGCTGCAATCAAAGTGAGCTATTGAACGCAGTATGTTTTACAAATGGTAGTTGATATTATTGTTAGTATACTGTGTGTTGGTAGACAACAGATAATTTCATTTCTAGAGGGATTTTTCCTTTGTGGCATAAAATATGATCATTCTTCAGATTCGCTTAGTTCATTATTAATTTATTGCTTATAATAAAAAGCTGGTATAATGCTGTCAGTAAACATAAACTGCAAATACATATGATACATTCTGTGAAGTGACTGCTCATAATGGTGGGTATTTTCTTTTTAGACTGGCAGTTGGAAAACGACATTTATGTTTTCATATCTTCCTACTTTTACAAACATCTATTTGTTGCATTTTTAGAAAACAGGCATAGCAAACAATTGCTAAATTAATACAGATGTTTGGTGCAACTAAGATTTATAACACAATGAAATGACAGTCACAAGTCAGAGATTTTGAAAGCTAAATATATTTTCTTACAACTTGTGTAAGTTCTGTTATATTTGTTTTTTTTAGTTATTCACACCTAATTCAAGAACTTATGTAAGCTGAATCAGTGAGTTAAACTGATTTGTAAATTATAAACATAGACCGACTCACAAACTTGTCAAGATCACGCTAAAAAGCAACCAGTAAAATAGCTTTTTCTAAAGTCATACATTAATCATCAGAAAAGAATTGACAAGTTTGGGTTGATAGATAAGCACCTTTAACCCTTTTGCTAGGTTGACTGGGAAGGGCATACTTTTCAGTGTATTCATTGCACACTTTCTATGTGTGTAATATGTTGCAATAAAATAAATAAACATGTTTTATAAAATGTTACAGAAATTACTGCATACATGAAATTTCCCACATTCCCCAGTTTTTATGCTATGGGCACAAATACTTGAAGTTTTAATCAAGCATGCATTTGTCTCCCTCCTGCCAGGCGCACTGCCATAATATTACACATATACTAGGAACTTTTATGGTGACAAAGTCACACCTTTACTCTCAATTAAAAGAAAAACACTTTCTACAAGATATTTTACTCTGATACATTAGTATTTCCTGTTTCATTTATTCATCTTTGTAATATTTGCAATATTTGTTATTATAAATTTGGGACTGAAAGGTGGCAATAAAAACAATAACTTCAGTGTTATGTTTACCTGTGTACATGCTTCATTTTGATTACTTGCTCATTTTAATTTTAAAGGATAGCAGTCCAGCTGCTTTATCCTGCTTATTTCTGGTGATGTCATTTGGAACTTTAGTACCAGTCATGTAATGTTTCCAAATAAGTCTTATGCTGTCATTCTGTCACTCTCTTGTATGTGTTGTATTGCATTCAGATCTAGTAATTAAGAGTAAAGTAGTATATTTACATACCAGGGTAGAATGAAGTGCTACTGTAGGCAATTGGGCAGAGAACTGAACATTCATGCAGCAGGCTAATTTGTTGCTCACTATGTCTTCTTTATTCACAATTTGCTAAATTACCGTCAAATGGTTTCCACTGCTAAAAAGAATATGTTGATCCAAACTTTCAAGCATAATTATAACATCTTAGGTGTTTTCTTCATCCACAGCTGACCTGTCTCTGAAATCTTTGCTCTTCATGTCTGTGGAGGGCATGGGCAGTTGTAGCTGAAAAAATTATTTACTGTTAGGTAAAAAAAAAGAATAAAATAATAAAAGCAAAATATTTCTAAAGCATTTTATGAACTTACTAGATGCAATCATTATATTAGAGAATAAAATAATTTTCTAATTGCTGTCTATTTATATTATAAATACTGTTATGAAAGACAAGTTTGACTAACAGTACTAGGGTAAGTATAAGCATGTGTCATGTTTTGCTTAAATGTGTTAGCTTCATCCATGTACTTTGCTGCTTTTGATGGACTATAAGTTTTTTTTTTTCCTTTTGTTTATTTTTACGACGTAGAGCTCCATTTCTGTTGGTTTTTATTTGTGCAGGTGGACTTAATGACTCTTGACTTTTCTCCCGCTTCATCACTCTGCATTGCCATAGCATCCACACCAGTTTCCATCTCAACGTTCTTCCCCCATCTGTCTGCATCTCATCTTGGAGTTGTCCCCCATGCAAATGCTCGCTGCCCGCCACATATGCTTAGAATGGCTTCAGTGTCTTGCATGTTCAGTGACTACACAGCCCTGTTTGACACAGCATCTCTGCTGCAGAGAAACACACAGTGGCATTACATTTTTGTGTGCATGCAGCATTTTACCTAATTTTTTTAAAACCTGTGATTTATTAAGCTTCCTGCTATGCACAGTCGCCATTCTTCGTAGTATTTCCTTGAACCTCCGAAGTTTAGTAACTAAGCATCAAGACTCTTCCAAAATGGACTTGTTATTGCTCAGGATGTCTTTTATCAGTCTCATTTCTGGCCATAAAAAGAGACATGTGTAAAAAGAGATGAAAAGAAAAATGTAGTATTTCAGTGTAGAATTGGAATAAGGATTTTTTTTTTGTTGAGGGGATCAAGTTCTAATGAGAGAAAAAAGATGAATCCACACATGCCCATGCTCCATACATTCAGAACGCAGTATAGAAAACCCAACCGACTTCTCTCTAGGGAGGACAAAATCAAACTTATTAGACTTGCTCTCGAAAACCCAAATCTGAAACAGAAAGAAATTGGAGATGTTTTTGGTGTGGAAAGATCGTCTGTTGCCAAGATCTTGAAACGGAAGAATGAGTACCTCTCCCCTGATGTCATTGATACCTTAACAGGAACAGCCAAACGTTCTCGCTCAGAAAGAGGCTTGGTGAAAGAAGCATTTGACGTTCACTGGATGGAGCTGGAGCAAGTTGTGTACACATGGTACCTGACCAGCATTGCAGAAGAACAGGTGATTACAGATGATATCATCCTTGATAAAGCTCAGAAGGTGGCAATTAAGTTTGGCCTGCGAACAGTTATGCCTGATCAACAGTGGTTGAAAAGTTTCAAGGAAAAATTAAGGTTGTTCAGTCAGAGTGGTAACTTGATAAGTCAGATGTCTGTGAGCCCTGCATCGGTGTCTGGTGGTGCAGCAGATGGCAAGGATGCGGTCAGCTGCACCATGAATAGTCGAAGTATGGGAAGAGAGGGTCATTCAGTACCATTTCAGTCCATTTTACCTGGCCATACACTTTTGACTGAGCCTTCCATCAAGACATCCGCGTCATTGTCATTAGAACCAGGTGGCCTGTCTTCACCGGATCACAGCAGTGTCGGTGCATTTCGAAGAAGGCAGTCTTGTCCTTTACCTGCTGTGACTACATTCAGTCATCATCCCCACATGGGTAAAGGACGTCAGCAACCGATGTCATCAATTGCATCATCCAGTACATGCTCAAATGGCCAAAAAGAGAGCCTCACTGTGGAGCAGATGGCAGAAAATACGTTTTTCTACAAAGCTGGTATTTAATCTTTTAAAATATTTTTACATTTTGGTTGGCTAGCCTTAATGATCACATTATTTGATTTAGTGCTTTGCTTATTTTAGTTTTTTTTCAGTTGTTATCTTTGCTCAAAAAAGCAAAGATCGTTTGTGTTGAATTGTGCAGCAGCTTGCACCGTTGCATGTGTAATGATTGGCAAAAGTTTTGTTTCCATGTTGTTGGCCTGTTTATCATTATGTTATTCTGGTGGTGCTGTTTCCAGCATACTAATAACAGAAACAGAAATTCCACAGATTGCTGTCTTCTTATTAAGGTAAAATGAAATTCTGTTGAAAAGTGTGAAGAAGAGAAAAAGAAATTTTTGCTATAATTCATAACATTCTTATGCACATTGATTGAAAATACACATTGATGATCAATCAGTGCAGACCATCTAATGACATAATACTAACATTCTTTTAGATTTAATCATAGCATTGAAATAAACCTTAGGTTTTAATATGGCAGTTTAAAAAAGGTGATAATGCAGAATTATAGTTGGTTTACTAAGTTTACAAACATTTTCTGATCCGATTGAGATATCCTGTTTTAGAAACTATTTTCCTCATTACAGAAGCCTTACAACTAACAAAACAGTGGCAATTTTATTATCCTTTCTGAAAGATGGAGGTGTTGATTATATCCCTAGACAACAGTACTACAATACACATTTATTCATCCACTAGGGCAATTAAAAAAGGTAAAGGGCATCCCATAACCTTTTCAGGTCGTTGGGGAGTGAGGTGTTAGAGACCCCACTTTTCTCGGGGCCAGCATTTACATGAGGGTGGTGCCAATCTCCTCTCCCTCGCTGCCTTACCTTCCCCAACCCTCTATGGAGTCAGGTACCCACTCCCGTCAGCTGGGTCGACTGGGGGAAGTTTGCTGCGCTTATTGGGAAGTGAACCATCGCGCTCTCGGTTCGGACGCCAGCGCTCTAACCACTCGGCCATCCGCTTCCCCTAGGGCAATTATTAATGCATGTTTATATCTGCTGTAGTTCATTTTAATAGTAGGTCAGTTTTTTTGGGTGTAGGTGCATAAAGCCTTCAGTATAGTGTTCCAGGGTCTTAATACATCGATATATACAATATTGTCAGCCATGCATATTTTATAAGATGTAAGATGCTTGTGCAGCACCAAAATATTTACAGTTGTGTGATAAAGTTCTGTATAAGTCTCTGTGTGTGTGTGCATATATGCATGCACACCTGTGCATGTGCGCATGTTTGTGTTTATATATATATATATACGCACAGCTTGTATTCACTGATTGCTTCTTTATCTTCTGCAAAGAAGAAAAAATGTTGCTGACAATTCTGCTGATTGATTAATGGTACTCTTAATCTGAGGAAAGATATCAAAGATTGCTTGGGATTTCTGTCAGAATCTGGCAGTCTAGAATCTAGAGGAGTTAACACTTACTTAGAAATAACAAGTGATAATTTTTTTAAGCACGTGAGCTATAGCAACAAGAAAATTATATTTTTATGTTCTGTTGCATCAAGTTATGAAAAGGGTTTTGGCTTTGATAGAGACAGGCTGAAGAGATGGTGCTGGAAAACACAATCCAGAATTAGGTCTGAACAGCTCAGACTGACGTATCTGTTTCCTTCACAGAAGAACACGAAATTCTTACCATCGTTTAATATTGAACTTGAGAGACGCCTCTTAAAATGATCTATTAAAAACAAAATGGCAGTTGTGATTTCTTCACGCGCATTGGGACATGGTGTAGAAATAAAGGGAGCTAAATTGTTTTCAAAAGTGAACAAATTAAGGTACCTACAGAGTTACTTCCCTTCAGTACTGGTGGAAGAGTAACTTCTCGGTGATTTCAGTCATTAATATGAGTAGACTTAGATGCAACATGGATTGTCCCCCTCCCCACCACCTTGGTTAGGTGGATCTTTATGTGTGTGTGAGTGTGAGAAAACGCTAAAGAGTGATAGAGCAAGCAAACATAATGTTGATGGAATGAATTATTTAGAAATGTGGGCCTATGGTGGCTCTTGCAGGGATGAGCCAGACAATTGTACAATAAAAGAACTAAACTGATATAGAGAACAATATGGGAATGACAGATGGTGGTAGTTACTGAAAATTAAACCTCAGAAATATTAACATGATCTGTATAGCTCAGTTCCTATTGCTTTTTCAGTAAACCTGTGTGGTGTGTCCTGTCTTCTTTCCATCAACATAACAAGGACACGTACTGACCCAGCACGTTCACCATACAGGCTTGAAAACAAATTATACATGAGGGACATATTTACCTTTCACTTTTGACCCCCTCTAGCAAGCAGTGCCATCATCATTATGTATTTTTTAAAACTGTTTTTCCATCCAGTTAGGTCTGGCATGCATGTGCAGAATAAACCTGCATACAGGTGTGCTCACATTCTTTTCTCCCTTTCTTTCTGTAGGTAGCATCTGCTCAAACTGTATTTCTGTCTCACAAGAAGGAATCCACCCACCACTCTACCCATGCCACCCATCATTCAAGGCAGTTCCAGGCAGAACGAGTCCCTGACGTAATTAGCTCGCATTCCCTTTTCTTGACGTTGCTGTCAGTAGACCCGGGTGGGTCGTGACCACGCCATTGAAGAAGAAAAAGTAGTGAAGTCTAAAACGGAACGCTAATATAAGCTCTGTGACGTCACTAGCTTTCCCACATGATGCGGGCGTCTAAACAGCTCTCCTTCCATGACATTATCAGGCATCTCGCTGTCCTTTTGGTACCAGTTTGCACTGGAGAGAGATGGTGGGGGGGGGATGAGTCATAGAGCTTGCGGTGCCGAACGTCTTAGACGCAGCCAGAGTAGCAGCAACCACGTTGAAGTATCGGAGTATTGTCGTTGAAGTGTTGTCGTGGAGCGATCGCTGTTGTCAGTGACTGTCGGGCGGCGGTGGTGGTCAAGGAGGGGGTTCACCAGAGGACTCGTGGAACGTACTTGGCCTAGTCGGGACTCGGACTAGCAGCGAGCGGGGTGGCTCAGGTAGGGATGTCGGTCTTGTTTTGACAGGTCTGCAGGTATGACAGAATGCCAGTGCTCATTGTAGCGCTAACACGATGGGAGCGATATCTGTATCAAGCCCCAGATTTCAGCATTTTAAGTGACGCGCTTATTTAGTAATCTCTCTCTCTCTCAGAGTGTGTGTGTGTGTGTGTGCGCGCGCGCGCGCCTATCAAAATTATTTCCATATCGTCTTCGTTATAATCTGTTTTCTCCGCACAGGTGGTCTATCTTTTCTTTGCATGTAAAGAATTACGCTCGGCCAAGGTTGCTTTAATGAGGCGCACAGCTGAAGTCACTGAGTGCTGTAGAGGCTGTTTGTGACGTAACACCTGCACTGCCGAGCGATGCAAGTGCAAGAAGTGAATGACAAAAAAAAAGGCATCACCGAGGCACGGGCGTGCGCGCCTACTGTGTGTGAGTAGCACATGTAGCCCACGTTTCCAGTTGATGCTTGTCATGCCTGTAGACTCCCCTCCCCCCTTCTTCCTTGGAGAGACTATGGCACTCAGGAAATAAGTCAGAGGTCGTTGAGATGTTGAGTGTTCTTCTGTTGCAGTGACCAAAGATGTCGATTTCTTGCCCGTACACGCTCTGTCTCTCTCACACACTTGTTTGCTAAAGGAAAGCTCATGCTAAAAGAATCAGGCTTCTACCTTCATGTTCACATCTTAGAAAACCGTTTGTTATCCACTTCGTGCATGTTATTACAGCATTCGCCAGCTACGTTATTTAGCGATGTCTAAATGTTTATCATTTATTGTTTGAAGCGTGGCGCCTTCGGACGTGACTCAGTGCTGTGCAAGGTTTCTTCTTATTTTTATGCTAACTTTTATTGTGCTTTGTATTCTCCGTTTTGCGTAGAAACAATTCACAAGTAAGTTCATATTTTATGTTGGTGTTGTTGTTTATTTATTAATTTTATTTTCTTTTGGCTAGTATGAGTTTTTTTGTTTTTTTACTTTAGGCAAAGGGATTTCATCCCTTCGGAAATCAGGATCTGTAGATATTTATTCTGCAGTCTAGGCATAGCCGCAAGGATAAATTGAAATACGTGTATCTATATGTGCTGGGTGCGATAAATGGATATTCCTAGGGTCCCATATCGTTCCCAAACCTGTCAACTTGTATCGCACTGTTCTTGTCACTGATACCTAACTCTTTGGTCATAAATTGTTTATTCTAGCGCTGATATCACGTGGTAAGTTCGTCACGTACTCGTGTTTGTGCTTCGGTGCGGCCGTTCAACTTTGCGACTTCCACTCGAGCCCCGTTACTCGTTCACTCATGCGTTCGGTCGGTCGGTCGGTCGCGTGTGGCAACTTGGTATTTTGTTGGTGTCTATAACAGTGAAAGATTACAACAAAATATATCAGAGGTGATGGTTTATTGCTTTTTTTGTTTGTTTGTTTCCCTGCATCTAGCATCAAAGACGTTTCATTTAAAAAAAATTCTTTGACGCACCTTCACGAGGAGGGGATAGCCAAGGTGTGTGTGAGTGGGGGGGGGGAGGTAGACCAGTGGGGTGTTCACAGATTGTTTACACTCAAACTCTCTGTTTTCCTTATCTCGAAAAGCGATTGAGAAAAGGGTTAATTGGTTAGTGTTTAACACTTTTTCAGCTACGGAGGGTATATCCCGTCGAGAAATGGTCATATTAGCTACACAAAAGCAGTGAAAAAGATAACTTTGGTCCTAGCCGAACAGTCAGAAAGAGGAGGGAGGGGGACGGGGGAGCAAATACAGTGTCAACCAGCACACAAAAATTGAAAAACGGTCCTAAAGGAAAAGACAACCCTTCAAATGACGTGGTGCAGCCAGGACGCGCGCTGTATTGACGTGGAAGGTCGCAACGTGAGGTCACAGCGCTGAGCTGCCCGAAATAGGCATGCGCATGTCCAGACGTTTCGCTGAAGTCAGCAGGACGATGAACAAAAGATGGGGGGTGAGGCTTGACGACAGCTCGTTCAGACATGCGCGTCTTGCAGGAGACGATAAGCGGATTACTACTACTGCTGCGGTCAGCAACCTGTCGTCCTACTACGCTTTCCATGACCTAAGGACGGGTCATCGTGTTTCAGCGTGTGCAACAGGTGTCCCTCCCTTCTGTCCCCGGGCGTTCCCCACCCACCCACCGTTATGCTTGATCGCACGTTGGCGTCTTCCAGACCGTCTGTTCGATCGATGCCTAGCGAGGCCCGCCACAGCCGAGGTGGGTGCAGATGACTGGTTTGCCTCGCGCAGGTTGCCAGGTGCTTCATGCGGATGTGCTTTCGTGTGTATTTTTATCCCATCCGTGGCGTCCATTATGCTGGCTAAATCTTGGCGCTTAGCTTCTTCAAGGCTAGGTGGAGACTGCATCCTGTCTTCACACACGTGTAGGTGCACTGCTGCTCTCGACCGCCGCCTGACGCTGCTGGGACAAAGGAAGTTACGCTTATGAGGCCTGCAAAGCTCAGAGAACTTATTCGGTCCCATTGTTATTGCACAAGGCTGTCAGCTCTTATTCCAGATCTGCTGCCCATGTTGTCACCTTCTCGCCATATCAGGGATGTTTGGCTTGCTTGTGCCATGCCAGTCGGCAAGTGCTGCTGAACAATCACCTCGTTGTCCAAGAAGCTTTGTGTCGCTGTGAAGTCGTTACTTGGAACACGTCGCCTGTCACGTCGGTATTGTCGCCTGCCTGTCACGTCGTCATTCGGAAAACGTCGCCAGCCATGTCGCCACGTCCTTATCAAAGGACGCAAGGAGATGAGCGGAACTATTGTCAAGGTCGTTGGTCATCTCTTTCACTAGAGAGATGCTCAAAGGAAAGAGTTTAGAGAGGAATGGTAAGCGTGAGGTATTCCCCCTTACTTAGACATAAACCTGAAAAATACACGCAAATTTAGCTATTTTTTATTGGCTTGTATATGCCTCTTTGGCAGCTGTTTATCCCTTCTAATGGAGGTGATGATTTTGTATTTAACCTTCTTTGAGATGTTCTCTGATTCATCTGAACGGCCGCGAGAACCTGGGATGGAAGCGCGCTGTTCTGTTTGGCTGAACTGTCCGAGCTCTGTATTTGCTTCTGCAAAAAATAATTATGAAAAATATCGTCATTAGACTTTGGGTAATTCAGCTGCTACTTCGCGACAAGGCATGTACAATATTCTGTCACTTTCGACCGGGGGTCTAGGACACAGCTTAAAGGTCAGTCGATATTGTGTGTGTGTGTGTGGAGGAGGCGGGGGTTGATTATTACGTCATTATTATATCCGCCGGTTTCCACGAACGCAGACTGCATTTTGTGCTTTTGTGCTCGATTGATTACGGGCTCAGCATAGTTGAGCTTAAAACTTCCATAGCTGGACGAGAGTTTTGAACACGATAAAGGTCTGGGCTGCGTAAGCAGTCGTTTGCCTTTTTGGCACGCCTGACTAGAGGGTGGAGGGGGAGGGCCAGAGGGGATTGGTGTACCCGGGCCCGCGGCTGTGAAAGGGCCCCGTCCTTGGTCAGTGAATTTTTTTCCTTCTTCTCCTCCTTTTCTTTTTCTTTTAAAGAAATGTAGGCGTAACATTCCTCACTCTGGAGATTTTTTTCTATGTAGCGGGGTACTACAAGTTTGATCCTTTAACGCCATTGTTCCTCGTTTACTATCCCTTCACCTGTAAACAACTCTATTTTCAAGTAGTGATGTAAAGCCTAGTGCACTTGTCCTAATGCTTGCAGTCTATATTGTTACTGAATGATATGTATATGCTAAAAATCGAATTATAACCATATTATGATATACTGGGAAAATAATTTACGATTACAATTACAAGGGGCCCCGAGAGGTCTGCCCTGGGGCCCGTGCTGGCTCTCGGCGGCTCTTCTTTTTGGTACATAAAACTGTACGCCACCAGATTTGATGAGAGGCTTATCATATCATAGAACCCATGCCTACGGCAGATTCACGAGGAGTGTTGATGGGATGCCCTCGTGTTACTGGTGCCAAGTTCCGTCTTGAAAGTGAGAAGTGTCTTGTTTCTGTTTAGGAAATTGAATACCAGTATTCTATATCTTTAAAAAATATTACGTGATGTCATTGTGATGACAACGACTGTGCCTGTCCTCAGCAGTACACTAACTGAGAAGCCAGGTTAGCTGGGCAGCCATCTCAGAATGGTATGCCTACTATCGCTGGGTGTAGCTGACCGGAGGCGCGAGTCATAAATATGTTCATCTTGTTGAGGTCAGATGTCACCGCCAAACGTCACTCGCGATCTTAACATTTGAAAAAAAGAGTGCAGGGGTTGGGGATAACAGAGAATGATAAAAGATGTTTGTGTTATACGCCAAGCCAGCAACAAAGACTATATCACGGCAAAGCAGCCAGTCCTGTAAACAGATGTTCGATGAAAGGAAACATCCAACATGTTGCCTGGCAATCGTGCGTCAGTCGTGGGAGATATTTTCCGGGTTTTATTTCCCGAGACAGCTGTCGTCTCCCATTGGGTCAGTGACGCAGACTGATGCTGCAACTTTAACGCGGGTCGCGGCGGCTGACCATGATGGTCTGTCTGACGACGTCGGTGTTAGTCTGCGGCAGTTAACAGATGGACCACACAGCTACAGGGTTCGCGGCACTAGTGTGAAATGTTTCGCTGTTCGCAGTGTGACCTTAACCAGACTGCTGTGCAATAAAATAAATAATTAAAAAAGGCAGCGTCCTAGAAGACCTGTTCACGGTTTCCTGCCTGCCAGAACATCTACTGAAAGGACGGTTGGAGAACCATACAAAGAATCGTTTCAAGCGCAGCATTTCTTCCCTGAAAGCAAGACTTTGGTCCAGAATGCATCAGGCCAAAATACCCTCGTCAGCACTCGAGCTGAACTCTTCTGACATTACACCGCTTTAGAAGAATAGAACGGAGACCCCCAGGATGAAACTCTCAAGCGCACGCTAACATTGGCCATAACCTCAGACTAGTACCCAGAAGAAGCCAGGAATTCGTGCGGACTGATGGCTCAGCCATGACCAGCGCAGGAAGAGGTGTGTGTGGGTGGGTGGAGGCAAGATTGGCGTTTTACGCCGAGCCAACAACTAATTACTAAGGCTATATCACGACAAGGCTACCAGCCCTGTAAACAGATGTCACATGCAGAGAAAGAACAGCTTGCCTGAGACGAGAGCTGAACTCAAGACAGCCAATCTTCGCTGCATTGGTGACAAGCGCTAACCGCTGTGGCATGGGGCCGCCCGACCAGAAGAGGAACAGGGTAATAATTGAGCATATCTTTCGGAGATCCCCCTCCCCCCACCACTGAAGACCGATAGAGACGCGACATGACCAGTAGGCATCCCACTTAAAAAAAAAAGTTCGGTGGAAGCAAACTGGACCTGGAGGACCTTGCGTCCCTGAAGGCTGTCTTGAAAGTATAGCTAAGCTATGGGTGGGGCACCTTTAAACCGCCAGCGGCCATTGGGATATTTATAAAATTATTCGCGGGTCTTCCAAAACTTATCAACTTGTATATTAGCCTGCTGTATTTGGTCAAGCCATAGTTTTAACACTTTTGAAACACTTGAAAAAGCCTGCCTAGTACTGGCTGTCCTGATTCGACGCCAAAAGAGTTCTGCGGCTACTGACGTGAAGCGTACGTGTCTGTCCCGTCATGTACTCATATATGTCCTGTCTATCCCTTGCTTGTCTCTCAAAATTTACGTTCTTATTACGATTCACATAATATAAATTTATGTTGCTATGAAAAACTTCTTGATTTATTGAATTTTGAGTCAAGCTTTGGTTGCCTTGGCCGGGCCAGACCTGATGACGACCGGACGTTGCCCACCCCTGAACTTAGTGATCGAAAGGAAGAGGGTAAATAACAGTGAAGTCTCTTTTCATGTCGAGCGTATTATAACATATTTTAGGTGATAAGCCCGCGGCCATTTAAAAAATCCAAAACACACTTTTTATGTTTTCAGACCTAGGCGCCAAATCGGGAACGTTTACAGACCCTACCTTGAAACCCGGGACAAATTGTCTTTACGTGATTTGGCGCTCTCTCACGCGATTTGCGCACGCTTTTCTGCGACAGGGAGAACTGACTACATGCTTCTTTACTTGCAGACATACATGTCACCGCTGCTGTGTGCAAAGTTTGCATACTCTGCTTTCTCAGTCTAAAGCCCGGAGAAAAGTGTTGGTTTTCTTTTTAATAGCACCTTTATATAAAACCTTTGCCAAACTTGGTTAAACATTCATCCATATTTGTCTCGTTAATACGAATGACATTTACAGAGCCTTGCTTTCTGAAAGTCGAGGAAAGTCAGCTTTGGTGTTATGGGTACACTGAATTTCAAAGCCTAGTCACTTCTCTTCTCAGACTACCTCTACCTACGACTTTGACGACAACCTCAGATTTTGTTTGTAGCTGCTATTTAACCTTCGCTGTTACACAGAAAGTACAAAGACTTGATTTTGGCATCGAAGACAGCGACTTGATTGAGTCTGTATCTAGCAGCCTCGCGTACAGGAGGGGGCGCGGAGGTACGGGCGTGCAGGGGAATGGAAGGGAGAACCACGTACTTCCGTGAATGCACGTGCTGTCAGCAGACCTCGATCGCCTGGATGTAAATGCACTCCAGACAGACAGTGGCGTGATCACCAGACATCGCCGCATTAGAAGTCTTTTTTTGAGGGGTTAGAGAGGTCAGGCTTCCTTTCACAAATGAATGTCGTGGACTTACAAGTACTTTCGTGTTTGTTTTTCTCCTCTCCTTGTTCCTGATCCATGTGCACCTATCAGTGTAGCCTTCATCTCCGGTCAGATGTTGTTTATCACATTTGCGGAAGATCCGACGGTGGCAGAGGTTGAATCTCAGAAGAGTGTAGTGGGTCGAGAGCAGGTGCTGAAGCACTAAACGCCTTTCTCTACATTTTAGAACGAAAATGTTGTTCACTTCCTTAAAAATAGCATGCCAGGTAGCAGTTGTGGTGTGTGTGTGTGTTTCACGTGCCTCTTTGTTTCCGCACTCGTGAACTTATGTAACTCCCGTGAAGCTTAGGAAACGGACCCAGCGTGCTACCAGTCCTCGCTGGTCGAACCCACGTTATCGCAACAGGCAGCATCAACGTTTGGAAATATTGTGAGTCAATCATGAGCACATTTCCCTGTTAACATATTTGTCACGAGGGCAAACGATTTTGTTTTCTGCCTTCGACACAGGAAGTTTGCTGCTGAGATGGCCAAAGGACTTTTTGGGGAGTGTGTGCGTGCGCGCGCATGTGTGTGTGTGTGTGTGGGGGGGGGGGCACGAGAGAATAGGAAAATGTTCGATTAGATGCTCCACCTCCTCGTCGTGTCAGTCCGTGCCGCCCATCTTCGATCGTGACAGGCATTGTAGAGGGTCACGCAGGTGCGCGCGAGGACGCCTCCCACCCGATTTATTCCCCTCTTTTTTTTAAATTTTGGCGTTATTGACATGCACAAAATATGGGGAGGAGGGGAAAGGATCGTTTAAGTACTTTAATCGTCCTTTAGATTTACTGGGGGAGAGAGAGGGAGGGTCTGTGCAAGTTTCCAGCTTCTACGTTATATCGCACTGGTGGCGTCTGGACACTGTCCGATAGACAGCTGCGCATACTGACACTACCCGAGACCTCTGACTCGCGCAGTTGGTGGGTGCGTGGCACACGCTACAAGGATACATTAGGGAGCACGGACGTGTACAGGTGGATTGCTGTCTATCTACCGAGACCATCGCTGAGCCTCTTGCGAAGTTCTCCGCTTTTAGTCTCGGCGAGCCTTAACAATGCATGTGAATAAACCGGAAGCTATATCGTCGAAAGCCTCGTTCTAGTAGTTAAACTGAAACCTGACTAAACCGGAAGCTATGTCGTAACCAGCCTCGTTCTATGACTTCACTGAAAAAAAAAATCGTCTGCAAGCAGTCCAGTAATACAAGTCCGTGTTAGGGAGGGTTTGACGAGGCTGTGGTGTCACGGTTAACGTTAGTCGCTGGTGGTAGCAGTCACGCTGTGCTCTTGTGACGTCTGTGTGACCACCCTTTACATGTAGACCTAGCGCACGCAGCGAGAAGCTGCTGTCCACAGGTTTGCTGGTACCTTCGTCGTGGCCTGCGTTATTTGGTAATTTACTTGTAAGCCCTCTAAAAGCTTGGCTGTCCAAGTGTCGTCTCTCAATTGGTTGTTTCCGGTCGAAGTCATTGCCTGATGTCACCCTAATCACGTGTCTAGCTCCCCCACCCACCCCCCCCTCATGCCTGGGAATTGTGCCGTGTCAAGGTCAGTGTGTAGAGTCGTGACCTCGTAGGCCACAGGTCAACCTTTGAAGTTGCAACAGACGTCTTGCATGGAATAATCCTAGTGGGGATGGTGGGTGGGTAGGTGCAAGAGTGGGGTGGCTGAAATCATGAGTTATTAACTGCTGGCGAGTGTCGAGTCGTAGCCTGGTGTACTTCGCTTGTGGCATGCTCCGATTTTGACAGCTGGCGTCTTTAAAGACCTGCTAGGATGCATTTTTTTTGCTCATGACAGGGTAAAGATCAATGCAAACTTATTTTTCCCCATATCTGGGTGTACACCCCTATTCCGTTCTAGATATTAGAGCCTACTAACATTACCATTCACAGACAAAGATCAGCACCACAGGTCACAGGATTTGTACATGGCTACTGTGCATGGATAATTTCCTGAAAATTATTAATAAAGATTTTTTGTATTGTGTGGATACTGTACATGGATACTGATACGAGATGTCAAGTGTAAAGCCAGTGGGAGAGCTGGGACCATTATTAATTTAAATTAGGCTTGTCTGTGGACAAATGTGATGTGACAAGTTTGACATCATTCTGTTCATAGCGGAGTTTATCTGGAACTGAAGTAACCCATATTTTGGTAAAGAGTATCATACACTGAGATTTAACACAACCACGAGAAAAAGCAATGCACCCTGATAGATCTTTAAATACATTTTCGTCTCTCGACGGTTCTTTGCTACACTCTGTGTGTGTGTGTGTGGAACGTTGAAAAATTCTGTTTTTTTTTAAAATTTAAAAATAAAGCAACATGAGTTTCTGGCTTCAAAAAGATAATTCAAAAATTTCTTCGTTCTCATTGTGACCTTGACATTAATACTCAAGAGGAAGTGCATCGGCTGGCGTGTGAACGAGTAGACTGACTGACTGTCACCATGAAGGCAAATCCTCCAACTCGTCTCATCTGCTGTTTGAATGACAATTTTAAGGTCGCGCCATGGAAATGTATCTGGCAGGGGCAGTGATTTTCTTTCCCGCTTACTTTGATCATCCCCTTTTACAGCAAGCTCCAAGCAATGGAAATTTAATGGCTTGGTGCAGCCAGACGAAAGTGCAGATTGCTGTTTCCATTTTCTTAAGACACAGACTCGAACATCAGTGCTAGACGACGATTTCAAGTCAAAGAGGTTCAGAGTTCAGTCATTTGGGTCAAGCGCTTTTCTGTATTCTATCCTCGACAGTGTGTGTGAACTTCTAGACTTTTGAAGTGAGCATAGAAACGTTTACATACAAGAAATTGGTGTTTTCACGAACACTTTATATTCGGCTTAATATTTATATTGTTACTAAATTGTATCACTAATTTTTTTTTGATTTTTAGGCAAAGTTTCCGGCTTTTCCAGAATTAATTATGTTTGATTTTCCGGGCTCAGTGACATTATCAGTGGCTCAGTGACATTTTCAGTACGTCACCTGACTTAAGAATCCATCAGAAGTGTTTAAGAAGTGGTCCAGGACAGAGTTTCTGCAGGGTAAGGCGTGACACCGGAATCCACCGTAAGTGGTTGTGAAGTGGTTGAAGTCACCTTCTCTCCAGAAGAAGACGAAGGTCGCGATAGTCCCGGCTTGTGTGCGGCTTTGCCCTCTCGTCAAGCTTACATGTACCTTGCCCAGAGAGAGAGAGACCAGGCGGGTCCTTGCCGCAGTTTTGTCTGACAGCGGGTACCACGTGAGTTGCATTTCTCTCCTGGCACCGACAACTGGCCTGGCAGGAAGCGCGAAAGGTCAGTCCGCACCTGTCTGCCCGGGAGGTAGGTCTCAGTTGATGCTACCTGAGAGCACAGGAGTACATCGAGACCGTGATGCAAGGGAGACCTTTTAGGTGGGCAGGTATTGCAGCCAGGCAGCAAACGTCACGAGAAACAGGGTCAAGACTGCCGGTCGTTACACGGGAATGCAGGATACTGCAGTACGTGAGGAAACCTAGCCGCCCCACACGTCCGGTTTTTTTTTTCCTTTTCTTTGGAGGGGGGGGGGAGGGGGCGACGAAAAATGATCGGTTCTGTCATGGCGGTTTTCAGACCTGAATATGTATGTGTGTGTGCGTGCATGCGTGCGCTCGTGGTAGCTAATTCTTTCCCAGTGCCGCCCATAGGGTCATTCCCATGATCATTTACAAGCTCGTCCCCAAAGTTGTCCAGACGGTGGAAGTCACGGAGTTGGCGGTGAAGGTGAACTCAAAAGTGTGGAGTCATCGCCTCCTGCTGGTCCTGCTGGTGGGCGTTCGTCAAAAACCCCTTTCATCGTGCTCTGTGAGAAAAAGTCACCGCAGTCCAAGACCGGATACCAGTCACAGGCGCTGTGCTGTGTCTTCGCTCACAAGACACCGCTTCTGGCATGCGCGCGCAGCATGTCCTTAATTCCTCAAGTTCAAACGGAGATCAAGTGCTCCCAACTGTGAAATTTGTCAAGGCTGGCTTTTTAAATTTTTTTTAAACTGAAGGGTAGTAAAGTGTCGAGTTCGCAGCAGATGGGCGCGCACTCTCCCTCTCTCTCTCGCATATGTACATTGGTAACAAATCAGTTCGCTTCCAGAAAATCTCGCGAGATTTTCTGGAAGCGAACTGATTTGTTACCAATGACATCCACGTCGATGGTTCTTGCGATACACGCGCCAGTATGTGCAAGGGGAAATAGATGTCACCGCCTCTGCAGCCCCGACTTAAGGTTTTCAGCGAGAAAGCACCGTGCTATTTTTAGTGGCTGGCGAGCACGGGCTGCGAACAGTGACAGACGTGGAGACTACAGGGGCCTGCAGACTTAGGGGGGAGGGGTGGCCTGTCTCCTCCCCGCCCCTAGCGGAATGCCAAGCTTATGAGCCGACGTATGGGCAGTCAGGTGAACCTGTTTTCATTGTTTCCACTTCATAGCCCGGTGGTTTTGTAACCGTGTCTTGACCGGTGAGTGTCGTTAATGTTCGTTGTGCATGTCTTCCGCCGTGCCCTTTTATTTATTTATTCTGGTTTTCTTTATTTAGCAGCAACGTAGGGCACAGTGTTCTGCAAAGGTCCTCAGACCTCGCGCGATTTTGCGAGTTAACTGGTGGAAGCGCTGTCAACCATCTAGTGTCGTCGTCCGCCATTGGACAGACAACCGTGTGACTGAGGGGGAGGAGGGAGGTGATGGTGGTGGAGTGGAGTGGAGGGTATTGGGAAGTCGACAAGAAGCCCACCAAGCAAACAAGTGGGACAGCGGGACTTCCGACCTCCCTTTGAAGGGCCACCCTCTTCACCCCATCTCCCTCCCCCTTACCGTTCAACCATTTCCCTTCCTGCACCATTTTCACTTGGCGGCTAGATGGTGAATGGTGTGTTGTAAGATATGTGTGTTGGGGGTTATAGAAGTCGGGAATGACCAAAAAAAAAAAAAAAATTGATAAGAGAGAGGAGGGTATGTGTAGAATCTGAAAGTGCCTAATGTTTTTCTTTTTTTTAAAAAAATGAAAATCTCTGTCAGAAATCTTGGGTTGGCATACATCTAGAGACATGATGATTGAGGCAGCAGAACCTTGAAAGTAAGCAACCAACAAGGGATTATGTGTAATATTTTAATCAAAAGATGTATGGTAGAAATGTGAACAATGATTATGTTAAAACTTATTGTTAGACTGTAGTTAGTGTGTTTATGTATTTTACTGTAGACCTTGATGGGTGCAGGCTAACGTTTTAGTGAGAGTGTTATTTGAAAGTTTAGGGTTGGGTTTGTGCGTGTTAAGGCTTTGAAAGTGCTGCATGTTGAATCAGGGTGAACCAGGGACTAGTTTTTCAATGAGTTTTGTTTTTTGTTAAGTGTTTTTTGTCATTCAACACGGAAAGCAGCATATGCTGTGATGCTACCACCGTGTACGCCCGTGTATGTCCATGGCTGCACTCAGACACCTCCTTTTTTTCGGTAATGTGCGTGTGCGAACATCGTTCACTGTCAGCATGGAGTTAACCGCCAATGTTGAGCATCCTCCTGTGCCACTGCTGAGTTGTTGATCTTGCCAAGCTTCAGTCTCTTCCCCTCTTTTGTCTATGGTGTTGTATTCACAGCTGGGGGGGGACTAGCTGTTGAAGTCACCAGAAATGAGGAACCTGCTGTCCGGAACCTTGATTGTGTCAAGTACAGCATCTTGTGGGCAGTTGTAGTTTGCAGCATTTATGCTCATGTCTCTTGTGATTACCATAATTTGGATTTTTTTCAGCTTCTTCCTTATGCCTCTTGGTTTTAACTGGCATTAGAGTCGATTATGACCCATGTCAATACTTCTAGTTTTTTTTTGCTCCTTTGTTGGTCACTTCTAAATGCCTATTATCCTCTAATCTTGAAGGGTTTTTGTTCTCATTGATGCACTTCTTGTATGCAGCAGATGTTGATGTTGTTTTGATGCAAATAAATGTTCTAGTTAAGTTTTCTTGTTGGCTATTCCTTCTGTACTGCATAATAGTGATTTTGTTGCTGTCTTTTGTTTTGTCCCTTTGCTGGCCATTAGCATTTCATTCTTATCCCCTGTACATATCAAAGGCAGTTTGTTTGGTATTGTGGAGTGTGCTGTTCAGCCCAACACCTTCTGTTCAGCACTTATAGGTTTTCTGTTAGGGTTGCATCATCCTTAGCTCATAAGCTATGTCCTGCCCTGTAAACATCAGAGGTGGCGAACATTTTTTTTTTTGGTTGGAAGGGGGGTTTAAAGGCTTAGGCTGCAGCTTCTGCTCGCATGATGAACCCCCTCATTGGATTTCTTAGTATGCTTGGAAAACAGTGGTTCCACCTGTTGCTTTCCCCATCCTGGTGATGTTCACTGCCATTCACCTCACCTCACCATTTCATTCAGTACAAACTGTCTGTGCTGTGTTTTAATTTCTTTGGTGGCTCCTGTCCTATTTCTCTGAACTTCTCATCCCTTACTCTCCGTCCAGACAACTACGCTCTTCGTCTGACGACCGTATCCTAACTGTTCCTGTCACCAGAACAACAACATATGGTCACAGGACTTTTGGCTACTGTGCTGCAAAACAATGGAACTCTCTTCCTTTCCATATCTGTCACCTTCCTACAACTGAATCTTTCAAATCTGCACTGAAAACGCACCTCTTCCTTGAGCATTACTCCTAACACAGTCCACAATGCTAGTCCTTCTTATCCCCGCTTCCCTCTTGCTACTTTACCCATCTTTCTCGCAGAATCACTATATTTCTCTGTTCCTGTTACTTAATGCCTTTTGTTTTCTGTTTCTTTAGTACTGTCGTTTTCTTTCGTCCCCTTTGTTCTGTATCTACTTAGTCCACGTCTCTTCCTCGTTTTAAGCACTAAGAGCATGCTCTCTATGAGTGTGAATATGCGCTATAAAAATCTTCACTATTACTATTATTATTATTATTTGGTCCAGGACTGCTTATCCATCCACACATTATGTGGCTTATTTTACAGTTTACCTTTGTATCTGGGGGCCTTTTGATAGTTGCCCCACTACCTATTTGGTTTGGTGGTCTGGTCCCATTATACTTCATTGAAACATGATCAGACTTCACTTTGCATCAGATTTTTGATGATCAAACATTCTATCATTATATTGCTCGTTCAAAGCATCACATGCACTGGTATTTAGTGCTGAATTTTTCTTCATCCCTATTGTTGTATTATCTGATACTTTTATGTAATATGGGATAATGAGAAAATGTACTTAGGATAGATCACAGAACTGTAAAAAAAGAACAGGTTTACATGTTGTGTTGGGAAAGAGCAGTGCCAGAGGAATTTGGCATTATCGTGCACCGCCTTCGGCAAGCATTGTTTTTTTTTATTTACCAGAACAAAGCCAGTTGCTGTTATATTTTTACTTATTGTCACTACATACGTAACTGTGATAGGAAGGTAAGTTGATTTCTGATTTTGTACTTGCAGGCTTTGTTTTATAAATACAGTTCTACTGGGTATTCATTTACAAATTATTCTTATGAAAAGCTCTGCAGCATTTGCCTAGTCATTAATGTGATTGCAAGTGACAGAGATTTCTTGTTCATGCCAAGTTTCACAAGTGGATTGGAGGAGAGCAGAGGCAGGAATGCAAGAGCCATATTTACTTCTGGTTCAGTTCTTTCTTCTGCGAGCTTGTTTGTGCAAGAGCTTGCATGCTGCTTGTGCATCATTGCTTCACTGGTGCGAAAACAGCTTCTTTTTGTCCTAATACTGTAGTAACAGTACCAAAAAGACTTTCTTGAATGGGAAGCAGAACCTGTTATTGATTAATTTTGTTTTTAATCAGAACAAAGAAATGATGATAGCTGAAGTTGGGTGAAGTGAGAGGATCGATTATAATCGAATGTAATTACAGTTACAGTGAACATTTATCTGACTTGTAATCCCCCAAACCAGGCTCAAAGTGCTTTATATACAGGCACCTAAGCATGCACTTTTTCAGGGAATGTATGAAGTGCACCTTTTATACATGAACATACACAATATGCCCACTCCCATGTGCACATACACACTATGTACAACACACATATAGCAGGCACATATATAAAATAGAGCCTCTATCATGACGCATACAGTCAGAAGTAGAGTCTGCTTCAGAAGACTATTTCCACCTCTGGAAGTCTGGAAGTGCTAATAATACAAAATAACAAAAACATAATGGGTGACATAAAAGTGTGTTTTTATGCAAAATCTGATACGACTTTCTGGAATGAAGAATATTGATGGCATCTCCAACTTCAGAAGTAGGAGCTGCAGCACCTCAGTATCTCGTATGGGAGTCAGATGTGTTCATCTGTATGGTGGTCAGATCTGTTCTTTTGTAAGGTGGTCAGATCTGTTCTTCAGAGAAAACTGCGTGAATAAATGTCTCAAGTAACACAAAGAAATGAAGGTGGGCTTAGAGGGTGGGAGGGACATGGTGTTTTACCCAGATCCAGCAACTAAAGTTATATCAAACGATTATTCTGTATTCAGTACAGCACAAGTCAAATTATGAAATTTCATTTTCATCTTGTTTTTAGGGAAATCTGGCACTGTTGCTCCCTGCCAGCATGACGAAACAGATGCAGGCCACATCACCATCAGTGCCAGTTCCAGCATCAGCAGCAGTCGCAACTTCACGATCAACGGTAACGATAACAAAGGCACGCAACACCTGACAAAATTCAGCAGAAATCGTGTCTCGCCAGCAACCATCATCAGCTTTCCGCCAGAGGATCAGGAGATAAGTCAGGAGACAGTGAGCTCGGAGGCAGACATCACAGAGGTGCAGTCCTCGCATTGCCAGAATCTCAGTCAGGAAAAGCAAGGTACCGACAGCCGCAGCACCGGCAACTCTCCACCCGGTTTCTACATTGACCTAAACAACATGGCAGAAGCAGTGCTGGACGAGATTCCAAACCACGATCAGCATGTAAACGAGAACCTAGAGAGTCCAACATCTGGGATACACCGGATATCTTCAGAATCAACTATAAAACGTGAAGTGGAAGAGACAGATGATCGTAAAAATGACCCTTACAAAGTCCTGGAACGTTCCCAGTCAGATGCATACTTGCTGAGGAACTCCCTAGAGAATGAAGAGGAGGAACTTGTGCAGGCCTGTTCACAAGATCTGAGCACGATGCGGAACGTATCTGAGTGCAGTCGGGTGTATCTCGATCTGTCGCGTGCGGAGCCATTTGAGCGCGTGGAGTTCACTGAAAGCAGCATGGGGATGTTCCGGTCATCTTCCGGGAGACAACTGGAGACCATTCCTCAGGATGAGGAGCTCAAGACAGGGGATCTTAGCTATCTGTATGCCAGCCGGCGCTCATTCTCAAATGATAGTTCATCCAGCTTGGAGGATATGACTGGCTATTCCAAGATGAGAACCAAAGAAGTCTCTTCAGGCGTGAAGTTTGTCAAATCGTCCAAGATGCAGGATATGATGAAGACGACCAAAACAAATCTTAAGTCCAGCATCCAGATCTACTCGCACACGCTGAAGCAGAAAGTACGCACCCTGCAGATGGGTTCTGTTCCTGAACAGATTAATGCCCTGGAGGAGCTGAATGTGCTCATGGAACAAGCCTGGTCAATGCCGGTCTATGGCAAAGACCTTGCCTACAGCTTGTGTGACATCCTGCGCACTGAGAAGGCCTTGGACATCATCATCAGCAATCTGTCGACCACCAACCGCGACCTCCTCAAAGCATCAGCCCGCCTTTTAGAGCAGTCCTTGACTACCCACAACAGGAAGCAGATCGCAGAGTGTGGCTTGGAAGCAGTGGTGAAAATGACCAGGGACCGGCAGGGAGACATTGAGATGGCCAGCTGCATGACCGGCATCTTGGAGTCGCTGTTCAAGACGTCAGAGGAGACCTGTTCACGCGTCATCAAACTGGGAGGTCTAGATGTCCTGATCTACTGGTGTCGCTGCAATGACCGCATCACTCTGAAGCATTGCGCCATTGCCCTGTCAAACCTAGCCCTTTATGGTGGACCAGACAACCAGGAAGAGATGGCAAAGCACAGGGTAAACAACACAGAACTAGAACAAAACTTTGTATATCTTCTTACTTTAGATGGCTTCTCTTTCATCCCATTTTTACATTTGTGTGGCTTCTGTTGAAGATGTTTGCTTACAAGACTGAACAAAATTACTAATAAAAAAAATAAGGCTGGGCCTTTTTCAGAAATGAATAAAGGAACATTCTGTGCAGTCATGTTACAGAATTTGCCAAAACTTTTTCTAAACCCTGAATTGTGTAATTTAACTGTATTTGTCTTACACCTGTTTGCAGAACAGAAAAGACACTTGATAAAACTGCAGCATAATAGTTCTAGAGAAATTTCTAAATGCTTGAGTTTCTTAAAGTAGAACATATGTGATGCAAACTTCTGGAAATCAGCCTGTACATACAATCTCCAACAGGTGCCAGAGTGGTTGTTCCCCTTGGCATTCATCGACGACGACAGTACGCGCTATTATGCTTGCCTGGCCATTGCTGTGCTCGTTTCCAACAAAGAGATCGAGGCGGCTGTGCTGAAGTCAGGAACCCTGAGCCTTGTACGACCCTTTGTTGAGCTGCATGACCCCCAGGAGTTTGCACAAATGGACACCTCGCACCAGCATGGGCGGTCCTCTGGGTGGCTTCGGCGCTTGGTGCCAGTGCTGACCAGCAAGAGAGAGGAAGCCCAGGCTCTGGCTGCATTTCACTTGGCTATGGAAGCTGGTATCAAGGCAGAACAAGATCGAAAGGAGGTCAGTAAAATGCAAACGAGGATTCTTTGAAACTAAATACATAGCATCTGATTTCAGTACTGTTTATAACTTGTGGGGTGGGGAGGTGAGTTCATGCCGTATGAATTTATAATTCTTCGTCACATCTGTTTCTTTTCCTTATTTAACTATAGTATTCAATTTTGTTTTCTTTAGCATCCCCTTTTTCTGCCTACTTCCATAAATTTCTCCCAAACTTTGTTAACTGTAAAGCACAGCCAGGCCAAGTGCTGGCATTCTGCACTGAATAAACCCTCCATTATCATAACTAATGTTAATTTCTTGCTCTGTCTTAAGGAGGAAAACTGTCTTGGACTCCTTGTTTCTGTAATAAATTTCAGTTTGACAGGGTTTATAAATACAGTCTACATCTTGCCATTCTGGAGTTGTTCAGCACTGATCATACACAGTTATTTAAAGAACACTCCTCACAGCACATTGTTAAGAACTACCCTTTCCACTTGAACTTCTCGGAGCATCTTATTAAGACTTGATGCTGCTTTGAAAATTTGGGTAGAAACTGTACTGTATGCCTGCAGGAAGGCAGGCTGGTACCAGAGCACAGTCTTCTAGAAATGTGAATATGTAAAGGCAGTCCAGACACTGCAGGAGAGTTACCACAATGCCTGACTCTGGCTGGCTTGAAAACCAGCCTGGCCAGAGAAATACTACTTTATCTAGTCTTTTTTTTTTTTTGAATATCTTTACAATCTTGAACTGACTACTTCATTGTAAATCATCCAAGCATGCAGTGTTAATAACAGAATATCCTTTCACTTAACACTTTAAAAGTATTCTTTATGACTTCCTAGACTGCGCTTTTTTAATTGAACACAGTTTTCAACTTTATAACCTTTGTCTTGACATCATTAGCTTGTACATATGGGTTGTTAACTCAGTGCCATTTGGTTGTCAGGTTTTGTACGAGGTTGGAGCTGTGGAACCTCTTAAATGGCTTGCCAGCACACCCAACTCAACTGCCTCACGACTTGCTGCTCAAGCTCTTAGAATTCTGGGTGAACAGGTCCCCCATAAGCTGTCCCAGCAGGTTCCTCTGTGGACAACTGAAGATGTGGCCCATTGGGTCAGCCAGGTAGGGATTGTGGCATAGTGGAGGGGAATGGAGGGGAATTATATATTTTTAACTGACAGTCTTTATGATTATTTCCCATGGAATACTGTGCTTCTTATTTATGTTTTGTGGCTTTTTGTCTTATTGTGTTTCTTTTGTTTTAACATCTTTCTTTAATGACCCTCATAGCACAATTCAGCATCTAAATCCTGTGTCTTGTATTAAAAGAAGTGAAAGATGGCTGAACTATTTTCCTTTGTTATGGATGTTTCTGCCTTTCATGCAGGTGGGTTTTGCAGATTTCGCGGACAGTTTTCGATCATGTCAGGTAGATGGTGACTTGCTTTTGAGGCTGACTGAAGAGGAACTGATGGAAAGCATTGAGATGGGGTGTGCCATCACAAGGAAGAGGTGGGTTGCTTCTGAATAGTAGGGTGGAGAGACTCTCCTCCCTTTTTACTCTATGTTAGAAGTAGTCTGTTTTACATGTTTTATTAAATATTTTTATTTCTGCCAAACTCTATATTTTTGGAGAATTTACATCTTAAAATAGCTAAAGAGCAAACAGACATTTTACACATTTTTAATAGTCATCTAACATGGACTTAGGTGGCCTTCAGCAAAAGTAGAGTTGTTTTTATAATTTAAGGTTCCCTACTTTGTTCCTAATGATCTACCTTCCTTAGATTCCCAGGAATGTAAAACTTGAAACATGTGACTTTTGTAATATGTATTTGAAACTTCATCTCTGGCAGATTCCTTCGAGAGCTTAGAGACTTGAAAATTTCTGCGGACTATACATCATGTGATCCAACCAAGCTTAGTGATTGGCTAGTGGAGGTGGGACCTGAGTTTTCACAGTACACCTACCAGATGATTCATTCTGGTGTTGACAAGCAAACTCTTCGCTCGTTAAGCCACGAACATCTGAGCAAGGACTGTGCCATCACCAATGGTATTCACCGTATGAAGATTCTCAGCAAAATTGAAGGTACTGGGGACAGAATTCTATTCCCCTTCCCTAATGGATTTTGATAAACTGATGATAAATCACATATGAACATCTGCATTAATACAAGGACCTTCCATATGTCTATATCATTTTGATGCTAACTACACTGATCTGTCACTGTTTCACAGAGCTGCGCAGCGCTGCATCTAGTCCCACTGCACAACGTTCAGACTCAGCTGATGGTGATGTCTCAAGCAAGAAGAAACCCATCGATGTCTTCATCAGCTACAGGCGCTCCAATGGCTCACAGCTGGCAAGGTAAAATTTATGAATTGTTAAAAATTGTCAGACTATGGGACTTTTTATGGTTCATAGTTGCCAGGTAAGACGATGGTTGATACTAGGAAAATGACATGCTGATATCCTTAAAATCCGTAGAAAGCCAATAGCAGACTATTTGCAGACCAGTTTTGCTTTGGTTTAGTGGTCCAAGGGACGCAAGTGTGTTGCCCTAGCACATTGGTAGAGCAAGTCTCCCGTTTTATTTTTATTTTTTCTTTTTGTTTCTAGCATCATAGTCAGTCCAGTTTCCTCCATGTAGCGTGAATATTTTTTTATGTCCCAATATTGGTGAGTTTTTGCTGGATCAAAGATGGTAGCACTAGAGAACCTACCTATGCATGGAAAATTTTATGCAGTAGATGAAGTTTTGGTGGGAATAATGAACGCAGAGCTGGTAGCTGGCTCACCGATGATCAAAAAAAAATTTGCTTCAGCTTGCTGAAGGTGCACCTGCAGCTGCGTGGCTTCACTGTTTTCATTGACATCGAGCGGCTGCGTGCGGGCAAGTTTGACGAGAGTCTGTTGGAGAGTGTGCGGCATGCCAGTAACTTCATAATTGTTTTGACACCCAACGCTCTTGATCGGTGCGTTGGTGACGACGAAAAGAAAGATTGGGTACATAAGGTGAGCAACTAATGATTAGAAAGCTGTGTGTACAAAGAAGCTGACATTCACAACCATTCTTGTTACAAGATTGCCTCAGATAGCTTGATATGCTTCACAACTGTCTCTTGATTTTCCAAGATAAAAAAAATATCTTTAACTTGTTTTTTCAGGCTTATTTTTAGGCTTATATTTAGTAAACAAGATCTGACTGGTGAAATACTGGCATAACAATAACAGTTATAATGGCAGGAATAGACATTTTGGAGTCAACAGGATGTTACTGTTATGGGGGAGTATGCAGAATGTAGACATGCATGCAGGTGGCATAAAATCCCATAATGCATTCTTGGCACTGCATGCCATTTTCCTTAGCAAGCTAGCATAGTATGGCATGTGCTGCATTAGGTCCTGCATGGTATGTTTTATCTTTTCACTTTGAGAAATGGTTTTCTGGTGCAGTAAAACTTCTTGATTAAGAAAATTCTTCAAGGATGTATTTTGCTATATAAACGTCATTTCTATTACGGCTTTCTCCCAAACTTGACAGTTTATGTTCTATGAAAAAAATTAAGTATGTCTTAAAATATATTGCTTCTGACAGGCTGCTTACCCTATATTACAATTCTCTGCAGAAATAACGTAAAATGAGTATATTTTGAAAGAGAGTATTTTATAGGTCACCTATCATTTTTACCCAAACCATATTGCTCCAGTCATAGCTACTGTATCGTCCCAACACTGAAAATCGAATTCATCCAGGCTAAAAAGACAACTCACTCTCCTATGACTGGATTAGCTATTGAAGTCAGATGTTATCAACAGAGCCATGCATTGTTCAAACAACTTCAGCGACCATCGAACCAAACTGGCCACTCTGCAGTACACATTTGGAGAAGAAATTTAAATCATTATTTTGTTGGATTTGGGTTTTTTTTAGTTTTGTTTTTTGTTTGTTTTTTGTATTTTTTATTTTTTGGAATAAAATCCTGTCGTCATTATTTTTTAGTTTGGAGGTTCTTATTAGATGTATATGCAGATGTTCAGTTAATATGAAACAGGTGTTTCTTCTCGGGCATTCTTTTAGGCTGGGCCTAGTTAATTCAACTTTCAGTGTTTGGACAAGAAAATAGTGATCTGCAGCCTACCATCTTAAATGTAGGAAGAATAATGAAGTGGGAACATCAGAGTTGTAGGAGTTTCTTTCAGGATTAGAATGCAAATATAGGGTTTCACTGTGGAAGATTGTTCAAAGAGTCAGCTGCCATTCCTTGTACTGACCAAGGCCAATGTTAGTGTGGATGCTTTTGCAGGAAATTGTGGCAGCCATCGAGGCTGGAGTAAATATCATCCCCCTTTTTGACAATTTCCACTGGCCACCTGCTGAGCAGCTTCCCCAGGACATGCGAAACCTCCCCTTTTTCAATGGTGTCAGGTAGGTTGATTCTCTGGACATGTGAAGGAATTATCTTTGTGTGTTAATGAGTGTGGGCTATCATCCTCGAACCAGTTAGGCAAAGGGACGTTACTCTTCATCCGGACATTCAGAGTAAGCCTGTTTATGATGAAATGAAGCATAAACCTCAGGACTTGAGAAGGCCTGTCAGAGAGATTTGTTGAGAATGAGGCGATAGCCAACCTGATGCTTTAAGTTCATGATAAATGAATCATAGACCTTGTGGTCGTTACAACTGAAGGAAGAATCCCACATTTTGAAGGTTTGGTGTTTAGATCTATCAGTATATCAAATAATGTAGTGATTCAGTCATCAATGCTTTATTGGTAAAAGGAAAGTCACAATTAAAAGAATTAATACTCAAAAATAATTTTTGTGTCTTTAAAAAAAAAATGTTTTCTGATGCAAACACCTATGAGAGAGAGTGTATGTGTTCAGAATGCAACAGTCATCTACTAATGAAGACATTTACATGAACAAGTATAATGATCATCAGTATCTGCACCCTGAATCTTTGTTTCATAGGATTGTTAATAGATATTGGCTTTTATTTTAACTGTTATGAAATAGTACAGTTTTCTGAGATATTAAATGCATTGTGGTACTTAGTTCTTGGATGTCTTGTATAGATGAAGAAATCTGAGGAATTGTTGGGATAGTGCTTAGTTTGCTCAAACATCATAGAAGTACATCTCATACAAGTTCTTTTATCACTTTTTATAGTTGTTTCCATCCTCACCCCAACTGCTCCAGCATTTAATCTGTAATCCTCATATTCTGGAGAAATTAAGCCTTCCAATAATCACCAGGTAAGCACTGTGTAATCTGGCTTAAGCCATATTCAGTAATCTATCTTAAGCCTTATTCAATGTCTAATGCACGTTTCACTCCTCAGGTGGATCCATGACTACCAGGATGCCTGCGTGGACAAGCTGGAGCGTTTCATTCGGGGGGAAGCTGCTCCATCAAGTCGTGCTGCCACCCACAGCACTTCTAGCCTGAGTGGCCTGGATGGCTTAGCATCGCCATCTGGATGCTGTGCCCAGAACATCTTGCACACAGCTGCTGACAAAAAGGCCTTTGAAGGTCCATCCTCCTGCCCCATGCCAAATGCTTCAGAATCCTGATTCCTCCCTCACCCCCCTTGGACAGATGTGTAAAGGGAAAGTGTGGGACTGCAGACTAGGTTTGCTATGTGAGACTTTGTGGTCAGTTGCGCTGACAAGTGACGTGTAGTTTACATTGAACGGATGTGCTGAAACAAAAAAACAAAAAACAAAAAACAAATGAACCCAAGGTTTGGCATGTGAACTCGTACACTGTGTCTTGGGACAGTGTGGCCAGCATTAGAGCGAGTTATGGTTGATGCTGTAGAGTGCAGAAAGCGAGGAATGATGGCTAAAAGCAGTATATTAGGTGCAGATCTATAATTAATGAGTGTGATTTGAGTGAGTGCTGCTGAGCAGGTTTAAAAAGTGAGAAGCATTTCTTGAAACCTTGGACATTTAAATGCCTCCGTGGATTTTATCTCCAAACATCTTTTTCTCATTTGCCATGTTGTGTCTTTTTTTTTTGCAGCTGCAACCTAGTGCATTTTATTGCATGTTAGAATATTAATACATGAGAAATCAGTGAAATCATTGTTGCGTTTCTTGGTAAGGGGCGGATGTAGGTGATTTGTGTTTTACTCTTACTGAGCAAAGGCACTAGTTTGCAAGTTTTTTGTTGAGTCTGAATGTTGTTTTGCACAGACCTGTTCAAACTAAAACCATTTTTTAAATTCCTTTTGTGCCTGCCTCCAGACAGACTGTCAGAGTTTTATATGATGGATCAACAACAAATATCATTTTTACTCTCCTGTAATCAGTTATTGAAGAAGAAAGAAATATTGATTACATTATGGTAATAGGAAAAGAAAAATATAAACTGGTAAACATTGAAATGGTTGGTAATAACATTTTTATGTCAGGGACAGTAATACCTATTTCTTCTGAGATCAAGTGTTAATTATATCACCATCTCTAATTCCAGGCAAATAGTAGAAGGACATTTGCAGACAGTAGAAATTGTTCTTCTTTATGTCTAGTAACTTGCAATATATTATGCAGTTTCTAAACCCCACAGGATTTTCTGTAATTAAAATGAGAAGAAATATTAAATCTTAGTTCCCAAGCACTTGCACATTTTTATGGCTTTCCCTTCATGACAAGGATTGTACATGTGAACAAAAGAACAGATGCATAAGAACAGAATTAAAGTGAGATAATGTGAAAAGGACAAATAAACTCAGACATCACCATATTCATACCCTTTTGGCAAATGTCATTATGCAACACCAGCTGTTTGCATTTTGTCACACTGGCAGTTACCACATTTCTGTCAGTAATCATGCAAATTGACCATGGAAATCAGTGTTCTGTATACATTTATCAGCACCATTCATCGAGGACAAAACCCACATTAAAACACACCAAACAGGAGAGAATCAGGCATCATACCAATTTGTTTAGAAAATAAGGAATACAGACCCTGGGTGTTGAAAGTCATTTTGCAATGTTTGCTTGGGGTTATTTATTTCTATCTGCTAATGACATGAAGCTGGGATGTTATTTGCCTTTGCTGACCATGACTGTACAGAGAAGCAATTTTATGGATTAAATCAGATTCTGATGATTGGGCCACTTTGGATGCGGAGGAGTTTACTCTGTCTCACATTTTGGAAATATTCTGATGCTCATGTTTGTAAAAGTAATCTGTCGCTCATCTGAAAATATTGACTTGCAAAAACTACTGCTCCAAATGTGGTGGACGGAATGGAAAGTCATCTGCCTACACGAAGTTGCTCATTTGTGTATCTAGACACTGCCGGAATTGCCAGAATTAATGCCTGTTATCACGTTCATGATGAAAAGCTGAAAATGGTGACTGTAAAAAAGTAAATCTAATTAAAAGTCTGAGTAATATGAAAAACAATGAATCATAATTTTGTGGTTTAATTATAATTTTTTTTCCAAACAAGGCAGTAACACTTCATAATTCAGTGCCAAAGGTCGAGGTCACAGGCTAATCTTCATCATTTCCACATTTTCTGCTTTATAAACATCCACCAGCTGCTTTAGATGGCAGATTTGGACTTCAAGCGGATAAAAGAAAAAAGGGGTAGCAACCTTTGAAGGTACTTTGAAAGATATCAGATCTTCAGTTAGAAGAGGCATTGAAAAGGAATGAGCAGAGGGGATTTCAAAAACAAAACAACACAAATCTCCTTGTCATCAAGTTATGGAAAGTACCAGAAATAGCTGAGGAACTGGGAATAGTAAATGGTAAACACCATGAACTGCATGAGAGGGTGGAGATGTGCACCTTGGCAGAAGCGATCCAACTGCGGCGCTGGCGATGGTTAGGTCACGTGAGTCGCATGCCTCCAGACTCAATCCCCAGAACAGCCCTGCAACGGACACCACAGGGAAAGAGGAACAGAGGGAGGCCCAAAGAGACGTGGAGGCGATCCATCGAAAAGGACCTCAAGAACAGAGGCCTATCACTTGAGACAGCCCCCAGAATAGCAGCAGACAGAACCAGATGGAGGTCCCTTGCTGTTGCCTCACGTGCCAGATGGCACAAGGAGGACAGATGATGAAACACTATGAAGCATTTATGTTTTATAAATTAAAAAAAGCAATATGTTAAGATAATTTTTGTAAACTTGTATGAAGTGTAACTATGGTTATGATGTAAAATGAGAAACATCTGCCTCAGCAGATGATTTTACATTCAGAGATGTTTTTAAATATTTGCTTTGTATTAGGGATCTTATTGTCTCCTGTGTGTGTGCGAAATGTCACTGGTATAACGGCTTCTGAATTGTTTCCAAAGAGAGCAGCCGCTTGTGTTTTTGGGGTTCTTTTTTTGGCACATATAGGTTCATGACCTTAACACAAAATGTTTGCAGGGTGTTGCCATCAAAAGGAGTTCATGTCATGCTCACATAATTTCACTCACATCAAAATCTGTAAATTGTACTTTTGTTGTGCTTTAGAGTCCTGTATGTTTCCAAGCTCATTTGTGCTTGCAGGATCTGTAAGGTGCCTAGATGTAAGTTAACATTGAAGAGACCCTATTGAACAGAACGAGAAAATATTTTCAAATGAGGTGGAGGAGGCAATACATGAAACTGACACAATGATGCATATAAAGAATGTAGTGTGTGTATGTAGTGTATTAGTGTGAAGTGCACAACAGAGCAGCAACATAGAGCACAAAAGAAGCTATCAGACCCGCAGCAGGGTACAAAAGGAGCTGTATTGAGCACAGGTGAGCAGTTAGGTACAGCATAAACTCTGAAAAGCACAGAATTTGTGGTCAGCATAAAATCCACCAGTTAATATTTTCCAGCTCTTACCAGTTTGTACCTGCTCTTTGGGTAAGAAGTTTGCAGTTCGGTAATCACATTACTGTTGAAATTAGAGCAGTTTTTTTTTCTCCTCACTCCTACATTAGCCTGGGCTAACATTATGATCAATAGACATGCAACAGACAGCACAGCATGCTTTCACCTCATTAAGGGGGCTTGCACTCTAGACGTGCTGAATGAGGCTTGTCTGTGAGGTATTGTGTGTTTGCTGCACACTAATTTTCCGCACTGTATGTGTGCGTATATCATGGTGATATAAGCAGTGTCTCGGAGATACTGTGGCATTGACAATTTCTCTGTTGCTGATGCGTTCCATCCAGAACCAGGTCAAACCAAGAGGCAGGACTGTCAGGCGTTCAGCAGTGGTCACTTGTGTAATGCAAGAGCAACAGACTTGCTATTCTGGAAGTGTTGATGCAGCTTTTGTGTCTACGTTCTAAGAGCCTGAAGTGAACATGTGGAGGACCATAATTCACAGATCTTATTCCACGTTTCCATCGGCGATAAGACCTTGACTTTCATGCAATCAGTTTGTAACATTTTATGGTGAGTTTTTGCTTTGTTGTGTTTTGGTGCATAGTAAAATGAATATGTGTTTCGAATTCATGCAATACAATTCTTCATTCATAATCAGTGGGCCAAAGTGCTTTATTTGTAAAACTGCATCTGAATACATGGAACATGTGTGTATGGATATATGTAATATATGCTCATATTCCTTTATATATTTACATAGATGCATGTAAATGTTTACACAATGCACACATTCCTGTAAATATACTTACACAATGTGCACATTCCTGTAAATGTTTACACAGTGAATGCACCTTCCTGTACATATTTACACAAAATAGAACCACATTCTTGATAGTTACAAATAATGTCACTCATTGCTGTAAATATCTACACACAATAGTTACCTCTCTGTGTACACTGCCACCGCTTGATTGAAACCATTCTCTTTCGTCCTCTCCTACGCTGACGACAATTTCTCCAGCAGACAGAACCCTCTCACTCACAGCAGATGACACTCATCACATTGAGAAAACGGTTGCTGTAACTGAATCCAACAACGATATCTAAGATCTGCGTCAGAAACCCGATGCTTGTCTGTAAGTTGGTCGCTGCCAGACTTGCCCTCTCCCCATGAAAGCTTCACATTCTGGGTCAGAGATTCGGTATTTGACGCGTAGCATCCTTAGAAAAGTTACCAAAAATTTAATTTTTTTTTTATATATAAGTTCATTACATTGAAATTTTTGTTATACTGAGATTAATTTTATATTGCGATTTATAGGAGTGCCAGGACTTCGGAAAAATTGTTATATTGAAGAATTCGGTGTATCGAATGTGTGGAAATTCTACCTGCATTAATAATGTGCACAACTTCCTCTAAATATATATATATACACGCACAAATTACTGGAAATGCTTACATGTTATTCAGTTTTGTTGGATGCCAGGTCAGGGTGACAAAATATTGCAATGTTAAACACGAGAGTTCAGTCTGTGGCCGCTGTGCGTCGTCTGTTGACGAGTTTACTATGTTCGGTTATCGAGTTTAAGTGGATCAGTCGTCTCTGTTCAAGCTGCTCGTGTCTCTGTTTACACTGCTTACCTTACCGAGCCACGTAGACTCCTAAATCGAACGTCTAGAAAACGTAGTCTGTTCGACATATGAAGATCGACCTGCGCAGTCCACACCTGTGATTTTCTTTATGGTACAGCCCAGCTTGTACATAAATATCATTTTTACAAATCTGAAATGTGAATGGCTTGTTAAGATAATCTCTCTCTCCCTGTGTCCCAAACACACACACGTGCGCGCAGAGAGAGAGAGAGAGAGAGCAATCGATAATATATAGATATATAATTATATTGACCCAAGTCTGTGACACTTCCAGGACGATTTCAATAAGGCGCCAATAGATGCCAGAACTAGTGAACTTTCAAGGCAATACGACAAAGGTATATATATATAGAGAGAGAGATTGTGTGTGTAGATGTGGCTCGATGCACTTTACAAAATCGAAACACGGAAAATTTAGTCACAGAATTAACCAAGTAGCATACATAAAGAACACAAATTATCATAAGAATGAAATTTGTTGATTTTTCTGTGCTGCTAATAACACTGAATATTTCCTCGTGTTCAGATGTAGTCGTTTGATTAAGCGCATTTGTATAGCACCTTTCTCCAGCAACAGCAGGACTCAAAGAAGTGGTAGGAGTGCACGTATATAGCGCTTCTCTGTCAAAAAGACGAGCTCAGGGCACTTTAGAAAGAGCAAACAACTGTCCAAGGAAGAAACAAAACACGAAGATGAAGCGGTGAGGTAACACAATGAGCCAGTTTCTCTGAGGAAGAATACTTCTGAACAGGTCATTTTCAGTCATTCCTTTTTTCTTCTTGACCAGTCCTAGGCTACTCCGACGGTACTGGTCGTCGGGCGAGTTATGGCTGGGGAAAGGTGGGGCACCTGGACAGATGTGACAGTTAACAACGTGCGCTGCTTTGGTATTATAAATCCCTCTTAGCACGATGAGCTCGACTGCCGCAGAAGACGAAGGCCTTTTTTTTTTTTTTTTAGGCTTCCCTAGGCTTTGCTATAGGGGTCCAAGAAAAGCTCTTCCATTGGTTGACCTGGTTAAAACCAACCAATCAGAAAGTTTGTTTCTATTTGTCGTCTTCTTCCTGCAGTTTTGGAGCCAATTTGGATTTTATCGGTGCGATTTTTGCGAATTGTTTTCTTGAAAACACGAGTGGCTCATCGAACAGTTTCCCGGAGGATGATTTTCTTGGTGCGCTAGAGAAAAATATTTAGTTGAAAGCGACTTAAAGCAACGATTTTAAAGATATTTGAGCCTTTGTTTGCTGCTAATTGATGGTTTTTGCCGATGTTTTCGATGAAGGTAGGTGTTCCATGCAGATAAATTTAATTTATTAATTTTTTTGAATAGTAAACTGTGCATTTTTTTAGATTATTATTGTTATCAGTGTAAAAGTATTATTTTTATTGCAAAGTTTAAATATTTTTCTTTCAAAAACTGTATAGGTTTCTTGGGTCTTATGTTTACCTGAGAGCAGCAATAATTAAAAGAACCACCCACCCACCACGGCTTCACCGTCTTAAGTTATACGCCATTGTTTCATTGCATCATTTTATTTTTCCATCGTCCTAAGAGGGATGGCGGTAAGCAAGTCCATAATGTTATGGCCAGTTCACTCTTTTAGATTTTAGATAACCATGATGGCGATACCGTGCTTCATTCATTTTCATGGTCTTGCGTTCCATTTCTTTAAACACGTGGTCTCGAATGCTTGAATTGTTTCCGTGTTAGCAAGTCTTCCACGTCAAGCATGAGTAGAATGGGCACTTTGAGGGATTTGTACAGTCTGTACTTGTTTGCAAACCGGATGGTGTTGGTGCACCAGGTCCTGTCCAGGCTGGCCATTGCTGTGTCACTGATGAAAATGCCAATGCAGATTTCTGCTGCCGTGCAACTGCATTCTCCGGAAAAGGGTGGCTTCCAGACACCTGGAACTGTTCACTTCTTCCAGCTCATTCTCCGTTCATGAAGATCTATGCTCTGCTGTCATCGTTAGTTTCCACCATGGCGGTGCTCTTGTGAACAGGTGCGCTTGTTACTTGGGGACAGGTACATTGCGTCCAGCAGGTTTTTAAACATGCATACTGAACGGTTTTAAACGGTTGTATTTGTATGCTTTTGAACAACTAGTTGTTCGCTTGCGAATAGTGTCAAGCAACGAAGTCTTGACTTGCAGCAGTAGCTTGGACTTAACAGTTCCTCCGACTGCAATCTAGAAAGTTTAAAAAAAAGTGTGTGTGTTGAGGGATGGGGTGGATGTCATCAGCATCACAGATGACGGTGGACACATAGCGCCATTATTGGAAGACCAAGCATGTGGGGAATGGGGTTTCTCTGAAGACGGGATGGAGGGAGGAATGGGGTGCAATATGCTGGTAGTTTTGTGACACGAATGCCAAGGGTGGCTGGGGGAGAGAAGGGATGGGGGTTGGCAGGCTGCCAACCGAATGTCGCAGACGGGGGAAACTCCCGGGCAATGTCAGCTAGTGCTGGCGCCGCTCAGGCAGACAGCAGCGCAGGCCCCGGGGGACACAGCGGGAGGGGCTGATGCAAGTGCCCGACAGTCAGCATCCGTCGGTGGAAGGCGCAGACGTGTCTTGTCTTCGGGCGTGCGAGAACCGAGCCCGTCAACGAGATATGAGGGTGGGGGGGGTGTTGCGGGTGGGAGTAGGGGTGTGGGTAGGAGGGGGTGAAAGAGCCCTCGACATACGAGTTCTGTGTGAAAATAAAAGCGGGTCCTCGACATACGAGCTTTGTGTGGGAAAAGTACAAGTGTCAAATGAGCAAGATTCCAAAGCAAATATGCTCGAAAAATCATCATCATCATCGTCGTCGTCGTCGTCGTCGTCGTCAAAATAGTAAAAAATAATGAAGCTCTGTTCACCTACCACAGCCAGGCTCAACGCGCTTTACTAAACCTACTTTACGCATCGTACTTATTTTTCCCAAACTGAAATACAAAACCTACTATAGAAAACTGACTATTTTTCACATATCGAAATATTTCCAACCAACAGACAAGCCACACATGCAAACACCACCACACACACACACACACACATGTCCACAGACTAAGGGGATGAGTAAACGTCGACAAATTTTATGCGTGCACAAAACTGCTCGTGAGAGCTGTAAATTAAGGCACTCTTTCTTTTCTCTTCCTTGCGGTAGCTGAGTGCTTGTGGCAGTCAAATGTATCCCGTGATCCTCTTTGCTTTTCTTTACAAACTTTAGCGCTACGTGTATACGTCACGGGGTCTAGTCTTACGTCTACGTCTTACCGCCTGGTACGCATGGTGACATAAGAGCATGGTGACGTGCAGCCATATCGTGCGATGCGTTACTCTACTACGTACCTCGTATACGTTACAAAGGACGTGCAACGTAACTTTAGAGTTGGTATCGTAATGTTACCATGAGATACATATGCGTCCCCATATCACACTCCACGCACACGTCACAAAAGAGATGGGACATAACATCTTATAGTTACCGTGCGTAACCATAGACGCCCTACGCACACGTACGTTGCAAAAGGAGATACATGGTCACGTTAACATTGGCTTCATAACAGTGGTGCGAGAAACGTCCCCATATTCTACCACAGTCAACGCTCAAAGGACGTGCAACGAAGTGATTTAAAGTTACCTTCGGTACTGCGCACACGTCACAGAGGATTTGCGACGTCACCTTAGGGTCAGCAGGTAGAAGTTCTCCCAAGTTAAGACCGACAGACACACACAGATGGACAGGGAGAAGTCATGCACTCCACCCCGCGGTCGGCGCGTACAGTCGCAAGGCCCACCTCGCGAACACAGGGCGCCATCGCCTGTCACGCGCATGCACGCACCCCGCCCCCACTCACAGCACGCGCCGTCAGTCGCCTGAAAGTCACTCGGCTGCTGCTGAACGCCGGCCATCAATCTGTGTGTGCGTGTATCTGTGTGTCTCCGTGTATGTGTGTCTGTGTGTGTGTGTGTGTTCCTGTCCGCCCTGTCGGCCACTTAGTTCCGACATTTCTCTCGTACCGGACAGTCCGTCTACTGCAGCAGGTGCCGCACCGCACGGACCTTCCGTCTATGCTGTACAGCAAACGGCAGACTGCCGCTCGTACTTCTCTGCAGGACTTCAACAGCTTTAAGTGGCCTGAGGAGCTTCATCACCTGAGACTGACCGTCTGACCGCAAAGGTAAGTTCAGGAAAAGTTAGTATGTGTGTGTGTGTGTGTGCGCGCGCGCGCGCGCAAACGTGCCTGCAGGATTGCTCTGGCTTGGCTGCTTTGTGTGTGTACGCGCGGGTGCGTTTTATGTCCGGCAATATCACATGTGAATAATTTACGAAACCAAACTTTCTAGCAAAAGAACATGTGAGGAAACTGTTTCCCTGGCGACCTCTTCGACGCAAAAACGACCGTTACGCTGAGCTCAACTCAGACGCCAGAAGATACAACTCGCTGGAATTAATGTTGTAGTCAAAATTAATTTTTCAAAACCTGACCAGGCTGGGCTTCAGCACTCGACAGGCTCCGTCGTACACTAGTGACGTTTTCCGTGGATCTGAGCCACATTCTCCTAAGATCTAAGATATGTGGTGACGTTCATGCTGTAGTATGTCGAGGTTAGTAGGTACTTCGACGGTCGAGACGTTGTGAGTGCCAGTACTTACTTTGTTTAATTAAAGTAATGTACTTGCGCACAAGTCCAGACTCTTTGTAAGATGGCTGGCTCTGAACACCCTCCCCACCAAAGACTTTTCTGGCTTGACGGTAATCCTTATGTGCGGCACGGGGCGGTCTGGTGGCGCAACTGTTATCGCCTGTATCACCAATGCAGTGAGGATTGACTGTCCTGAGTTCAGATCTCGTCTCGGGCACTCTATTATTTTTCTTCATGTGGCATCTGCTTTACAGGGCCAGCTGCTTTGCCTTAGTCGCGAGCTTGTCTACGGTACAGAATACACATGTATGTGTACACAATATGCACTGTATCCATTGGTTTCATATGACGTCATCGATTTTGTGGTCTCGTCTGCTAGCAGGTCAGCGCCATGTTGGGCACCACACTCACTAAGTCATACATTGGTCTCAGTATCTCTCATTGTAAACATGCCAGGTTGGGTTGTTTTTAATTGTTTCTATAAGACCGGAAAACAGAATGGAATTCCATCAGACCAACGATTTTTTTTTTTATCGTATTCCGTGTGTGTTATCAGTCTTCTACGCTCTTCTCCAAGCACCTGTGAAAAAAGCATTTTGTTTCTTTAGACTGAGACTGTGACAGCGGGAGAGGAGTGAAAGTAGGGGTGGATGAAGATCATAATGTTTGAAAACACATTCGATATCTTTGATAGATTCAAATTTCCATTTTTGGGAAATATAAGCTATGTAACCCAAACATTTACTTTGATCTTCAATTCCTTTTAAATTGGTCATCAATTTTCCTTTTTTTTCATGGAAAACATTCATTTCAATGCGGAACTGTTGTGGCTGTAAGACTTTTATTTATAGATGTGTGATATGCAGGTATACAGTATCAAACATTCTTTAAAAGCTCTTAATACAGTATGTGATGCATCATGTGTGTTTCTCTGTGATTAGATGAAATGAGTGTTCATCTGCATGCAATGATATGAGAGCGCATGTGCAAGCCCTGAAGTGTTACACAATATCCATTTAAAAAAGCACAACATACAGCTGCTGTCATCAAAAGAAAAATATTTGTAAGCAGACTTGATTTACTAAGAATTCATTCTAAATATTAATTTTTTAAGACATTGATTTTAATGCAGATTTTGTTGCAGAAAAAGTACAGTATATACAACATGCATACCAAAAACAACATGTCCTCGCTGAGAACAGTCACAGAAATTGAAAACTAAGAAAAAACTATAATTCAATGAAGTAGTTAATAATATGCTACTGTTTTCCTTAAAAATTCCACATAGAGAATAATCCTTGAATTGAACTACCCAGCTTCTAGCATAAAAATTTAAATCCTTTTCTAAAAGAGTGACTTGCACAACACACACATCCACCTCCCAGTTACCCAGTACCCTGAAGGCATTCAGTGTGGAACCATTGACAGAGACAGATAATAATTAGTGAGTGCGGTGACTACAACAAAATCCCAGTATCAAGTTCCAGCAAGGAACATTTGCCGCTGTATTTGGGTAAAATAACTGTCTCTTGCTTAGTTTAAAGATCCTACTGTTGGTGGATATTAGTAATCCGATCTCTTCAGCCCTTATATTTTCAACTTTCAAGGTGAAAAGGCAATAAACCCCCACACAGCTCTTTCCACAGCACTCGCACCTTACTCTAGCATCAGGGCTGGCACCAAATACAAAGTAATTTGTATTTAAAACCAGCCCTGTATCAGATATTTGAAACCCTTCATGAACCTTCACCTATACATTTTTCTTCAAAAGCTTGGCACTCTTTTTTCATTTTTTTTCTGGACCCACTTTGTTGCCTCTGATTGAAAAAGCCAGAGGTGTACACGTTTATTTTTAAAGTGCTGACAAAGCTGGCTGGTCTACAGATGTATGACAAACACGGTGCATGTTTGAGGCTGTTATTCCTCCACAAGAAGATTGTTATGTTTGTCACAAGGTTTTTCCTCTAACAGCTTGGAATGATGAAAAAGACACATCAACCTTACTGCAATGATCATGAATAAAATCTTCATCTTTATTAACTACTGATCGATCAAATAATAAGGTTAGGTCTGGTGGCAAATCTACAGGTAATGTTTTTGGTTTGAAATTACTTGGATATTTGAAAATTATGGACGAAATTGCAGAGCTAATGTGCTGTTGATGTAATTTAGCAAAACACCATCATGTTCTTGCTTTGTTGGAGGGTTCACTGCAAGGTGGCTGTTGCAAACAACTTGAATCCATTCCATTACGTTTGCCAGCCAGTTCTTCCTCTGTCCACCATCATTCCTAGCTACCCTGAAGGTCGGCTTCATGGGGGAACCAGACCAGGCTGCGCCGCTTCAGTGTTGTGAGAAGGTGTTCCTGATGGTTCACGAGGGTTGTGTGACGACCTTGCCCTAGGATATTCACAAACGCCTCCTCAGGAACTCGTTTTCCAATGCCTAGATTCTCCTCTGTACCAGCAAGCAAAGTGTCTCACATCCCTACAACAGAATGGGAAGAAGGACGAACTGTGTAATTAGCACTTGGTAGCCAACCTCGCTTCGTAACTACGGCCCGAGGTGACATACAGTACAGTAAGCATACCCGTATATCATACACACCACAGACACCTTTATTTACAGTACACGCATATTTACACACATGTATACGGTACAGTATTACACACAGAGCACACTGCGTACACGATCTACACAATAAAATAGTCATATGTATACCACACGTAACACTCATCTGTCCACTCCACAGAACAGGCCAGCGTGTACAAGATGTACACACGCATCTGTATACCCGACATAATACTCATGTGTACCCCACGTAATACTCGTATGTATACCCAACAGAACAGCCATGCGTGTGTCATGTAACTGTTTGACAAGACCTCGGTCTGTAGTCCGTTATTATCAAGCTGTGGCGTCGTCAGCCCCGTGCGACCCCCCGTCTCGTCTTTAGCGCCGTAATCACCCAGGTTACGTCCTCTAACACCTTCACAGGTTCCTGCTGTCTCCCCGTCCTTCAGCAGCCAGTCACGCAAAACGCCTCCACCTTCCCGTTCCGCCCTCCTCCCACCTCCATCCGTTCCACCCCACCCCCACTTTCAACGTCGCCCCCCCCCTCACCCGACTCCCTCCTCTACCCTCCCGCCTCGAACTTGAACGCCTGGCGCGTGCTGGGCGTAAACGCGAAGACAGGAGACAAGTGGAACGACTAGCAGTCAATCGTTCGGCATGGATCTGCAGCACCGCCACTTGAAAGACTGTCATCGATGTGCGTGGAGCGTGAGGCCTTTTTTTTTTTTTATTTCTTTCTAAGGGAAGCTGCTAGAAAAGGGAGATAATCTACGAGGGGTCACACGCTAAAGGGCTTGTCATAAGAACCGCTAATTGTGTCACGTGGAATCAGCAACGGGGACGTTTCACAGATGGGGCAAGTACTTGAAGACTTCTTTCTCCACACCCTCTACCGGCAACTACACTGCACCGTCACCAACTAAAAAAAAAACAAACATTAAAAACGCTTGTTGTTGTAAAAGGCCTGTAGTTCACGGGGTCTGAACATAAGGGAAAATGCTGTCGCTGTTGCTGCTAATAATGAAACAATTAACGATCAGAGTTAAATATAACCATGGCTGCTTTCTAGAAATAAACAGAACAGGTACTTGTCTCCTAGTTAGAAAAGTACATCTGAAAGGAAACGATTAGATTTACTTATACTAAATGGACTATTTTTTAATTGCTAACAAAGATAGTCTTTTTCTGGTCTCAGTCATGAACATAAAAGATATTTTGCCTGACAGCATTCTCACATTTTGTATCACCGAAAATATAACTCGATCGCATTATAACTTCTGTTAGTCACATAATCAGTTCTTTTTAAGTGACTAATGCAAAACAAAACAAATTCATTGTATTTTATTTTATCTGCATGATCAAGTGGCGCTAGACGGATAGTTTTGCATTGCATAATTTTGTTATATTAAATACCAAAATGGAGAAAATGATGGTCGACTAACCCTTCGCTAACATAAAATTGTTGCAAACGTTATGATTCAAAACAAGTTTGTAAAAATCCTGATACACTAAGCTTTTGTTTTCTTGCACACGGCACAATATTCAACTTACTCCTCTGTACACATAAACGGAAATATAACTGAAGAGGTTAAGGAATTTTTTCACATGTTTATATATACTGTTTATACATAAAAAGCATGTATAAACATGTGTAAGAAAGGTAATGTATATTGATAATAATATATAACTACATATTACAGACATAATTATATCATAAGATATATGCTAATTTTGTGATATATGTTTTTATATATATATATATGCGTCTATATTAACGGCGCTAGTTTGCTCTGATTTAAAGAATATTTAGTAATCTTAGTTTTCTGAGCAAGAGTCAGTCACTGTTTTGGAGCGGTACTGACCACGCAAATCTCACGTTTGCTCTGATTTGGCTAAAATTTTCCTGTCCCCCATTTAAGGTAGGTAAACAATTCCGCGCGCAGGACTGACAATAATAACAAAAAAAATTTGTTCGGCTCATTTCCCCGAATGTAAACGAGGCCATTTGGCTATAAAAATGCAGAAAGTGTCATGTCCTTGCAGAAAACCAGTCGGCGTGAAGCGGTCGTCATCCCTGTGTTGACTTTCTTCTCAGAGTTCAGAACAGCGCCGCCTGCTTGAAATCCTGTGACACAACAGTTTGTGTCTAATCCCGGACTTCCACCGTTGTCCCACGTCAAACAATAGGACGTCACGTGACATTTATTGCAAGACCAAGAACAGATCTGTCGTTTGTAATAATGCTGGACCAAACACTCTCTGTAACATAGACCCACAGAATCCCGATGTTAGGGTAGATGTTAAGGGAAAATGCTGTCGCTGTTGCTGCTTATAATGAAACAACGATCAGAGTTAAATATAACCATTGCTGCTTTCTAGAAATAAACAAGAACAGGTACTTGTCCCCTAGTTAGAAAAGTACATCTGAAAGGAAACGATTAGATTTACTTATACTAAAAGGACTGAAGAATAAACCTAAGATTTGTGAGGTTATACATGTTTGACTGATACACATTATCTTGCCCTACAGCACAATGCTGTTCCTGTTTCTGCTCAACAAAGCTTCAGAGACCGTGACACAGTATTACTCGTCATACATAACAATCACTTGCCAGCAGCGAGCACAAATTACGGCCTCGTCTAACCCTGCTAATTATTTCGCAGGTAATGAAAGGGATAAATTATTTACAAAGTATTAGTATTCACCATGATGATGATGATGATGATGACGATCGCATTATTTATATAGCGCATAATCCCGCTCACGAAGGAGCATGCACTCAGTGCTTAAGACAAGTAGGAGACATGGACAGAATACGAAGAACGGAAGGAGAAATAACTATGCAGACAAGGAATAAAAGACAAACATAGAAGACAGGGAACAAAGAATAAAGGTGGAGAGAAAGACGATCAGACGGACTAGTCGATGGTCTATAATCACAACTATTGACAGTTATGTTGACTGGTGTCAGTAGTACTGGTCGTGGAACAGATTACTGCGGAAAGGGAGCAAAAACGGATACACTATGTGTGCTTAGATAAAACTTTATTTATCCCAGATGTTTATTTATTAGATGCAGCTTTCTAGGTGGAAGCAGAACAACAAAACAATACCACAACACATTCATATCCGCTCTACCAAAAAAACAACAATCAAACAAAAAAACTCGTACAATCAAGGTTCAGGCTTACATCTGATCTATATTCAATCACACTCAGTAGGGTTGAGAAGTCGCGCGGCCGAAACAACGGACAGCCTCAGTCTGTTGGTCTACATGCAGGTAGACACGATCGGTGGCCTGATGGACATTAATGAACACTCGCGACAAGACCTGCCTGTCATCGCGTAGAACAGCAGACACTTTCACAAGTTTCTGTCTGAAGGTCCCTCTGGGATGTCTCCAAAACTTTAGAGCAGGTGTAGGTAACGGGATTCAAACTGCTTTTGTCCTTCGCTGGTAAACTGTTGTAACAACTGAAAAACTTAGCAGTACAGTACACGCTCTATATGGGATACATGTGTGTGTGTGCGTGTGTGTGTGTGAGAGAGAGAAAGAGAGATGAATTTAGTTGTTGAATAATATTAAGAAAGCAATAGTTTTTTTCCCCAATTGCTCGCGTTCTCTTTTTCTTTCTCCCTCACTCTTACATGCATATACTCACGAACACACAGATGGACACGCGCGCTCGGGCATAGACACAAAGTTAAACACACACAAACACAAACATACACGTAGTAGCCGCAGACTCACAAAGATACTTAGACACAAACGCGTTCCCTACACCGAGGCATAACGAGCATCGCCGCGAATGTCACGTGATTACCACATGATCTTCAGCGATCAGGTGCTGGCGAGAGTTGCTCGCTGATCGATGGCGTCCAATGCGGTGAGTCAGGCGTGACCGGCGGCTGTGAGGATCGATGCGCGGGTACAGCCGTGCGACGTCACGAGCTACACCCCACACTAATGTCCGCGCCTCCGGGTGCACCCCACCTCTCACTCTCCGCCCCCTCCCTCCCTTTTGTCTCGCAGGCCGCACAGCACGCGCGCGCCTACACGCAGCCGTATTGACTGTTAATTGCATTAATTGTTAGGCTTGGTACATCATCCATCATCGGCGAGGTTTAGGTGGGAAAACAAAATTGGGAAAAAGAAAAGAAAAGAAAAAACAAAGCATATGCTCGTGCTAAACCGGAGCCCACTCATATCCACCCGTAATTCTTCCCCTCCTCCCCACCCGTCCCACCCTTTTAAGCCCGTGTAAGTCTTCATCAAAGAACAATATTTCTGTATGCTTCCTCCTACCCCATTCCACAGCCTGTATTCAAACCACACGAATTAATTCTGCTTTCAAAGCAGTTAAGCGGGCTGTAATTGAACTATAAGGCGCACCCCGATTAAACCAACACTGGACCTGGTGTTGTTTACTGACAAACTAGTTAGTGAATGACCTGCGTTTGTCATTTTGTCCTTCGTGACCTGAACATTTAGACCTGTGCTATGTGCGTTCGTGTTTATCGTCCCGAGGTAGAAAATTGACAATTCGAGTTGCTTCGGCCTTTCGGGCGGGTGGCAGTAACTGCGCAGAACTCGTAGCATCGACACAGATCTTGCGACAGTTGCGGCTGACGTAGATGGCGCTAGGGGAAACCACTCCCTACCCTCCATCCACCCGCGGTGTCAATAACAAGACTTAATCATGTCGGTACCCATAAAGTTAATACCCTGCGAGGGAATACATCTTTCAGATGAATGATAGCATTACACCGCCGAGAAATTAAAGCGATTGGCTGAAAGACATTCCTTCCCCTCTACCACTCTTTTTCGACCTAATGACGAGTATTAAACCGGCTCTGAAAATGACGGAGGGGTGGGAGTTCAAGTTCATCAAAAGACGACTTTTTTTTCTTCCGGGTTTTGATCTGTCGGTGGGGTTTACTGCGGCGTGGTGGGGGGAAACCATTTTTTTTCCATATGCGCGCGCATCCTCTGTTTGAATTGCGCGTGAAGTGCTCATGAAGCGCCATGAAGAGAGAACTGCGCATGACAGGCAGATGGCGCGCGCTTGCGATTAGCTGATGGCGCGCGACGTAGGAGTCGCTCTCCTAGTCCTCGCCAGACAGGAACGTCAAGCGAGGCGTCAGCGGGTGTGGAACGTCAAGTGTCCTTGGAGCCGGCTTCACGCAATCGTCATTTCCTGGTGGGCCGCAAGATCTGATGCCACCCGGACACTTTAAAACCTCGGGAACGTCAGAGCGGGTGGCCGGCGAGATGGAGGCTGAAGGACAAGTGCTGACGGAAGGACTTGGAAAATAGCGTGAAGCATCGTTCCCTGCATGCTCAGGAAAAGAGAGCAGGATTATCTATTATTTACGATAGTAGAACTAGCTATAAATACTCTTTTTTAACATCCAGCCATTGTCCTTAAAATAAAAATCTGCAATAAACTGCATGATATGTGGCTCATCGTCATTACTGGGAGAGGTCCTGGAGCCTTGTGGTCACTGTGCTCGACCATGAAGCAGAATGTCGCTGTTTTTGAGGTCTGCTCGGTAAAGGGTAAGGTCATCCCATAACCTTTTTCAGGTCGTTGGGGAGTGAGGTGTTAGAAACCTCACTTTTCTCGGGATCATCATTTACATGAGGGTGGTGCCAATCTCCTCTCCCTCGATGCCTTACCTTCCCCAACCCTCTAAGGAGTCAGGTACCTATTCCCGTCAGCTGGGTCGACTGGGGGAAGTTTGCTGCGCTTATCGGGAATTGAACCAGCGTGCTCGGTTCGGAAGCCAGCACTCTAACCACTCCGCCATCCGCTTCCCTGGTCTGCTCGAGCCTGCGGTGGAAGAACTCCACCTGATCACCGAACAGCTTTACAGAAGAAATAATAATAATAATAATAATAATAATGAGTGGTTTCTATAGCCCATACTCAGCTTCGTAAGGAGCTGCGGTTGAAAAAGGATTAGCATTGTGTGAAGTGTTGTTGGGAGTAATGTTCAAGGAAGAGGTGTGTTTTCAGCGCACATTTAAAAAGATTCAATGGTGGATAGGTGGCGGATATGGAAGGGGATAGAATTCCATTGTTTTGCTGCACAATAACTAAAAATTCTGCGACCGTATGTTGTTCTGGTGACAGGAATGGTTAGGAAACAGTCAGCAGACGATTTATTAACGTAAAGGTAGTGGAATAAGGTAAGGCTTTCTAGCGATTTAAACATGGTGAGCCACTCTAAGACAATATGCAATGAAAGTTTTTATACGCATCTGTTTAAATCATTAATCAGAAGCTCGAGGAACCAGAAAGCTAGATGTAGCAGCTAGCTATGTAGCAAACAGAGAGAGTCGGGGAACAGTTAATGATGGTAACGGGGTGGTGTGGGGTGGGGGCTACAGTAGTTAGCAGCCCTGAAGTTGAGCGAAGAGAGAAAAGGACTAGAAAAACAAACTTTAAAAATTTCTTCCTGGTATTATTGACGTGTCTGAGCAAAATGTAGACAGTACAGACTGTCATCAATAGATTCCCTTGACAGGTGTACTTTGCGATTTGTTTTTTCTCAGTAGAATTGTCATCTTTCTGTACACTTTGTGGTCCAAACAGAATTATTTTATTTTGAAACGTGCTCTTCATTGTCTAATCTTTCCAAACAGAATTATGTGTAGTTTTCATTTTGAAAGTGCTTTCTGTTGTAAAAAAAAAGTCCTCACTAATCATTACCCATGCTTAAAATTTTATAAAACAAGAGGAATCTACATCTGGTCAATTTTACATGCGCCGCTGGTTAATGTGTATTACTGTAAAAGATTCTCTACAGTCTTACTGTATAGCCTGTAACATTATGAACTTGATAGTATTACATCCAATTACAATATAAAACTTTACTAATTAATAATTTATAGCGTGTCGCGCCCTACGAACCGCATAGTGTTTCACATGAATTCTATAGCGTGTTACATGTAATAAATTCTACGGTTCGCTACAAGTATTACAAACTTTAACAAAACAAAGTTAAGGAAGTTATATAAGTTAGAAGTTAGAAGACTGTTGTGAATTAAGCTCTGTGATCCAAAAGCTCGTTTCTGTCCGATTTTCATCTGACGTCACGGGATGGCGATGGCGGTTTTGAGGGAGGCCGGCGATAAGCGAACCCTTAGGGGAATAAACCCTGTGTCGTGTGAACACATTTCCAAGCCCTTCCTTTCCGTTGTTTTGCAAATTACCGTCGATCGACTAGGCAAGCTGCGCGTCCTATTTAAAAAAAAACAACAAAAAAATCCAATATTTTTAGTATTAACACCAGCCAATATGGCGGCTCCAGGCCGCCTCTGATCACAAGCTTGACAGCCAAAAGGGCTGCCGCAAACAGATTCGAGATCCGGGCCTAAAACACGCCGGAACATTCTAGATACGCAGAGCCAGATTTAATTTGCGGTCTCCGGGTCTTTTTTTGTAGCAGCGATGTTAGTGAATTATCGCTTTCAAGGCGCAACAAGTCTTTGACCGGAGCTTGAGCGAGCCCCAGGCCGGCGATGGGCGCTGCACCGTTGTTCTGCTGTCAGTGTCCTTGATGTACTTGTTGTATGCAGTGTCAGTTTGCAGACAGTGTGCACGTTAACATGCGGGGAGAAGGTGGGGGGGGGAACACATTTAGTGATGGGGGGCGCTGGGAGCTGAAGATTTTGAAACACAAGCCGGCATGTGGTCACGTGTGCTGGTGAAAATCGTTCTGCGTAAATCTAAAACAGTATTTTTAAAAATTATGTTCTAACAGGCAGGCAGGCAGTCATAGACAGACAGACACACAGTTAAGCTGAGAGTTGGTAATTAGAGAGACTGACAGAAACGTAGCGATATCTACAGGTAAATAGAGAGAAAGAAAGAGAGATAAACAGAGGGTAGATAGAGGAAAGAGTGTTGGAATAGTGAGAAAATAATTGGCTTCGCCATACACATGTTGTGTTTTAGACACAGTAAACCACTTTACTTCCCCGTAGCTATTAGACAGGAGGAGTTTTTACTTCATCTTTCTACAATCATCAGCTAGAAGGCTGCAAAAATAAAAAAGAAATCCGAAGGGTTAGACCTAGCAGCTAATCATGTTCAGCCGGAAAAAAATGAGGGAGGTGATTGTAGATAGTGAAACAGTCAGACATAGATACTACAGGATGTTCTAGACATCCGGAAACTGTTGTACTATCCTGCTGTCTTTCAAACATTTCCCGGAAGTTCACTTGCTGACCACGGCAATATCTAAAAGAGGCTTTCTTGTCTTCAGCAGCTACCTAGCAAGCTAACATTCTCCTTTGTTAGACTACTAAGCACAATTCTTGTCTGCCCTGCAACTAAAAAGCTTAAATTCTCCTTCGCTATAGCTAGCAAACACTTCTTGTACATTCCTGCATCGCTGAAGGTGATCAAAAATATTTTAAATTTCTAATTCCCTTCAGGTAGTGTAGGGGATAGATGCGACCCCCCCCCCACTGAAAAGCTGAAAACTTGGACCACAGTCTGTCCATCATGCGGACAGGTAACAGTTGCTGGACCGAATTTAGCTTCGCACTTGAAGCACCTTTGAACCGCCAGACTGGGAGCCTGTCAAAGAGCGGGTAATGCCCGCAAGCATCTGAAATCGTCAGCGACTGATCTTTTATCGAAACTCATCGACTGCGTCATCGATCTCGCGATGCATGACATTTACAGGGCAGCGCCGCTGACTGAGGCACACAAAACCGCGGTTGACAAAAACTCTCTAGTTTATGCGCCGACAATGGCAGCATCTCCACTGGTTTATAGATACTTTCTCTGACTGGCGAAAATCATTTGGTTTAATGATGATGATGATGATAATGATGATGATGATGATGATGATGATGATGATGATGATGATGATGATGATGATGTCTATAGCACATTTCCTCTCATTACTGTCGAGCTCAATGTGCTGTAAAATGGAAATACACGTAAAGACATGTAAACACAAACACAAAAGGTAAAAATCACATTCAGAAACAAACAATACATATCAATAAATGTACAAAGACATAGTACAAGCCGTGAAAATAAGATAGAACAGAGAATTAGGCACACGAAGTAAGCCACTACAAGCCACTATAACAAAATATCAAAAGTATAACAAGGCTTGTCATCATGGCGAGGCGAAAAATATGATACCGCAGTTGTGTGTTGAACTGTGTGAAGGACACATCGCAACAGACCCGCTGTATGAAGACGATGTTTTAACAGAGAGAATATAGTTTAGAAAAAAAACTTTCGATTTTTACAGAACCTAGACTGGTTTATAGATGTCTGTAATTTTGGGAAATCTCTGAATTAGATGATGACAATGGTTTACGGGAAACGCCTGTCCATCTGACATGCAGTATATATATATATATGACATAAATTATCCCCCTGTAGCAATGTCTACAGACTGACCACACCACAGTTCCAATAATCCGCTCTTTACCTGTCTCTATTGACATCACTCACTTCAGGTTCCCAATGTGTACCTGTGTCTCGGTACATTTGTACTTACCTGTTTGTACCCGGATGTCTAATATTATGCAAATTATCAGAATGTTTTGTTTTCAGTTATCAAAATAGAAACTGTCAATCAAAAACAGCGGACGTGTTTCAGTGACTGTATACTACTGTATACTTTAAAGGTCTAATAGGGAGGGTTAAAACTCAGTGCAAGATACTCTTTAACCAAGTCTGGGTGGATACTTCCGTTTTCGAGATACACGTTTAAAAACCTCGAATTACAGAAAAACGTCACTTTTATCCACAGACAAGCCTAACAAACATTTTATCCCAGCTCTCCCATTGGTTGAATCCTTGACAAGATCAGTGTATCCACCAACTGTCGTGACGTATGTGTTGTTCATCTCATTCTGTCCTTGACATCCATGATGTGTGGGTTTGTATCTGGAGAAAGACAAGGGGGTTATTAAATAGATTTGTGGAAATAATATTTTGCACTGAGCTGTACCTCGTTATCAGAAAAAATGCTACTTAGTTGACCTTTAATTTGTATTTTCCTTTTCAAAACGAGACGTAGGGAACCGGGGGGGGGGGAACCCTTAACATCAACACCGTGACTTTTCCTTTTCATCTGGTCTGTAATTCGACTAACGGCGATGATAAAACAACTGCCTGTCAGTCCAGTTTGCGACCTTCGGAAATTAAGTTCGTGGCTCCGCTCTAGATTGGCTGAATTCGGTTCTGCGTACTTCATATGAGAAATGTCATGACGTCAGCAACGGTGTTTTTCTTTGTTGTTGTTGTCTTTACGTGAGCGTGTGCGTGTGCGTACACGTGTGACCTTTCACGTGCTTCTTGCAACTTTGACCTTTTTCATTGTCGTTGTTACGCTAGTGGCCTTTTGACTTTGCCAAAAAACAAAGAATTCGCCATAATTAAGCGGAAAGATGTCAATAGCAGAAACCTACGCATGTGTGTGTGTGTGTGTGCGCGCGCGCACCCATGCGTGTGAGCTTGTGTATGTGTCTGAGAGAGAAAGAGACAGAAAGAAAAAAGAAAGAAAACACGAACAAGAACGAAAACTTAGGTTTATATTCTCACAGATATTCGGTGTTATGTTGTGTCCATACATTCGCCATCAAAGATTATTATGTATATCCGATACATCCCACCATGCGCTCATATTATATATATATATATATATGATAGGTTTGCTGGTCCGAAAACTAGGAGGTTGTTTACAGTCTCGGATGCATCAGTCATCTTGAGAATTCTCCGATTCTTGAACCTTAAGTGCCTCTTGGATGGTGGCTGTTTACAAGCAGACAAAAAAGTCTTGCATTTTTTCTTGCAGTTTTGTTGTTGTTAGTTGTGTTTTCTGAAAGTTAGAGTTTGTTTATTACTGGACGGAATGTTGGTGATGTCAGCTGGCTGGTCTGCCTTCCTCCTCGCTGACTGTTACTGGGTTAGATAAATAGAAGAAATATGGCTGCATGAAACAAAGCTGTGGCATGCTTACTGTGTTTTATATCAATAAAGCTTTGTAACTTTAAAAAATCAAAGCATGTACTTGATCGACAGAACAAGTAGGTCACTGGTGTTAAAAAGGAGAAAGAATGGTGTTCTGAAAAGCAGAATGGGTACTGTGGGGAAAATGATCGGTGTTTTGATCACGTAATCTTTCCACTCACTCTACTTCCGCTCGCAATAGCCGGAAGTGCCGGAGAGTGATCACCCCTCTTAAGCACTCTTTGCTGATCTGTGACTGTAAAGCCTTCTCCGACCTGTTGGCATTGGCGGAGAACCAGAACATGACTGCTCGCGTTTCAACGGAATTCCCAGGCGAGGGAAGGCAACAGGCAGTATCGTTTATGCTGCAATTCCCGGGAATTTTTCTCTCCGAAACAAAAACGAAACGATCTGGTTCGCATGTGCCGGCAAGGACGCTCGCCCACTGGTTCTGTTTTTCTTGACCTCCTCCCAAATTAATTTCGGCATCGCCGAGCACTGGGATGATGCTAGGAACATGGGATTTTACACAGTGACACGAATGGACTCTCTCGACACACACACACACACACACACACACACACAGAGAATGATACATGCAAGAAAAGAAAGAAACGAGGGAGAAAATAAAAAAAGGAGAGGAAAATTGCTCAAGTTACATGCACAAACAAAGACATACACACATACACACACAGATCGAAGCAGAACGAAGAGAGAGAGAGAGAGAGGGAGAAAAAAGAGAGTAGAAGGAAGAGAGGGAAAAGCGTTCAAAGAACACGAGCACGCACATAAACACATACACGGAAGCATATACATAAACACACACATACAAAGCTCACTATTACCCAACGTGTGCAAGCGGACGGAGAGACCGAGAGAGGTGGGAGCGAGTGAGTGTGTGTGTGTGTGTGTGGGAGGGGGAAGGAGAGAGAGACAGACAGAGAGTGCTGTGTTTGTTCAAGGTATCTTGCCAGCTTTTAGTGTGATTGCCAGTCGCTCTCGATGCGGGAGACCGGTGAGTGGCATTTACGTGATCACGGGACAGCGCGAGAGAGACGGAGGGGATGACGCGGTCCAGGCTTAGAGTTAATGTAATTTGACAACCTTAAAGCTCACCCCGACCACGGCGACTGGACACAAACCACATTGTCCGGCCTCACGCAAAACTTGGCTCTCTTTTCGACCAAGAGCGTTTTAATCGAAACAAAAAAAAAAAAGAAAAAAAGAAAAAAAAATACCAGGGGCGTTTGCGGAGACATGTCACGAAGCACGGGAGAGAGAAGGCAGGATATAGTAGTCTGTGCATGTGCGTGCACGCATTGCTACTAAACTTGTGCTACATCCAGAAATGACAGGTCTGGCGGACTGCTGACTCCACCCGCAAAGTCCAAATGCGGGTGCCAGAGACCAGCAACTTCCATTTTTGTTTGCGCTGGCACTCTGACTAAAGTGCTCGAATGTTTGCTTCAAACACACGTTATCTTTAAATTTAACTTTTTCTGTAAATTTTATCATTATCTTTGTCACCCCCGGGAGCTGACATTTTTCATATCGTCACTCACGGGGATCTAACACCCCGAATCACTTCACACATGCCTTCATGTTCATTCTTCTTACTTTCCCATGCACGCTCGGAAATCGTCATATCCTGAACACTTTTTCAGTTACAAGAAATCGTCAAGCCCTGAGCCCATTGTTAATTCAAGAAATCGTCTTCCCCTAAACCCTTTGTCATTTTCAAAAATCCTTACTTTGAACCCTTTGTTTATTTTAAGAATCGTCCAACCCTGAACCCGTCATCCGTTCCAAGAAACCTTCATCCCGTAAACCCTTTCTCGTTTCCAAGAAACCATTTTTACCTTGGACCTTGTCTCAAGTGCAAAAAATATACACTGATCCCTTTCTCAACACCACGAAGCCGTCATACCCTGATCCTTTTTGTCAGCTACAAGAAATTTCGACGCCACCAGTAGAAATAAAGATCCTAGATAACCGTATTACGGCCGACAGGAAACCATCAACAATGAAGCACCCGATTCTCAAAGGAACGAAAACGTTTAACCGAGCCCGGCGAATCGATTCCGGGTGATTAAGATTCAGCTTCCATGTGAGCCATCCTGATGTCGGCCGCCGTTGGTCTGTGTGTGGTCAACGTATAGTCCGGACCAACAGTCGCGCCGCATCAAATTGCACTCCGTATCGCAGTGCCCACAAAAAAAGGACAATTAAGAGGCGAGCTTACAAAAGCATCTCATGTTTGGAAAATGAGAAGAACACAAATCGCAGCGGGACCAGGCCGTTCAGTTCACAACTGCATCGATTTGAACTTGGAGTCGGAAATGATGAGTTAAAAAGTCGAGTGTATGTGAGGAGGGCGGTAGGGAGGGGGGGAAGAGGTAGGGTGGGTTTTGAGCTTAAATTTCATCCCATGCTGCTTACGTCAGAGAATCGTGTGTATTCGATAATGATTACTGCTGTACATCCAGAAAAATGTGAATGTTTGAAAATTTACGGTGGGTATGCTACAGAATATTTCTGTCCACGTCAGCAAGTGCTGCTGTACACACCTGAGCAGCGAGCTGTATACGTCACTAAATTTTGCTGAACGCGTCAGAAGTTTCTGCTGTTGCAAGTCTGCGAATGTCGTTGTACCCATCAACGAATGATGCACCGACGGAAAAGGTATTTATTCAGCTGATTATTTAAGCAAGTGCCTTTGAGAATGGTTGTTGTAACACGATATGTTAGTAGTAGTACTCGGCCGCATACTCTCCGGAGACTGACTACGTCCCACGTGGCTTCGCAAGTTGCGAAAAATTGTCGCCTTTTCTGTCCAAACCAGTGAGCCACCAAGAAAATTATCACCATTTATCACCAACGAAAGAGCTGACTGTTGCCGGTCGGTCACCTGTGGATTGCTGACCATGCACACAGCCGGTCAAGCATTTCATAACGGACTCGACTGTCTACAGACTGTTGGAAAAAGGACACTAGACCAAATCACCGGGACCTGAGTTATAGCTGCAACATGTATGTGCAGCAGCTCAAGCTCTGTCACTGAATCATTGTTGTCAGGATGGATGGGGTTAAACATCAGTCTTGCGATGGGACGGCAGCTGTGCTTTTTGCTTAACACTGATTATAGTGCGGAGTGAAAAGCAATTTGACAAAGTCAGAGCTCCACTTGTCACAGGCACAAGACACATGCTCCAAACTCACATAAAAACCGCCTCACTCTTCGTTTTTTTTTTTAAAGAACTGATAATCGGAACAAAAGAAAACATAAAATGCAATTAGACAAAGAACATCAAACCTTTTGCTCGTCGCTGGCACAGGACACTGCCACAAGAAACTGTTCTTTTTGGGGGAGAAGGGGGGTGAGGGGTTCAAACATGTTGATAAATCAGAACCAAAATAAAACTTAAAGTACCTGTGAAATGTGGAATTGAAGGAGATGGTCCTGTGCGTGGATGGGGATGAGCTGAATATGGGAGCTGATGGTCTTGTGTTCTTTTTTAAGCTGCATTCGCTACGCTGTACCCTTCAACCCCTTTCAGCCTGTGCACGGGGGAGGGAGGGTGCTCACGGTGTTGGCTTCTCGTTCCCTTTCACAAGTACTCAGTCCTGATGTATCCTAGTAACAAAATGCAGTTATCCTAGCACACATCAGAGAGAGAGAGGAGATATGTTACACAGGACCCCTACTCTTCTACATCTCTGGACACACACACGCGTGCACACACACTTAGACACACACACACACACACACGTGCACACACACACACACACACACACAGTGAGAGAGTAAGAGAGCGAGAGAGCAGCGCAGACATCTGCCTCCATTTGCACCAATCCCGATGGTGCCGGAGGAAGGGAGAGAACAAAGTGTACCCTACCTCGCTTCCGGCAGGAGTTCATTTCTCCTGAGAGCTTCGCTCAGAATGAATTAGTCGCGGGGTGGCCCCGCGGGAAGGCGCTGCAAACCGTTATGCGCGCGATCAAAAACCAGTTTTATGCTGATCGGCTGCTTGGTACCCAGGTCCGCCCTCAGATGAACAGGCCCAGTTTCTGTCACTAGGTCACTGCGGATTGAGCAAGAACTTTCGGGACGCAGGGGATGGCCGAAAAATGGGGAGTCGGTGGAATCCACGCAAGTCTTTGGAAAGTAATATTTGTACATGTTGATTGATTTGCCTGATTTGCCACAGGGCGAGAGCGTAGTCTTCTCTACGTGATTTGGGGGGTTTACGTCGCTCCAAACGTAGCCGTGTAAATGGTTCATTTGGAGACAGAGGCTGGGCTTACAAAGGCAAGGATTATGTAAGTGGGTAGCAAGGAAACACATTACAAAAGTTGTTGTCAGTTCTTCTTCAGTAGAACTTATTTAAGTAGCTATGTTTCATATTTAAACAAACTTGCACAGGACACAAACTGAGCAAAGAAAAGAGCCGTGTAAAGAGAGTGCAAAGGTTTACTGTAGTATGACATGGACCCATTTTGTTTCGTCTCTTCACTGACTTCAGTGAATCTCATGAATAATTCTCAATCGACTATAACCTTTAGATGAATTTATGACGAAAAAGATTTTCCATAACCTCTCAAACTCTGTAGCTGAATGGTTAATGCGCTCGGCTTAAGCAAAGAATGGTTTGCGTTCGAGTCTTTTTACAGTCAGACGCTGGAAAAATCCTTTCCTCCGAATTAAGACTGATCGAGGTACTTTATAAATAACAAACAACATACGAAACAAACTACAAACGATAATAGCCTCTCTTTACACACGGTGTTACCGGGGCAATAACTTACACGCGTCAGAACTACGATACCAACGGAAGTAAAACAGCATACAGAGCCTTAATGTTGTTTGTTATTGTTCTGTTTATAGTTTTCTTTTCTCCATCGCTCTTTCTGCTTCCGTATTGTCCTTATCGTCGACATCCTTCTTAAATCTACGTGGCAGACTGAAGGTGAAACAATGAGAACTGGAAGGTTCTGGGTTCAGGTTTCATCTTGGCGCACACGCTTTGGAGGAAACGACTGATCACAGTGTTGATTATCGGGGATGGTGAGAAAGTTCTGGGTACTCTAGCTTCCTCTCTGTTGATCCATATCCTCCACTAGGTGGAGCAGTTCGTTAATCAAATGAACCACCTGACCAGCACAGTGAAGGGAGACGACACAAAGCTTGTGCGGTGAGTGTGGGTATTTTGGGTGAGGGAGGAAAAAGGAGGGAGGGAGAAATAAGGGTAAGATGCACGAAAGAAGGTTCACAGTGCGATATCACCACTAGGGAAAAGCATTTCTCTATTATATCGACCAGGCAACCGTCCGGGATGGCAGACTCCTGTTCAACGAGCAATGAATGGAGTACCTTCAGGGGAGACAGGCAAGTGGCGGGAAGAGACAGCGGGGCTCCGGTTACAGATTGGCCTGACTTACCCACCATACTCAACCGCTTATGGCCTGCAGCCATCTTGCCATGAACACCTTTACCTTCGTGCATTCAGGGTATCAGCACTGATCTCCAGATGACGAGTAGTCTTTTACTACCCGGTAGGGCCTACCTTAAAGTGTCAGATACAAAGGGCCCCAGAAAAATAAATCAACAAAATAAACAAGACATAAAGATGGAATTTCGCATAAAAAAGTTTGATGTTTTTCGAGAACGAATGGGATTTTTAATGTCCCATTCCTAACAATTGTATTGTCTGAAACACATTCGGATGAACATAAATTGGACGTTTGGGATATAACTAGCTGGCAGTTTTCCAGAATTCTTGTTTTACATTTTCCTTCTATTCCTCATTGCATCTTTCTCCCCTTCTCCTGTCTCCCCCTAAAGTCTAACATTTCTGATGCTGAACCATTCAGTAGGGTCATAGTGAATACAATTTACTTTGCCATGCAATTGTACAGTAATGAAGGGACTTTTTACATTGTGCATCCGCGAGGAGCTACTTTACGCTTATAGTGGACGTAGTGCACCAGCGAGGTTATTGTTTACACTGTACAGTGAACCCAGTGCTTGTTTATGAACCCTTTCTAGATTTTTTTAATATTTTTTGTAGCAAGATCAGTCACTGACTTGTGTGTACGAAGTGCCATCTACAGTCATCAGACGAGCAGCGATGTGCATGTGAGCGAAGCCTTGAAACAGTATAATCGTTACCATGTTAGGAAAACACACAAACAGCACCTAGAAAATTAATTAACAAAGACTCCAATCAAGGAAAAAAAATCGAAATGCGAGCTCTTCTTTCCTAATTAACAGACATGCATATTGCATTGCATACACTGTGCATACTGTAGGTCTCATGCACCTGCCTCAGTGCTAGTAGATCCGACGCACTGGGCAGTGATGGGGGTCTTTAAAGTTAAATGTAAAGGGCTGTTTCATTTGAGAAATATTTCAACAGATTGAAACTCCTGCCGCCTTTGATCGTGTTGCCATGACAAAAGGTTTTCCCCGTTAGTGACTGACGTCATCAAATGACGGCTGCAGGCTTGGCGAGGTGTGGGTGTTACCAAACTTTCCGATTGTTTGCCTCTGGGGAATTGCATTTCCGAAATACATGAAACTGCTTTCTTTGAGAAGCAATAAATCATTATGCACATACGTGTATGTATGTATGTATGTTCCTGAGGGGGAGAGAGTTGATACTACCATCTCATCATCCTACATCACCGCTACTGTAACGCCGTCACCTCCTACATCACCACTATTGTAACACCCCCCCCCTCTCTCTCTCTCTCTCACACACACACACTGAACCGCCATCATTACCTTCGCTACAAGAGTAGCCCTTTCGTCACGTGATCTCGTGACATCCGGTACAGCAGCAAGAGGATGGCGAAGTTAACCGACACAGGAAAAGCTGTTTCCTCCTTCATGGAGTCTGTGTGCTGACGGGGTTGTCCTGCTTCAGACTCTGAATGCGCTTTCGTCTGAAAGATTTTAACTTGTTTCTCTATAGCAGTTCTTCTCTCTCTCTCTTTTTTTTCTTGAACGTTTCGCCTGCTTGGATTCTTTTTCGATATTAAAACATATGTTCACTACTTGATTGCTGTTGTACTTCCCCTGGGGCTTCCATTGTGAGACAGGCGTCTTTCAAAGTCCTTAGTTTTAGTGTTGTTTGTTTTGGTGGTGTAGGAGGTGAGGGCTGCTCGTAAAAAAATTGTAATAAAAGTGTTATTTCTTATTTTGATGATTTGTCAAGTACACCGCGGTGAAATTTTACAGAGAGTAGGCAAAATGTCACTGCACATTTCTCGCTTTCTGCAAAGATTCGTTCCTGTAATATGTATAAGTATATGTATATGTAAAATATATATGTATAAGTTTGTAAATATTTCTATCTTTATTAACTCATATCTTGAAATATTACTAATTTTCACACTTATATTGCTCTCTCCGTCAGCTGCTATTTCGGGATTAATTTGTGATGCTGCAACACGCATCCTTTACGCTACTTTCTCCAAGCCTGGCAAAGATGTTTGAGTTCTCACTGTATGCGGCTGCTTTGCTTGTCGCGGTGATTCTTGTATATTTTCACTGACTTTCATACCTACGATGTAGCATTGCGATCTAGCTGGTCGAACACGACTCATTTCTCTGAATCCCTGACACGAAATATCAATTGTGTGCTACTGAGTTTTGCTGTCTCTTCGTATCACTCACAACCACAATTTTCGTCTCCCGAGTCTTGAGACAGTTACCATCAGTAAGGGGAAGCGGATGGCCTAATGGTTAGAGCGCTGGCGTCCAAACCGAGAGAGCGCTAGTTCAATTCCCGATAAGCGCAGCAAACTTCCCCCCCCCCCCCAGTCGACCCAGCTGACGGGAATGGGTACCTGACTCCATAGAGGGTTGGGGAAGGTAAGGCAGCGAGGGAGAGGAGATTGGCACCACCCTCATGTAAATGCTGACCCCGAGAAAAGTGGGGTCTCTAACACCTCACTCCCCAACGACATGAAAAGGTTATGGGATGAACTTTACCTTTTTTTTTGCATCAGTAAAGCAGATAACACTAACTTTTCTCCTGCCATTTTAAACTTACCGTTGCGACAACAGTAATCTTTTTCACAAATCTCTTCATGTTCGTTTCTCTCGATAAAAGCTAACAATCAACGCGTGCGTACTGCGCATGCGCTGAATTATTGATGAAATGTCTTCATTTCGGTTTTGGTTAGAGGGATTTCGGGTTAATGTTAGGAATTAGAGTTAGGGTTAGGTGCTAGGGGTTAACGTTCATGTTAGGGGTTAGAGGTTAGGGTTCGGATTAGAGATTGAGTGTAGAGACGAAATAAAAGACTGCGTGCACGTGAGATGCCAAACCGATGGGAAATATAACGCAGTGGCCTTCCGGCCGTGGTCTCTGATGGAATACATCACTTCTCTTTTTTTTTTCCTGCTCAGTTAACAAATTCTGATTGGTCTTTACCGACGTCCCACAGAAACCGGGCCAGTCCAGTCCTTTCGGCGAGTCTCGGGGCGACCGGAATCCCACGAGGCTCTGCCCTTCGCCTTCATCGTTCTTGCATAGAGATGCTACCAGAAATCCACGGAGGAAAAGCTTTTGTCCTCCTTGGTCATCTCGGGGAAAATAAATTTCTAGAGCAGATGAAATCGGCATCAGGAGAAATTAACTACCTGACCCTCACCTTTGGAAGCTATACGTAAGTAGAAACCACCGGTACCTGACAATCAGTTGCATGGTCAGATCATTAGTGGGCTGATTTACGACGAACAGCGGTTTCTCATTTGAATTTTCAAGTCGAAACAAGAGATGGAATGGCAGGCTTTTCCTCTGTTCTCCTAGACAGCTGCCGTTCAGCAACCATCAATTCTTCATCACTCGGCAGAATTAACTTTCGCCATGAAGGCTCCTATTCGCCGTCTCTGGCGTGCAGCCAGCCTCTGATCGCGGAAATCTTGTGGCTTTGCTGCTGAGTGATGTGGTTTGATGTAGCCTGACATTTTCATAACATTTTTTTCTTTACTTTTTAATTTGACATTCTGCGACTGCATCATTGTGAGTCGTTTTACAACAGTGTTGTACATTGTACTATAACATAATATGTAATGAGATCATCACACACACACACACACACACACACACACACACACACACACACACACACACACACACACACACACACACACATATGACGCTGAGAAAGAGAAGAGAGAGAGAGAGAAAGTCTTCTGAGGTAATTTTTAATTTTTCTTTTCAAGTTTTAAATACTTTTTTTCCTTCTTGCCCAGGACAAATAAAAAATTGGGGCCACAATTTTTCAGATTTTGGCAATCGGTATGCTATAATGATATTAATCCCAGCATCTGAAAATAATAATTTTGCCCTCAAGCCAGCGTTTTAAAAAATATTTATCATCTTTATAGCATTCACTTTTGCTATCATGTAATCATTTTACTACATTTGTTTAAATTGTCTTTTCTTCGTCATTTCTTTCTGTTTATATTAAATGTTTCACTCATTTATTTACAAATGATGTCACACCGTGAAAAGTGATGACTTTTCAACAAAAACCACAACAAAACTATAGAATTCGTGGTGTCTGTGATACTCTGTAAACTGAGCGTTGGCCAGCACGACCTGCTCTGTAGTGCTAACACGCTAGGGACAGCTGTACTTCTCTAAGTTTATTGGCCCAGACACTTTAAAAATCAGCCCGAGTCAACCATGAAATTAAACTCAGTCATTTGAAGAAAAAAAGTTGTGCCGTCGGGCGGACTTTAAAGGACGACTAGAGTGTAAAATTATTTTCTAATTATTAGGTAAAGTCAGTGCAAGATACTATTTCTCCAAAAATGCACATATACCACTATCTAAATATACGCCTGTAAACATCAATATGTATAGAGAAAGGTGACAAAATATACGCCTGTAAACATCACGATGTATGTATATATATATATAGAGAGATATGACAATCGTGACGTCAGGTTTGTACACAGACGCGCCTAATTAACATGTCCTCGCTCTCCCATTGGCTTAGACCTTAACAACGTCATCGTGTCCACGTACAATCCTGATGTCTGTGGTGTTGATCTCTTTGTGTTCATAGCGACATTTGTGACATGTATCTGGAAAACGGAAGGACTGTCTTCAACCACATTCGCATTCCACGAGTGCTTTAAAAAGCTCGATGAGGACCAAAAGCACTTTTATACTTCAGCAATACTCACTGATCTCAAACAACTGGATTGACCCTGCGCGGGCTGTAACTTGCTAAGATCACGCGCAGCCATCTTACTACTCGTAAGGTCATATAAGCCAGTATCCCGGGGTGCAGTGACCGAATAGCCGACCACATAAGTTACTGGCCAGGAAAAGGGAAATAACTGGGTGCGCGTAACCATTTAAGGCGAGACGTCCACTGAACACACAATGAGAGGCTCCGACAGACCTGGTCATTCAGTGGAATGAAAACCAAGAAGGCGCCTGTCTAAAATGGACGTCCGGAAATTGTACATAAAAGCGTGGGGCTTCCTCTTTTTTTCTATTTTCACTTCGGGAGAGACAGGAGCAGAGTGTTAGCGACAACAGACACAAACATTAACGAGGGTCGAGAGGTGGGTGAGATGCAGGAAGAATCCTAAAGTAAGATTTGTAGATTGTAGAAGTAGATATTTAAGGTTAATGTTCGTACATGTGTGCTTGTTAGCAGTTTGTTGTGGAATTTATAAAATATTGTTGTAACGAAAAAAAGTGCGATTTACGGCATGTTGTCATTGGGTATTTATACATCCCTCTGATCTCTTCCTCCCTTTCCACTCTACGACGTTTTCCTCGTCGTTACTCTATCCGCCCTTCTTTATCACAAAGACACATGGCTTTCAGTATATCGGGTGAAAGGAAACCCATTTACAGAGAGGTACAAAATGATAATCTTTTCTATATTCTCTCTCTCTCGTCCAGTAATGGTGGCACGTCTTCTCGGTACCACAGGTCGATTGGAGTAGATATCAGAGGAACTGACCCTAATTCTAGGCCACCCCGTTATACCAGCATGAAACACGGACAGATTAACACTTTTGCGAAGAAAAGAACTAAAGCAAATCAATAATAAAAAAAGACAGGATGCAACATCGGCATTTTGGGAAAAAGACTTGGGCGGTGCATTCAAAATATTTGGATAGTATCGCATTACGAGTTTCAATATTTCGGCTAGCCAGCCACAGCCTGTCCGTTACTTTCTGACCAACGAAACTACTACTCAAAAAAAAAATAAATTCTTGGATGTCTCAGCGACAGATAATAGGTGACGATCGCGGCGCCGCCTGTTGCGAGGGTAGAGAAAGGGGCCATAACTTTAAAGGGTGATCATCCGTTCGACGACAACTTGCTAACTGTGCACCGTCTCGTGAATGGTGAGGGACCAGACAGAAGGAGCGACTAGATAGGGCCGTCTCGAGCGCTAAACAAATTCTGGAGAGATAGCGACATTTCTGTCAACTCCGAGCCTCGTCCTGTAGCCGTCAGCGACATTGACTGCTGATCTGTGCGCGCCAGGCCCCGGATGTGGGCACAAGATGCTATCATTAGGCCTCCAAAATTGCCCTACGGAGACTGGGCATCAAGAACTTGTGCGGTAGAACCTAGGCAGCAGCTTCGAGAACCCGATCCCGGTCACGTGACGAGGCAGGGGGCATGTATATAGCGTCCAACAGACTTTTGGAGCGGTATCATGAGCAAGAAGGCACAGAAAGGAAAAGCCAGAAAAAATACGAATTTTGACGACAGGCTAGAAACTTGAATCCTGATGGTCGAGGGAAGCTGACAGATGATGGGAGGCTGTCAGCGCTGACCCAGCAGCTATTAGGATAACAGGCGTAACAGTGACTGATAATAATACTAATGATGACAAATAGGTGGTGGCTTATATCCAAGGACTGACGACGATAAAAAGACTTCTGCTGGTAAATATTTATATTTGTTTTTTTTTTATTATTTATCAACTTTTAAGGTCTAATGAAGTTAATTTTTTTTCTTATAATGATTTAGTAAACAATGGAGGATACTGATTTCCAAGATGTAGGTGAAATTCTCCTTCTGTTCTTAGCACGCATGCTTAAAACCCTGCTACACACACACACACACACACACACACACACACACACACACACACACACACACACACACACACACGAGATGACATATTCGCAAAGAAATATGTCGATCACAATTATGTGCAAAGCTACAATAATGGCAACAAGACATATGCAAGAATCTGCACCACACACACGCACACACATCCACAAAAACACACACACACACACACACAGAGTAAGAGAGAAGCTGGGACATCTTTTTAAATTGATTATCAGTCAGATGTCTCGTGATCAACAATTAATGTTCTTTTCGCAGTCAGGTTTTTCTCTCACAGATAATTTTTTTAATTATATAGCATGACACGACAAAGAGCGAATGACGCAAGAGGAGAGCACTCTAGCATTCTGCCTCCTCTTCCACGCAGCAGTTGTTCAAAACCAACGAACACATAATTACGCCGACAGCCATCAGAACAACTACCCACGTGTGACCTTCGGGAAAGGATTTTTATTTAAACACTTAGATGGGTGTGCGCTCAGTAGAAGTGCACCCAGGCGACTGCCGCAAAAAGCTTTGGCACAATTAAGATTCAAGTGCACAGCGGGCTTAAAGGACTCAGTGGATGTTGTGTCGCTTGTGGCAGGAACTGACGTAGAAAGGGTAAAAGGTATCTAGAAAGGAAGGTCAGTGTAGTAACTGGAAGGGTATGGTAACCCGGTGTGTGTGTGTGTGTGTTGGGGGGTGGGTGGGTGGGGTCGGATGCAGAACTGGTGAGCAGGGAGGTGGAATGGCGTCATGGTGTGAACTGGTGGGATTTTTTATTTCCTCTAAATTTTGTGTTTTGCGTTCGTTGACGTATGCATCAATACTTGCAAAATAAAAAAACACAAAATAAAAAATAAAAATAAATATCGCTTGGAGAAAAGGCGATAAACTTCGTGTCAATAATAATACAAACCATTCCTTTAGCCAGGAACGATGGAAGAACAACGCCATTGTTCCCGAAAAGCGCTCTTCCAGACTTTTCTGATCTCAGACCAAACATGTTTTAAAGCTTTTTTTTTCTTCCCCATGACGAAATTTATTTGTATCATTTGGCCTAATAGAATCCTGTATTTTTTTCAGTTCCTATGATACTACGAATGAGGTGAATGCTACTGCAGGTGAGGATGCTGTAGAAATGGGATCAAATGCTGTAGAAATGGGATAAAACGCTGTAGAAAAGGGTCAAAATGATGTAGAAAGAGGGGCACGACAGTCAGAATGACCTCAAGACGCGGATCATGATGTCGCAGAACGGGATTAAGCTGAGACAGACAGGGATGCAGGGAGAAGTCTAACATATTTGAACAGCGGTATGGACATTGGGATGAACACGGCCCAGCAAGTCTGCAAACCATGGGCTAGTTCTAAAAAACTTTTGAAGCTTTCGAGCTAACTTTTGCTTTGGGATGCTCAAATCCCAGACGGGAACTAACTCGTGGGTCGATGAAAAAGTCGCACTGGGAACACACGCGACGCACACCCTGCTGTGCCCGCAATTTCACCGGGATTTTCAACCGAAAATGAGGGGAGGGGGAATGTGTTTGACAAAGAAGAGCTTGTAGGGGGAAGGGTTATCTCTTCGCTAAACTAGAAATGACTTCGCATGTCAGATATCAGCAATACCAGAGGAATACTCCTAACTCTCATGTTTCACGGAGAGCAGATAAACTGTATACTAACGATGTTTTCCGTTTAGCTTCGCTTTTCAGTTTTAACCGGAGAGGTTTATAGGTGGTGGCATACAATTAATATTCACTTTTAAATATTTAAATGTTTAGCGTCTTTAAATAACGTATTTTTTCAGTGAATACCAGTCTGTCTTCCCTGGACTGAATGGTAAGCTTTTGTCACCTGATGTTTCTTCTCTGTCTGTCTGCAGGGTTGACGTCTGTCTATAGGACTAGTACTAACCACCCTTTACCTTATCTGCATTTAACAAGAGTATATCTTTTAATTTAAAGAATTGAAATAGACGGTTTAGTTTTTGAACTCTCTCTCTCTCTCTATCTCTCTCTCACACACACACACACACACTTGTTCGAGCAAAGGGAACGAAGATGGCGCTGGTGATTCAGGGTGAGACAATCGCTCGCTCTGCAAAGGCAACAGTCGCGTGTTTGAGACTAAAATCTTCAGTCGATGTCATTGTCCTTTCTAAAATGTCGTCCACATATCGTAGATCGTGTCATGTGGTCCACACGCTTCGTACATCTTGCCATGCTCTAATGTAGCCCGGATGTGTCGTCCATGTTGGTAAAGCGAAGATATGTCGTACATCTTGTCACGTGACCCTAGACACAACGTCCCTCTTGCCTTGAGGGTTAAATAAGTGGCCCACAATGTGACGTTTATAAACGATGCCTATAGCCTCTGTATATGTCGGTGCGTTTAAGTGGCCAACATATGTTGCCCACATGTCAAGGCGATAGACAAGTGACCCAAACATGTTGCTGTCATGTCCTTATGCAGTGTAGGCAAATTGTCTAAAACATTTAGCTGTGCGAAGAACTGGTCCAATAAGAACAGGTCGTAAAGTGGGAAATTGTCCAGAAATGACTGGATTCTGTCCAAAAAACAAAGACATATCCTTCATCCTTCATTTTCTTCTCTTATCTCTCTGGCTTCGAATGCTCTAGCTTAATTTTTCCTTTGAGAGTGAGAAAACCCTCGAGGACGTCCCTGGCACTGGTTAGTCCGAAAAAAGGGAAAAATAAAAATGTCGCCGCAAGTTTCAGATATAATCTTTGTGAGCAGATCTTTCTCTTGGTGTTGGCTGTAACACAAAATTAATGCACAGGTCGCTATGAAAAAAAGCAAGACAAACGTGAGCATACATTTGAGTGAGTTTCAACATGGACACAATAAAAATAGTTCTAATTTCATCAAATTCGTGCGTGACTTGCTACACAATGTACGCTGGTGACACACTCGATTCAAGGAAAAAAACCAACCCTAACCGTTTTTTTTAAAAAGAAATGAGCATTGTTGAAAGGGAAACTTTTCTGTAATTTAATTAAGTTACTTTATAATTAACTATCATCACTCACTCACTCACTCACTCACTCACTCACTCACTCACTCACTCACTCACTCACTCACTCACTCACTCAGTTGTTTTCAAAATAATCCTAAATCAGTATTGTGTTCGGAATCTGGTCAGAGACTGGACTGCCTTGGGGATGAAAAACTGTTGATGAGAGAAAACAAAAAATGAACAAGCCAGGTACTGCCTTTCCAACCTTTAGAACTTACTCCTGACGAGAGGTTAAGCAAACGGTTATATGAATGATGCTGATCGGACATAATCTTTGCAGATTTGCCCACCAGACTTGTCAGATCAACGCATGAGATGTAAGGTTACATCCAATAAGTCTGGAGACACACCAACAATTACCTTTAGTTTATCTTTGACCACCTGCTAGGAAAAAGGACCGCAATATTTTGCCCATTTTATGAAAAATTTATGTCAGATCATTGCTGGTCTGAAACAAAGGTCAGAATTTCATTCACTAAATGATTTTGGGGGTGACCTCGACACCTTGTCTACTTTGTAACGTAGCAGTCGGGTGTGAAACTGGTGAAGTCCCAACGGGAGACAAGAGTCCGAGTCTGTGGAGTTTAAGGTAACCAGGAGGTGGTTTTATGTGAGGTCACAGTTTTTCGGCTTCTTCCAGAAATTTTCTTTGGTTTGGGTGCATGTGAGGTCTTATGTCGTTGGTCTATAGCGGAGAGTCGATTATTCTGACCGCACTTAGCAAAGTCGACTTGCACTTAAGACGTATTTTCACGACCTTACCTGAAACCCAGCCATGGGGCCGTGTGTAACGAATGTCTTTAGACCCCAGCTGCGAGGCCAGCAAGCAGCAGCAGCAGCAGCAGCAGAGGCTATAAAGGCTCGTAAAATATCAGCCTGTTTCGTTTAGCGCTAGCCATCCAGCTGGAGTCCTAGCGGCATGCCGTGAACATGGGCCCTGGCTTTTTCGCGTTTATCAAGCAGAGATCGAGCACCTATGCAAGGCACTGCGCATCTGGCCCCAGAACACCAGCGCCAGTCCTCAGCGACCCACCACTCTTGATCAAAACTTTCTGCTTCATCATGGTGGTGCGAGGGACAACTCTTGAGGAAGTGAAGCGCTGCATTTCCTGAACACCCACCAATCTTTAAAGCCATGAGCTTGGTCCATACCACGTGGTCACTTCATGCAGAAAAACTTAAAGAATATACGAGCATCTTGACTGGCGATACTACCAGACAGGGTCGCATCATAACATCATTGAGAATCCCCACTGTGAGGACATGAGAAGGACTGTAGTTGGGGCTAGACAAAGCTGCATGGAGACTTTAGAACATGAGACAGAGTGCAGTAGGCGCTTTACAAAACCCACACACGTTGGGGATGGAGACTGATATTCCTGCAAAACCCTCTTCCTGCGAGACATTTCAAATTTGCCAACGTTTCTTTCTTTCTTTTTATGTATATACCTGCGTGTCTGCTTGCAAACACATTTCTTCGTGAATACCCCTCTCATGTTGAGCGCTGACGATGATCTGATAAAGTTAACCTCAGACTACATTTTTGGTCGAGAGCCAATGAAAGAAGTATATCACCAAGTCTTTTCTTTCTCCCGATCACGTTCCTAAGATCTCTTTCTGCTCAGTATCTTCACGTGATGGGCATATTGTTGATTTTGTTGCTGCGTGGTCGTGGTCTTTCCCGCAGGCTGCTGTCATGTTATTGACATGCCACCACCACCACCATCACCACCACCACCACCACCACCACCACCACCACCACTGAAACTGTCGATCAATTTTAGAAAGATTGTATCAGATCGACCACGCCCCTCCACTCAGTCAAATTAGTCTGCTCGGGCAGGAGTCACACACACACACACACATACACGCGCGCGCGCTGGATACTCTTGCCTTGTGGCCAACAAGCTGAACATCAGCCCCTGACGCATTTGACGACGGCGACACGCACAACAGTATGGCGCGCGACGGCGTCAGGTCAGTCGTCAGTTGGTTTTCCGCGACCTCTTGCGCACGGTTCCCAAATCCGCACGTGCTAGGCGCGCGTCTCTGTCCCTGACGTGATTGATTGGCACGTGTCTGGACGCCCGGAAGGGAATCAGTACAACAACGCATGCGCAGTGCTGGCTGAGATAGCTTTTGCCTTACGTTGCCAAGACATTCATGCCTTCCGCCGTATTTCGCTGCCACCAAGATTTTATTCCTGTCCTATTTATTTTATTTATTTATTTAGTCCCAAATGTTTGTTGCTGTTCGCATACTAAAGACATGTCTTCTGCCATGTTTCCTTCCGGATGTTCCGTTTGTTTTACTGTAGTTGGTATTTTTTTATGAGATCCATTGCCACTAGCCAACAGTAGGTTTGGATCCATTTCCTTAACCGGACAAACGTCGTTGAACGTTTGACAAAGTTGTAAGTGAAGTTCACAGAAGACAAATGGACAAACCTTTGGAAGATGGGAATTGCAGTCAACATAATGAGGTTAGTCCCAACTTGTTTGTACATTGCTCATGCGCTTGGGAATACAATGAGACGTTGGGGCACTTTGGACGATGGATGCTTTGGCACTTTGCCCAGTTAAGAACAGTCTTCACACATTCGCATGCTTACTATTCTCCCCTCCCCGCCGTCCAAGGTCGCTTTCGGATGAATTCTTTTGACAAATCCCAAATAGATCAAGCAGAAAAACTACCAGTATTATACATTAAGTCGGAACAGTAATTGATTTGTCTTTATCCTTTTTGGGGGCCGTGTTGACTCCGTAGCACTTCAGATTAGACCTGAACTGATCGTCTAGGGGACTGGATGGATACAGCAGCTGACAAAATTTTCCAGTGGCCTTTGTTGCGGGTAGGAGGGGAGTTATAAGCAGGTCCGAAACAGAACGGTCTGTCCACTTTTTTTTTCATACCCCATCCATATTTTTCCTCTGCTGACTTCGGCATCAGTCTACCTCAAGAAGACTATGGCCTTGAAGTATGGTGCTGTGCCGGGTTACATCACCAAATGAGGCGAGCTGTGTGCCCCTAAACAGGTGCTAGAAAGGGATTTTGAAGAGCACATAAGGGCGGTTGCTGTGCTTAGTACACGGTTGCTGGTATCACCTTTACTCACTGGGCTCTCTCAAGATTCTGATGGTAACGCGATAAATATACAATTGGTCTTGGGTGTAATCCAATATAGGAGTAGAGGCTTTGTGAACTGGTCACGTGACCCGAAACCCGACATTCCCTTCCAGCAATATTACCCCTTCCGACATCTCATTGAGCATCCTTTTGTCTTCGATCAAACCACGATGGCAGACGTCCTCTTGGCTCGTTTGCTGGGACCCGAAGCTAAACACGAAGCTAGCGGCTACAGGTTTCCCCCCGAACTCGCCATCACGATAATTATTTCACGTTCTTGGAGCTAGTAAATAAAATTTGCATACAGCAGCGGCGAATTCCAAAAAAAGAGCAAAGTTCTCTGGACGTGAATCGGGAAAGGAAGCTCACGAAACGTTTCAACCGGGTGTCATTTGCGCGGGCGTCTTGAACAAATTTCCGCCGACATTTTGGAGGCACGTGTAGTCACGTGATCCCGCCTCCCACCTCCCACCCTTCCTCCTTTGGCCAGGAAGCTAAATTGCCCCTTGTCCTTGGTGGCCATCAGATGCAAGGGGTGCTGAACAAACCAACACATCTTGTCGCCTTTTGACAATTTTTTCCCTTCATTTCGGTTGAGGGGTTGAAATTGGCCGGCAATTCTCTCCGCTCGTCTTACATTTTAGATTCGCAAAGTGTCCTCACCGTATGCAAGGCACATTTCTTTGCAGCCGTGTTGGAGTTAAGCGAATAAAAGGGGTGTGGACTGGAACTATCGCTTGAAGAAAAAAAAAAGACCCCCACTGGAATCGCCGTTGCCCCGAAAACCCTGGGCTCTGTTCAATGAGCTGCTCTTCCGGTCGCACTGGCAGATCGAAGTAAAGGACTGAAAGGAGGTCTGGTTCCCACCCACCCCATCCTCTGTGACACGAAAGGCTTTGCTTTGTCTCTTTACCGTATTTGGACCATAAAGCCACCGCCACACTAGCTCTCGGTAAACAACTCGCTTGTCTCCAGAGCCGCCATATTTGGCAGCCATGTGCTTCATTTACACATTCACGCGTCTGCTTCATGCAGTCCCCTTGCTGTCCACACCTCCACCGATAATAATCCTGTGATGTGTGCCTTGCATGTGTGTGTGTGTTGGGGGGGGGGGTTGAGGGAGGGGAGGAAAAGAGAGGGCGTGCAGTGGGAGAGAGAATTACATGACGGGGTGTAGGGTATAGATTTTTTTTTTTTTGGGGGGGAGCGGTTATGTAACATTGGGCCAACGACTGTTGCGATGTTATGTTATGTGAAAAGGTACACACACACACACACACACACGCACGAAAAAAAGTGCTCCCGATGAGATTTGAACACAGTTCCTTGGCTCTCACTGTACTGGCGGCCTGTGTTTAAACGATGCGCCTCCTTTGACTTTCTTTGATAAAATGAGGCACGTCCGGTCCCTGGGCAGGGTTAGGGGAGTCTTTCAAATCATACAGCCGAGAGATATTTGAAGCAGCGACCTTTTTCTGCGAAGTCTAGCGCCTCCCAGGTACATATCTACCCCGAGTACAGGTAGGCGTCGCCTAACGACAGACACGTTCTGAGAAATGCGTCCTCAGGAAATGTCATCCCGGTGCCATCGTGACAATGTTGCCATGCACGCGGTCCGTCGTTGATTAAGTCTGGTTATAGAACTCATGCCTGTCATGTTTTGTTTTAATGCTGACGACACATTTGGTTCCGTTGTGTCTGTGCCCTTCCACCCCTCCCCCCCAAAGCGACTTTTGCCCCTTGTGCCTACAGTTGTAGAAATAAAACTATTGTGTCTGTTGGATTAAAAGTTTAACGAATAATGACAGTCTACCCGGTTGAGTCGAGACATGGATGTAATTAGCAATAAAAGTTTAACTTCCAAGTGATAAATACAATCGATGTACATAACGAGTGCGTCTAACCGACCGGAAACACTTTCAACCCGCAAAAAAAAGCAACAACAAAAGTTTGCATGCAAGGGGACAGTTGGACGCAGAACTCACCAACCGTCACAATAAGACACGTCACCAAGACTCACTCGACCAGCAATTGTGTAGTTTGTTTGTCTCGGTTTATTTGTTCGAATTTTGTTCCATTCTTTCTCTGTCAGCGTTAAACATGTCAGCGGGAAAATCGAGCCGTGCTTTTGGTTAGCGGACACCATTTTGCAAAGAATTCTGTCGATAAAAGGCTGCCATAGTTTATGTGATAGTTGTGATTGTTATCCACGCCTCGGCTTCGGTGATATTTTTGGTTAGTATCCATGCTTTGGCTCCGAGGGTTTTGCAGTATATCGGGTCTTTATATCTCACAGTTCGATTCCCTTCTATAATTAGTAAAACAATCGTTTTGCATTTTGGGGTGTGCTAGATTCATCCGCAGCAGCCACGGCAAGGAGGCCAACATGTATGTTGCGTGTCATATATTAGTTTTCATCATCATCCATCATCATCATCATCATCATCATCATCATCATCATCATCATCATCATCATCATCATCATCATCATCGGAATACATAGAAGTATTGTTTTCTACCAGTTTTTTTTCTCCTAAATACAGATGTAAAATTAGAATATACATGGTGAGAATATTGCTTTAAATGTATGATTATAGCGAACATTTACAGGGTGGTGGAGAGTTGCTGCACTATATTAGACACCAATCTAAAATTAGAATATTTGTGGCGAAGGGCAGAGCTGATTTCTTGGTTTAAACACAGATACAAGATAAGAATGTCCACAGTGAGGTAGAGGACTGCTGTCTTGTGTTAGACACAGATGTAAGATTCAAACATTTACAGAGAGGTTGTTCGCTTGTATTAGACACAGACCTAAGATAAAGTTGTTCACGACGAGCAACTGTCGCTATCTTGTATCAGACACAGATGTAAGCACAAACTCACATAACGAAGTAGTTTTTGTATTAACTCGCAACCTAACCTTCCCTCGGACCCAGGAGGAACAATTTTATTACATCTGAGCTAGGTTCCTGGAGGGAAATTAAGGGAAGTACCGCCAAGCGTTAGCAGGAGACCCACTGCTGAGGAATCGGAAAAGAATGGCGACATCCAATACCGTATTTTAACTTGCTTCTTCCAAGAACAGAGAGGAGCTCCAGTGGATCTGAAAAAGCCAGCGATGGGTGTTTTCCGTGACTTTACCATAAAGTGGAGAAATAGCTAGCAGTCTTTCATTTCCAGGCGTAAGTAGAAGACAACTTTTTGTCATCAAGTTTCTGAGACCGGATTGATGGAGTTAATGTTATAGAGGAGGGGACAGTGAGAGAAGGAGTGTGGAGAAAGAGAAGAGCGTGAAGAATGTGATAAAGAAAGGAGAGAGAGAGAGAGAGAGGGAGGAAGCGTATAGAAAAGTGGGAGCGAGCGACAGAGGGAGAGAAAGAAAGAGGAATAACGGCAGCCTATTTCACACATGTCGCAAACATGTAGTATATATGTACTAGCAGTGTCTTAACTCGGTATTTGTGCTAGTAGTCATATGATTTAGCCAACTAAAGTATGTGTACTATAAATGTATAGCATAGTAATGTCTGCTTCACCCATGAAGTCCGACAAGCTCACAGGTTTAACTATTTTTGCCAGAGCTTACAAATGTTTCGCTACACATTCTCGTAATTTATTGTAACAGTTCTGAGCAACATCATCGATAATTTTTAAGAAAACGAAAAAAAAACCTAAAAGGGTTTTCGTAATCAGAACATGTTTTCCTTTTTTAAACTTTAAACCTTTTACTGAAGCTGATCCAAATAAAACAGTAAAATAAAATCAAATATTTGGAACCTAGTTCTTGTTTAATGTCATCTTTACATTTTCCGTTTCCAGAGATAATTTTAATGATCTGTTGTAAAAAAAAAAATTACCTGTACAGGGAAACTAATAATTTGATGTATACCTTTTGATAGGCCAAAAATTGAATATGGAAAATTTTACCTAACGAGTTGAGCTTTCTTGTTAACTAAATTTTAAGTATCTTCTTGATGGAAAACATTTTAATTTTAATTTATAGATTAAACACATTTAGCTTACATTTATGGAGAATCTAACAATGAATATACATAATTGTGGTCTGCAACGTATTGCAGTTCGCAAGGGAAAGAATATGTTCAAATACAATGTAAAGATAATTAATTAAAATTAATTTTGACTGTCTTTATCCTCCCTGGTATTGAAATATTAGGAGTATTGTCGATGCAAGTCTGAAAATCAAAATGAACTGCTCGCTAACTAAAATTTGTAGTGAGTCCTCTATTAATGAGTATTATTGATCGTGATATTATTTTAGTCTATAATTTGCAAGGAAATACTTTCTTCTGTTATAACTGGTCATTCGAACACATCTCTTTCGTCTCGTATAAAAGAACTGGTTGACTTTTATCTAAAAGATTTTTGACTTAAACCATTGTAATATACACTGACATACACCTGAAGAGCTATTCACAAAATAGCAGTTTTAGGAAAACAAAAGAAGTTGTTTAGAGAAGTAGCTGGTCATAAAACATGCATGTTCAAGAAAACAAATTAATCAAGAATTCTTTCCAAACGGTGTCACATTACTCTTGCTGCTTAATCAGTCATAACACTTGCCGCTGGTATTTTGTTGGATTTTTTTCTAAAGTTGACATGAACTCGGAGAGAAGGTCTGTTAAAGAGAATGGCCGTGCTTGTCGCGTGCGGCCTGCCAATGGATTTGCCTGTTTTAGATACTTGCAACTGTCCGCACCATTTATCAGCTTAAAAAAAAAATTGTTACTTAGCTATTGATTGTCCTGGCCTATTACACCAGATGATCCTTTCCGTCTGTACACTTCACTTCATAAATCACCCCACGCACATCTGGTGCACATCTCGAGGTACCTGTACCCAGCAGGTGAGTTTAGACAGTTGCTGAAGACGCTAAGACTAAGGGGTAGGTCAGGGGCACGAGAAGAAAAATGTATGAATTAAACTTGAGAAAGGAGAGGGTTGCATGGACCCTGCCACTTTCTGCTGCCATTGCAGAACGAAGTTTCTCAAAGGTGAACCTGATTAAAAATAACCGGAGGTTAAAATTGCTGAGGGAGAGAGAAGTTGGGCTGGCTATTGCATCCATTGAGCATGACTTGTTGTCGGCAGTAGACCTAAAAGAACTAGCCGCTTCCTTTGCGAAGCAGAAGACGAGGAAAGTCAGATTTTAAGCTTAAAATTTAAATTAAGTTTTGAACTAATAAAGTTATTGAGTTATTGTTCCAAATGTTTTCACTTGCTCATGCTAAGGCGAGAGAGAGAGTGAGTAGAGCGCTTTTTGTTTTGCCGAGGACGTAAAACAACGTAGCACCGATCTTGGGAGCGAGGTTATGTAGGGGGGGGGGGAAACCACGTGGGCAGTAAACGTGAGTAACGTCGGACGTAAAACAAAAATAGTTTTGATGTGAAGTCTGTGATCTCCTCGTCACTGACGGTTATGTCAGGTAGAAATGCAGGAGAAGCGATGGTCGCGAGGACTGTGACATTACGGTGACGTGCAGAGATGAGGAGTCAAACATCATACAGTCAACTGTAGGACTGTATCATCACTGCCCAGCCTCACTTTGTTGAAAATTCGCCTCAGTTTTCGCTGCTCATTCGACACGTGAGCCGGAGAGTCGAAGCCCGTCCTGGTGCGTGCCGTCACGATATCGAAAACCGGGCAGCTACAGACAGCCTCGAGCAATGTTCATTTTTCAGAATCTACAGCAATATATGCAACAACGACAACCCCAATAACAGTAGAAGAAAGCAAGAAATAGTATTCAATTATAATAAATAATGGAATAAATAAAGAATGTATACTAAATAACAATAAAAAGAAGTTATTCTTGATTACAATAATACTTTATATAATAAACTAATTGAAATAGTTAATTGTATACTAAAAATAACATCTAAATATAACGCAATAATATTGTATATAAAGGGTAATATATATATTACATTAAGTCCTTTACATAAATTTTATAAAATTATTCTTTATTGAAAGACAGTAGCATGCCCTTGACAATAGAAGCTTAGCAGGAAAATGACGATGGGAGATAACTACCTGAATGATGGTATGCGACACGCGCAGACAGACAGACAGACAAGCCGGTGGACGGAGATATAGTAATTGAGAGCTTTCCTAAAACTCTAAACGAAGCAAATAAATGCCAAAATGCGAAAAAAGGGGGACTGGACTGGAGATTTGTGAATTTCAGGACCGAATCCGAATTAGGGTGATCGTGCCTTCCCCGCGAGATGGCGCTAACAGCACGTGCATCTCCGTGAACGGGGAGCTCGTTAAAGTAGCGCGCGTTTCCGCCACATTGTGTTAGGCTCATTTTCCGCCACATTTGCCTCGGTGACAAGGCTCGGTGTCTCCTGCTTCCCAATCCCCCCCCCTACCGCCGCCTCCTGCATATCCACCCCTCATCTTCCCACCTCACTCCTGACACGGGAACCATCACCGCGCACAGGACCAAGGGGAAGTAAAATCGAGTTATGCAAAATGGCCACGTCTTTAAACTCTTCTGCTTCACTTTTCACGTGCCTCCTACGTCTTCTCGGTAAGCACACCACCACCACCACCACCATACTACGACGACTATGCTTAACGACAGCTTTCTCCCCTAAACTCTCGTCTTTCGCGTACGCATGAGCGGGTAGAATGGGAGTAGTTGCTAGCTGACATTTTAAAGGTTTCTATTTTTACGTGAGTTTCTTTTTTGTGTGCCTCTCCTGTAAGAATGGGGAATGAGGACCTTAACATTTTTTCAAATATTGGCGAAAGTTATAAAATCGTTTCATGTCACACCTACTTGTGCAACAGTAGCATTTAGAGTTGAACCAACTGTGTTTCAGCAAAAGACACTAGACGAACATTTATCATGGTTGCTACTCCTGTCCCTTATGGAAGTCTATGCAAATTTCTCCCCCCCCCACCAAACACACACAAACACACATCAAAACATTTTAAACTGCTTCCTATGTTCCATGTAACTACCCATATCCCTCTGATATACTCAAAGACTGCTTTAGAAACAACTGTACAGCGATTATCTCGCGTTTTTTAAAACATTGTTTGTTGAGATCGCTGTTTAGCACAACTTTGTTTATAAACTTTATAAATGCACACTTTTGTTTTATAAAACACTACTGTGCACTGCTTTTTTTTCTAAAACCTGTGTTTTCGAAACCGTTTCTTGCATCTCGCGTGACGGCGTTGAGGGACATAACTCGTTATGGTGTTTGCCACTGGCGTTCAACGCCGGGGAACAAAGAACAGCAACTGTGTCTTAGTGTTACCAGGCTTCGGGATACCCTAATCCCACAGGAACAAACGCCTTTATGTTTCATCCCCCTACTCCCACCCTCCCATAAAAATACGACTCGGTATTTATTAATCACGTGACACGTATATTTGCTTCACCAGAAATTCTGGCAAAGTGTCAGACAAATATTTTCAGTTGCTTGCCAAGTCTCGAAAGGAGATGTTATAAAAACATATCTGGTGGACTCAAATTCCTCACAAATCTCTCTTTTTCATTAAAGAAAAAAAAAAATTAGCGTTGCACAGCCACGTCCGGCAAAGCAAGCTTCTCCTAGAGTGTGAGTATGAAGTTGTGTGGAGTTTATCAATCGCTTGCTGAAACATAATCTGTACATCGAGAAGCCAAATGCTTATGTAATGCGAATGTGGTGTTCGTGTTGGTGCAGGTGTCGAAAAGAAAAACCGATTCGGCCGACGCCTTTTGTGTGTGTGTGTGTGTGGGGGGGAGACCTGTTCTCAGACAGGACTGTTTTTCACTGGACGCTGTTAGTGTGATTCTAAGGGAAAATGACTCCATGACTTGGTAATGAGTGAGCACTACAAGAACTACTGACTACTTGATTACATGCGGTAGACAGTGTAACAGATGTCAAAATGTGATTACATGCTGCAGTAAAACAGAGTAAAATGCTATTACATGCAGCAGACTGTCATCGACGGGAAAAATGCAGTTAAATGTAGTAGTGTAACGGACAACTCTATGAACATCTACTGATGTGTAACTGGCACACAGCATAGTTGCATTCAGTAGACAATGAAACAGGTACATGATGGAGGTTACATGCGTTTAAAAGACGTAGTTGAAAGACAGTAGAAAGGCAAGAGGAGAAAATTTGTGTTTTAAGCCGAATCAGCAGCTAAGTCTACATCACGGCTAAGCAACTGGCCCTGTAAACAGATGCCACATGCAGAGAAAGAACAGTGCCCGAGACAAGATCTGAACCCGGGACAGACAATCCTTACTGCATTGGTGACAGACGCTAACCGTTTGGCCTCCGGAACGCCCTCAAGAAGCACAGAGTGTGCAAGAGACACATATACGTAATCAACTATATGGATAAGCAAACATCCAACAAACATACATCATTGAAACAACCAGTGTACCAAATGGTAGAAGGACATACGTCCTAGCTTATTCCAGGTGACTTATTAGAACACGATTTGTCTTTTAGTCAAAAAGTCGCATGCAATAGATGCTGCGGCGGAAATCTCAAGAGGTACAAGAGATGCTCGCAGTTGTAGTCGAAGAGAACATGACTATCAACTGAGAGGTTTCCAGTGAATGGAACATAAAATGGTGAATGAATTAATTAATACTCACGGGGACGAGCAAAGCGTGGTGTAGAAGAAGAAAAAGACACTCTGCAAGGCGTGTGAAGAGTCATCAGGGACAGGACAACTGTCACATGGAGCAGCGTTCACGCCATGTGCTTTACGCTTAATCACCAGAGTGGATGCTCGCGTTTAAAGCATTAGAACAGAAGTGAAAAAAACATGAGGAATGGCTGAAAAAACACATATATTGAAATCACAGAAATTTATTGAAAAAATTTAATCAAAGTTTTTTTTATAAAAACGTACATACTATTATCAGTAGTTCTAAAGGGAAGTTACTATATGACGTCTGAAAAAGCACCTTTGCATCCTTCATGCGACTCTTTGATCGAGTACTACTTGAATACCTAACACCTTGATTACATGAAGCAGGCCGTGTAACACGCATGCAGTAAACAGCCCAACAGACATTGGACATGTATTTGCTTGTAGATGAGGGTGTAAAACGTAAAACGTAGTCACGGGTAGAAGATTAACAAAAACGCGATGTCAGGAGCTCTGTGAGCTTGTCCGTGTGATTGAGATACTGCAATAAATAAAGTGAAAATTTATCATCATTCTCGTCCTCGTCCTTCTCCTCATCATCTTTATCATCATCATCGTCGTCGTCATCATCATCTCATAGGCTCAAGTAACCAAAAGGTGTGCCAGGTGAATGTATTGGAAGACAGGAAAACGAAGTAACACCTGATTTTCTTCTAAGTGCCAGGCATACAAGGCTGTGTGGTAGGCCCCCATGGCATCAGCATCAATAGAAGTAACAGCAGTGACATCAGGCGGAGCAGGCTGTTAGGTCCCAGTAATGATCACAAGCGTGGCCCCGGTCTGTCAGACCAAGACCAAGTTACGCTGCGGTCTCGAGCCCATTCGTGGGGGCCGCCCGGGTAACACGGAATCAATGGTAACGAAGTTTGAAGCGGTGCTAATGGCTATCTTTACAGCGTATCTCTCCCATCGTTCCCCTTTCCCGACACACACACACACATACACACGCCCCCCCCCCCCCCTGACTGGCCGCGTTCCAAAGTTCTCTGAGACATCAGGCAGTCGGCGCTGCGGTCGCTGTCAAGTCCACGACGTCTTGACTAATGCTTTTTCCAGCCTCTCCTCCGGCCCCTTGACCTCGACTACTGTCTACACTTCGGTTACGTTGCCACGTCAACGAGACCAAACACTCACCCCACCCCACCAGCCCACTCCGCACCCTTCTTTACCTACACACTGCGTCGCCTTGGAAACACCTCGAGCCACTTTTGTACCTTCAGGTTTTCTTTTCTTGCTACACGATAATCCCCATCGCTTTCACCTCCTTTTTTCCTGGTAGGATCTCTAGTATTCTCCACGATGTCGTTTTGCATAATTGTCAGGTTTTGTCCTCGAAAAAATCTTATCTCCTTCGCGCCTCCATCTTTGTTACAGGCCGGAAACGTAGCGTTTGCGCATGCGCGTGGAACTCGAAGGGGGAGTAATTTATCAAACAATAAGATTAAGTTCGCTCTGCAAAGCGAGGCGGCGATCGTGAATGTGACAGGTAAACAGGGAAAGGTGGCCGTGTGTCTGACAGACTGACGCCAAGTCGAAACGGGGTAAAAGAGGGGTAAAGCTGGGTATGAGCAGGGTAGCTGATCTTATCGACATTTTTGCTTTCTTCAAAAATGCTGGAAACCGCATCTTTTCTTAATTATGCTGCCACGCGTGTGACAGGGTAGCCATATCACTGAGTTATAAGACTTAATGATCTCGCGCGATGTACACCTTAACTGTTTCTGTTTTTGTCGGGTCTCCGAAGTTACCTCGCCTTTCCACGTGTCTTGTGAGCAAAAGCTTATGGAGAAATATAGGGCACGTGAACATGAACAAAAAGCTCTACCCATACGCGCTCACCCCCATCTTCAGAAATTGGTAATGGACCCCCAAAAGACAGCACCAATTGCACTGACCAGAACACCACCATGGCTACTACCCACACCTGAAATTCGTTTTGACCTCTCTCTAACCAAAAAAAGGTGAAACCCCTGACATAGTCTATCAGCAACTTTTCAGAGAAATAGTCACAGACTATCCTGACTTTTGTCACTTATACACTGATGGATCCACAAATACTGAAAAAGAAACTGTAGCAGCTGCAGCAGTGCCGATGGACATCTCCACACCACCACTGATAGCTCGCTTGGAAGGTCATAGCTCCATTTTTTCTGCAGAGTTAAAAGCCCTTCTACTTGCGCTGCAGTACATCCATCCATCTAAAGAGAAAAACTTCTTAGTTATTTCAGACTCTTTGTCATCCCTACTTGCACTTCACTCTCAACGTTTAGATCACCCACTACTGGTTAAATTCTTTGAACTTTTATCACTACTACAAAATAACAATTTTGACATTATCTTTATTTGGGTTTCTGGCTATGCAAGTATCCCAGGAAAGACTAAAGCTGATGAGGCAGCAAAAAGGGCCCTTCAGCAACCACTAGTGGTCCATACAACATTTGCCTCAGATTGGAACGTTTCTGTTAAACTGTATATCTCACAACTTTGGCAGCTTCATTGGGACTCCATGAAGCACAACAAACTTCATGCTGTTTTTCGAAAACTATCAGACTGTATAACACAAGAATTTCTAAACAGACGAGAAAAAGTAGTTATAAATAGACTAAAAGCTGGACACTCATTTATCACTCACCGATTTTTGCTTGCAGGAGAAAACTCCCCACTTTGTCCTTGGTGTAAAGACCTCCTATCCATAGAACATTTGCTCATCTCCTGTTCAAACCTCGCTACAATTCGTCAAAACTATTTTACAGCACAGACTCTTGCTGACCTTTTTGCCAAACACTCTTCCAAATCAATCCTGGCATATGTAAAGTCCATTCAGATGTTTCACCTGATATGATAGAACTTATGTGTTAAAAAACTGTTATTTTATAAAACTAAGAAAAGAGAAATCTCTAGACTTGTACAATTTCTTTATATCAACCTTTGAATAGTCATGTACATTGTTTTTGCCATGAGATAGCCTTACTTGCTGACTTAGCATAAAACAACAATTAACTAACTTATGGGAATAAAGAGGTTTGCCATCGTTATGATCATGTATGTTTGTTGTCTACACACATTCGCACATACATACATTAGTACACACATACACTATTCTTACTGTCTTAGTAACATCTCCATCAGTATTGTGACACCATCGTTAATGCCTTGATGACACCATTCTCAGTATCTTGCTGACACCGTCTCCAGTGTCTTGACGACACCATCCACTATCTATAGTATCGTGAAGACATTCCAGTATCTTTTACGACACCATCCACAGTGTCTTGATGACACAATCTATAGTATAGTGATGACATTCCCAGTATCTTCTACGACACCATCCGCAGTGTCTTGATGACACAATCTAGTATAGTGATGACATTCCCGGTGTCTTTTATGACACCATCCACAGTGTCTTGATGACACAATCTATAGTATAGTGATGACATTCCCGGTGTCTTTTATGACACCATCCACAGTGTCTTGATGACACAATCTATAGTATAGTGATGGCATTCCTGGTGTCTTTTATGACACCATCCAAAGTGTCTTGATGACACAGCGCTTCAGGATGGGCCAGAGAATGCGCGTTGTGTATATGCACGGTCGTAGACCTGCGTGGTAACACCGATCAGAGTCTGACCAGTTGACTGACCTGAAACTAATGGAGAGATCCTGGGTGGCTCTGCCTGTAGATGATTGGCGGCCATGCTGGAATACGTAGAGTAATACATGTTCAATCTCTACGATTCCCTGATAATATATTTTCGTACTTTTCATAAACTGTCAACGCTTGGTTTCTTGTGCAGCTTTAGTTCTTTTATTTTAAAACCGAGGAGATAGATGTCAGTATGTCCATGTTCCATGTTGGGTTTCATGGTATTGCGAGTCGTAAGATGGCAGTTTGGTGGCTTCAGCAAGTTGTTTTAAAACGCGCAAGGTCTCGTATTGTCAGTGGTCCAAACGCAAGAGTTTGTTTGGGACCATGTGACCCCATGAAGCTGTTGATAGTATGTGTAGTGAAGTTCTTCCTCCCTACGTCGTTTCTGGGCGTTTTTAAGACATCAAACATGCCAAAACATGCCCTAGGACAAGTCCCAGGTGGTCTTGTGTGAGGGTTAGTCACCATCAGGACTGACTAGTCAGCAAGCGGCACTTCGTTGATTAACCCTTCCGTGCGTGACATCACCATTCTGTGTCTCTGCAAGTTTACTGAGCTCGCAATGCAGTAAGGATATGTATAAATAAATTCACTTATTAGTTTTTTTTACCTCCGCATCTTTTGAAATTTAAACATAAAGGAGAAGCTATGGAAGGCTCAACGCAAGAATCCGTTGATTAGTTTTTGTCGCCTAAGGTAAGAGATTGCTACCCAGTGCTTTTCCTTAACAATGCATAACATTTTGAATCTCGGTTCCTCCGGGGGTTTAATCTTGCGGTTCTCTTGTATGGAGGACGTTTTGTACGTTATGAGCAATTTTTCATTTTTTTTAAATCAGCAACATGAGATTGATAATTTTTTACTTATATCAATAGACGAAAAATTCTTAAATCTCTTCCATTTTTAAAAACCATAAAGTATCTGCATTTGTCAGTCATTAATTACAATCTGTCAAACACTCCCACATAGTTTCCACGTTTACACATCGAGTGTTTTTTCTCTCTTTTGGTTATTTTTGTTTTGTTTTCGGTGTTGTTTATTTTTAACCCATATGGATTATTATTTATAGCTTTAAATATTTTATATTCATTAGTTAAAGCTGGAGACAATTTTATATTTTGAGTTATTATCTTTATCCACTTGTGGTCTATAGTGTTAAAGCCATCGTGCTTATAAAGTAAGGAGCTTTAAAAACAACATTTCCCACACCGTTAACACTAAAATGATGAAAGGCTCACCACAGTCCACAATGGTTCCTTTTTTCCAAGTAACTGAGTTTGGTTTATTAAAAAGTTTTTATTTCCCGACATCTAAGAGAGTAGTCCCTTCCGCTCACCAGATGAGAACGACCGACATCGATACTTTGACTTCAGCACAACCAGATGTAGGGAACTGTGAGGTATCTATAGTACAAGTATACTTGTATGTAAACGAATATGTTACACAACTTTTTCTTGTAGCTTGACATCCAAAGTTTAACATTTTCAAAGAGATCACGTGTGGCCTCCATCGAAAATGTCTTCAGCCTGTGATTTAAAGGAAGACAGCCATGCACGCGAACCGTAGGCATCTTGTCCAGAAAATATAATTCAAAAGTAAGAGTATGCTTAGGTCAGGGTTTAAGTCGAGATGGGGTGAGGGCCCACCCAGCGAGGGTCCCTGATAGCAAGACACAAGCCGTTATCACCTCTTCAGCTCCTCGTGTCACCCACATACGCGTGTGGCCATGGCGAAATGGCTGCGCGCGCAGGCGGCGGAAACGGGTAGTGAAATATGCATGGGGCTGTGGCGTAGTGCCGGGTAAATATGATTAAAAGTCCGAAGGAACACACGCACGCCAGGATCAATGCGCAGGCCTGTCTGGAATCAGGATGTGCGGCCGAGCGGCGCTTAGGCAAGGTGTAACCTGACTCCTACCGCTCCTTCCATGATGTTTAATGCACTAGCGCACGCATGTCAGCGCGCATGCGTAGTGATGGTGGCTGGTCGGTGAGAGGGAAAGTAGAGCCGTGTCCCTTACTTGCCTCAATCTGAACCAGGGGAATGTTAACACCCGGGTGACGAGTACAAGAACGTCTCCTCTAACGGGTTTTCTGAAGCACTGAACACACGGCACCCGTATCATCTTTACACATCCCCATCTTATTCTTCCTCACTCCGTCTGTCTGTCTGTCTACGCCATACTTCCCTGAAGTAGCTCGATGGCACTATTCTACCTCCATTTACAAGTGTGTGTGTGTGTGTGTGAAAGAGGGAGAGAGTGAGATCATTGTCATCTCTCTACATAAGTAGATAGAAAAATAATGCTTTGTTTATAAAATAATAAATCTGCTACTTAGATATTTGTGTTCGCAGAACCAGCCCTTCAGAATGTTAGTGTCTTTAATTTCAAAGGTCTGCAAATCGTCCAAACTACAAAAGTGTAGTCAGTACATTTGTGATAAAAGCAGAATATTTCGGGTTCGATGCTCGTTCTTTCCATTAAGTAAACGGGTTTTTGATTTATCAGAGAAGTAAAAATGGCGTAGGAAGAATTATTTTTAAATGTAACCTTTATTTTTGCCAGTCAGCAAGTGATAACAAATTGAAGGTGCAACAGATTGCAAATAACTTCTTGTTTTAATGAAGTGTATAATTACCTGAAAGAATACTTTTGTTACATTCTATGAGTTTTCTGAAGTGTAAGCTTTCAATGTTTAAATATAGACGAACCTGGTTTTTTTTTATTTCCCTCTCTCTCTCTTCCTGAGCATGCCGTGTGGAATTCTTGTTGGAAACAGTCGAAACACACTTTAGACGATCGTTGTCTCAGCAGGCATAATTCGGCTTCTGCAACATTTCTGCAGCTTTTTTTTTTTATCAGAGAATTCAATTCTGCTTTTTTCGTTTCGACCTGCGATCTCGATCAATGCTTTTAGTCAACAGGAAAAAGCTGTCGGGTCGTGTTATGCAACCGACCAGAAAAGTGCAGATGTCTGAACATGAAGTCAGTGACGACAGAAACAAAAAAAAAAGGGCATCCTAAACAGTTCTAAACAGACCTGTCAGTTAGCCTCATCGTCAAGAGAAACACGGATCACCTGATACGTGGCTTTACTGGGTCGTGCTGTAAGGGATACGATCAAAGTGTTATTTATTCCTTTTTTTGTTATTCTCATTTTTAAAACTACAGAAGTAAACTTTTTAAAAAAACGGTAAAATGTTTCATTGTCTTGTGGAAGAAGGTGGGTGTGGACGTAAGTGGTTCAGTGTGTCTTGGGAACGGTAGACTCAAACTCTCGCCCTCCACCGCCTCTCTGATATAAATGATGTACTTCTGTCTGGCGGGTCAGGTGTAGGAAGATGCTCAGCTTTAGGGAGGGACAAACTCCATGCTGACAGTGAACGACTTTCATATTCTTGTCTACTCAGTATCTTTTCAGATAGGGGGGAATGCCCCCCCCTTGCCCTCCAGGGGCCAGTTGCACAACACGTTTCCTAACCTTAAAACTGTTCTAAAGAAGCAACATCTCTTCTTAGCCATTTTGATGCATTGCAGAAAAACACAAAAAATTGTACTGACAGGACGGAAAGTCAGACTTAAACAACTTTATCTTACTTAAAAAGCAGTTTTAGAAGTTTTAAATTAATTATCTAAATAGAGCTAAGGCTTAAAAGTGTTTACAATTAGAAATGTGTTGTGCAGCGGCTCCTGGTTTCTACGCCACTGTGGCGGGTACACGGGGATTTCTAGTCACAGTCCCTTGATGGTCTACATCTAGTAAACTTGTCCTTCACAGTCGAGCATACACTCCAAACCAAAAGTGTTTCAGTCTTACGCCCTTTCCTTTTACCAAAACAAAACTTTTGCATGCCTGAATATGTTTTAAGGTTGAAATACTTCCTAATAAGGACACAAAGGGGTCCAAATTTTAAAATACACACAGCCAGACAAAATATTTAACAATCATTATTCATAAGCATGATAACGCATTTCAGGAGTCGTGTCCAAGATCGCTAATTTTATCGAAAGCAAAACTGTGCGAACCTTTCAAAGAATCTTATCATGAAAGGTTTTTTTTTTATTCACAAGTCCCTGATTGCACGTACTATATTACACTTATCATTAAAAGTGCGTAACACCTGTTTTTCAATTTAATGTTTGGAGAAAAACAAACCCAAAATAAAGTTTAAATTATGTTTTATAAAAAAACTGTACCAGTGTGTTTAGATTTGCGGAGTTGAAATCTGATCATCGGAAGAAATGAATTTATAGCGAGAACTGACAACATTCTTCGATTTTTCACGCCTCTAGGTTTAAGGGAAAAAAATAGTTCCGCAAAAAGCTAGAACTACCAAGAGGGTTTTACCTTTCATCCCCAACACGTCAACTGCTCATGTCAGAAACTGTAATATTTGAGACAAATGTAACAATGCAAGAGGGCCGCTGAAGAAGGCAGTGAAGTCTTTTATAACGAACCGCTGAAATCTGCCTTCTCTGTTAGATATTATTGTCTAATTACAATAATGATATGGTCAGTAACTCTACGCCATCTTTTCCACTTTTGTTAACATGTCTGGGAGAATCTAAAAAAAACCTGCTAAATTCAAAGTCGATTCTTGTTTCTTGTTCCACAGAGACTTCTCGTGAAACGCACAGGTGCAGATGAAATGCAAAGTACAAGACTGCGGGGGTGTCCATAGTAATGTAGTAATGTAGTAATGCAGTAATGCTTTTCCGTCATTCGCACCTCCTCCCGAGGGACCGCTGTAAAGTAGAAGTAAATTTCGAGGAAGGTGGATGAGCGTGCGCACGCGTTCACGCTCGAGAGAGAAACATTATTTTGCCATAAACGCCGATGAGGCAAGTTTTGAACCACCTTCGCGTTAAAAACTGGTAAATAAGTCAATGTTTGGGTAATTTAATACAAAAATTGCGCTGCTTCTCTCTCTCTCTTCTTCTCTCTATCACATCTATTTTACTTTCTGCTGTTAACTCTTGCAGGTGGGATTTTATTGTCAGTTTTCGATCAGTCGCGTTATTTAAGTCAAGCAGTTATTTGAGTGAAACAGTCGTATTCTTGATTTTACTATTACATGCCAGCTCTTGTTCAGCAGCGGGAGCACCACAGCGTACACAAACCAAACAGCCTAACCGTAGACGAAACGAATCTTGCTGCCAAATTTTGTGAGGATCGGACAAACGGTGGAATTTGGGATAATTCTCAGCCAAAATCCCTCTTTCCCTAAAAGTACCAATTCCGAAGAAATGAAATCACCATCATCCTTTGTATGCCTGTCGCATTTCTGTGGCAACCTACGTTAGAACAAATTAGCTTTTTCTTTCCAGAAAAATTCAGTTAACTAAAAAGCTTGGTTAAAATGATAGATACCAACATGTTAAATATTTTCTGCTCAAAATTTCCGGTTTCTGGAGAACTGTTTACTCACATTCGCGTCGAAAACACGTCTAGCCGAGGCCTCCATGTTTTGTTGTCGAGTGACACCATCGGCAGCATTCTGGTCCAACGACCTGTGTGCGAACAAAAGAAACTGAAAGAACCTCCTTCTGCGTCACTTCGTTGAATCCGGTTGTACCAGAGGTAGAATTTTAACAGCTCTCCGCAAACAAGCGAAGCCAGTTCACCTGCACGTCGCCTGCTTTCAAAGACAGATGCAGCCAAGACAAATCTGATTCTTCTCGTAAGCTCTGCCTTGCTTTTCAGTGTTTCTCGCAGGCTGCCAGTCAAACATCAGGGTCCTGGTGGACAGTCAGCTAAACGTTTAGGCGAGGCTGGTAGTGAACTGCTGAAGACACTCGCTTGTCACCACTACTGTGAGAGGTCCTGATTCGGACCTCGTCTCGGGACACTTTGTGTGCGACACCTTGGCTTGCTGTCGAGGGTTTTTTTTGCATCCTCCCGGCTCCTTCTCCCCTTATAGTGCGAAATAACTTTTAGGGGGAAGCACTTTCCTACCAAACAACCAAGCCCCAACCAATCAGGGACCGTAGTAATGCAGCGAGAGCAAGTCGTTTCCTCCAGAGACAAATGTAGCACTCAAAAATGAAAAGTGTCTTGTTTCCGAAGTTAAAAAGCAATGTCCAGACCGCGCGGACACTACTTCATGTTGTTTTTTTTAATAGCCCAGATCCTCTATTATCCACCACTTTATTACTACAGCTCAAAGAGCAAAACAAGATCTACAGGGTATGAACACCGCTTTATAACTTTGAAAACGACACTTATCCTTGAACTCTGCACGTTGCCCCAGGGCAGCGACTTACCCTCGCTTCATCACTACGGCCCCAACGGCTGAACTGCTGAGCTGTTAGGTCCAACTACGTCACGGACTAGGGTCAGAATCAGTTTTCTTTGCGAAAGAAAACTCAGAAATGGCGATCATCATCATCATCATCATCATCATCATCATCATCATCATCATCATCATCATCATCATCATCATCATCATCACAACTTTTAAGAGTTTCTTATGGTGAAGACAATAAATCATATAGTGAGAAAATAATTATACTCAATATTTTTAATAACTCAGTTGGAACGCAGGCAAATATCTTGAAACATTTAAAAAGAAATGCTTAGAAAATATATATATATATAAATATATATCTGGATAACAATGCATTTTTTCTTGAAGATAGTGTTTGTGCAGCAGTATTCTAGAGCTGTTAGATACACAACGGTGTGACAATTATACAGATCCAGACCTAGATATATACTAGATCATAATACGAAAATTCTAAAGTAGCAATAACTTTTTTTTGTTAGTTTAGTCATCGTTTGAAACGTCAGGCTCAGCGGTCAGCGCGCAGCGTGAGGACATTGAAAGGCAAGTCTATTTTTAGAAAGTCCTTTGCGACGTCTTACCGCTGCCTCGCGGTTGTGGAGTGGCACGGCTGCAGCCACTCTTGGTGGAGTTAGCCGGCTTGTCGTTCTTCGGGGCACTTGTGCGAGAGGAGAGAGCGAGTTTCGATCTTAAGCGATCATTGACAGGACGGTGACAATTGTAGCAGAGCTTACTTGCTGACAATCGCACTGGAGCTAGATACTGACGAGTGTACTGAGCTAGGTATTGACAAGTGTACTGGAGCTAGTTGCTGGCAAGTGTACTAGAGCTAGGTACTGACAAGTGTACTGGAGCTAGTTGCTGACAAGTGTACTGGAGCTAGATTCTGACAAGTGTACTGAGCTATTTGCTGACAAGTGTACTGGAGCTAGATACTGACAAGTGTATTGAACTAGGTACTGACAAGTGTACTGAAGCTAGTCGCTATCAAGTGTACTGGAGCTAGGTACTGACAAGTGTACTGGAGCTAGTTGCTATCAAGTGTACTGGAGCTAGGTACTGACAAGTGTACTGGAGCTAGTTGCTATCAAGTGTACTGGAGCTAGGTAATGACAAGTGTACTGAGCTAGGTACTGACAAGTGTACTGAGCTAGTTGCTATCAAGTGTACTGAGCTAGGTACTGACAAGTGTACTGAAGCTAGTCGCTATCAAGTGTACTGGAGCTAGGTACTGACAAGTGTGCTGGAGCTAGTTGCTATCAAGTGTACGGGAGCTAGGTATTGACAAGTGTACTGGAGCTAGTTGCTATCAAGTGTACTGGAGCTAGGTACTGACAAGTGTACTGGAGCTAGGTACTGACAAGTGTACTGAGCTAGTTGCTATCAAGTGTACTGGAGCTAGGTGCTATCAAGTGTACGGGAGCTAGGTACTGACAAGTGTACGGGAGCTAGGTACTGACAAGTGTACTGGAGCTAGGTACTGACAAGTGTACTGGAGCTAGTTGCTATCAAGTGTACTGGAGCTAGGTATTAAAAAGTTTACTGGAGCTAGTTGCTGACAATCGTACTGGAGCTAGTTGCTATCAAGTGTACTGGAACTAGTTGCTGACAATCGTACTGGAGCTAGTTACTATCAAGTGTACTGGAACTAGTTTCTGACAATCGTACTGGAGCTACGTGCTGAGGTAGACCCTTTGAGAGAGACATCAACACATTTACCAGCGCTTAACACTGTCAAGTGTGCCAGTGTCTGACAATGAGAGTTGCACTAAGGCTAGATGCTGACAATTTTACTTAGGTGGACTCTGACAGCTGCACTGATTAAGATGCTAAAACAATTACCTGCGATGTTGTGCAACAACTGCTGTAATTACCGCTGCTGCTGTTGTCGAGCATTCCAGTACAAATTTACGGTTCAACTATTTTAGGTGAGGATGCGTTCTCCGGCTGTAACTTCCCAAAGGCAACCTCTGCTCACGAGTTCATTGCTCATTATGTGTTGACATGCATCTTTTTTATTGATGAAAGGGACATGGCATGGTGATGATGAATCTTTCATAAGGTCCCCAATCCACTCGCTGGCTGGAAAGAGTGGGGGGGGGAATAAAATTCTCTGTTGTACTTCAGCAGTGCAAAATGGGGGAATTTCCAGCCAATCAATCATTGCGAACAACACCAGAGGACAACTCGAGACGGTCGAGGGAACTTAGGGAAACATGGGATCTCTGCTGACGACAAACAAAATGGTCCTTCAAGCGCCGCCTGAATTAGGTCAACATTTCGGCGACCTTGGGGTTGAGAAGCTAAACAAAAAAAGGGGAGGGGGGAAGAAATTTCCTTGGGACTGCAGTCTTGTCCTCACGAGGTTCGTTTCCTAAGGCCACGTCACTTTTCCGTTCAAGAGGGTTTTGGCTGTCGAGTGAAAGGCTGTGCTAAACAATGCTGACTGAAGTGAATTCGAAAGAAGACGAGAGATAGCGAAACAACAGAAGGGATCCCCCTCCTGGAACTCGCAATGCTAACGTTGTTAGTGAAGTCCTGTAATCACAGCGAGAACTAGGAGAGTGAGTGTGATGGCTGTTTGCTAGGACGGATGAAGGAGTGGGGTGGAGGTTTCAAGTAAGCAGCGGTAGAAGCAGTTGTTGACAAGATTCGGTCACTCGCTCGCTCTTTTGTTCAACCGTCACCCAAATTCACCCACACACTCGTTCCAACACTCACTAAAAACCAACCGAAAAATTCAACCCAGCCAGCTCGCTCACTCACTCAAACATAGAATCAGTAGAACTCACTCATACAAGCCTCAGTCTAACCCTGCTCATTCCTCTCAAACCCCAATCCAAGCCACTCAAACATTCCAATCCCTAAATCCAGCCTCCCTTATTTAATTAAATACCAAGACACTCACTCACTCACTCACTCAACTCACTCACTCACTCACTCAAATTCAATCCCTAAATCCAACCTCACTCACTCAATCAAATACATACCCACTCCACTAACCCATCCAGTATTGTCACAGTTTTTATGCTGCAGCAGTCCTTAACCACACTAACCTCAGCAAATGGCCAAAGACTCTAAAATTTAAAAAAAAAGCTGTCTCAAAACATTCGCAAGAGAGGATTACGCTTTGCCCCCAGCTGCCAGTCGGCCGTCGCCTTGTTTATTCTCTGAGGTCTCTGATATCTTTTTCGTCGCATCTTGCAAAATGTTTGCTGTCAAGTCAAAGCCCTCGCCGCCAGTCTCCTGGCCAGAAGAAGACGACTCGCTCATGACCGTGCATAAGCACGGGATCTTCATGGGTGGACAGCTGTCTTACCCTAACCTCTGCACTCTCTTCAAACCCTACTCAGAAGTCTCGAGTAGGAGACGAGCTTGACGCCAGGCCACAGGCACTTCCATGTGGAGGGCGCCAACAACAAAGCTGCTGACTTGGCGTTAAATGTTCAAAGTTAACTCCACGTTTTGCTCAATAAAAGTTTATAGAAAAAAAGAATTTGGAGTGTACAGAAAGTGTCTGCAGTTAGAGCTGGAACTAGATCAACGCGCGGAAGATTGACCACAGCGCACCCTCAGACGGAGCTGGTTTCTCGCAGGATCACTTGCATGATCACGTGTCTTGCGTCGGCAGTTCATTAGAAATGCGTTTTCCTAAACATCAGTCTAAATCCTTTCTCTTTCTTCAGGACCTTTCATTCATAAGTGTGGGCGTTACGGTGGCGCAACGGTTAGCGCCTATCACCAATACAGTGAAGGTTGGCTGTCCTGGGTTCAGTTCTCGTCTCGGGTACGCTGTTCTTTCTCTGCATGTGGCATCTGTTTACAGGACTGGCTGCCTTGCCGTGATATAGCCTTAGTTGCTGGCTCGGCGTAAAACACCAATCAAAAAAAAATTCGTAAGAGTGTGGTAAAAAAAAATCGCAACACTATATGGGACTTTACTGGTGATGGGGGCAGACACCAAAACCCACGAGCACACACACACACACACACACACACACACACACACACACACACACACACACACACACACACACAAATATATATAAATGTTGGTCAAAACTGATGATGTTATACAAACATTCTAGAACTTTGGGCAATTATGAGCTCATAATGAAGACCTTCTAATAATTATTAGTCTGAGAGCAGCTTTTCGAGAGCGGCAATGATCCGACACTAAATGTCTGTGTGAGGGGTCTGCAAAGACTTGAATATCTGTCATCATTTCACCAGAGTCTGTTTTCGAAATTACGATCAGTAATACACAAAAGTAACAAAAGGTTCAAAGTGGAAAACTCATATGTATCTACCTAGTGTTTGCTAAGAAAACGACTATTTCATCAGTTCGTACAACAATTTAAAAAAGTCATGAAATCGCTCATTAGCTCATTTACTGACTGGCTCATTTACTCAGCCTATCTGCTCACGTACCCGGTCTCCCCCACCCACTAAAACTTCTCTTGCCCATCTCATCCACTCGCTGATTTAATGGAACCCTCCAGAAACACATTAACACCACCATGAGCTCCCCACCACCACCACCACCACAGCCCGATCAATGATCTGTGTTGCTTATGAGGACGGAAGTCCCCGCTGATCGAATGAAGCTAATGGAGAAATTAATGGATGGATTCTCCGTTGTTGTTCTACAGCGAGAAAAGTCACAGACAACTCCAGGCACGTGACTACGAGGGCGAAGAGTGAGCTCTGGCAATGACAGTCTGCCGGTCGATTGTGTCAAGGATAAGGTTCCCAGAGCTTCTCGCCGAACGGGGGGGGGAAGAGAGGGTGTGGGGAGGGTAGGGGGTTGAGAGGCAGGGACAAAGACGGACCGGCGGACAGGAGGAAGGCAGAGAAAGACAGACACAGGCGGGCAGGCAAACTCAAAAACAGACCAGAGTCTAAGAAAAACTGAAAGAGGAGGGACAAAGATCTAGACAGACAAACACAGACGCTGAGATATACAACCCCCCACCCCCACCCCAAAAAAGACATACACTACACAATTAGACACACAACATAGTCATATAAAACACAGACATCTGGACACGTACTACACAGGCACAACACAAACATCTACAATATAGACACACACACAACACAGACAAACACACAAAGCAAACACGTAGAACACAGATATTGAGACACACACTACACAGGTACAACACAAACACATACAATAACAAAAACATATACAAAACTAATAAAACACAGACATTGAGACAGCATAGGCACACAAAATAGACATAAAACACCGACACACAACACAGACATTGCGACACGTAGAACACAGATATTGAGACACGCACTCCACTAACACAAGACAAACACATACAATATAGACACAACACACACACACACATACAACACAAACACATTGAGACACAGGCACACACAGCATAGACACACAACATAGACATCGAGACACACACGACACACAGATATTGCAAAACATACAACAGACCCATGCAGCACAGACACTGAGACTTACACAACATGGACACATACCACATAGACATCCAACACAGACTCATAAATTACAGACGCATACTACACAGAGATTGAGACACACAAAATAGACATTAAGACTCATAAATCACAGAAACTTACAGCATACAACACCAACACATATCTCAGACATTGAGACACATACAGCACAGGGATTAAGACGCATACAACATGGATACCTACGACACACACAACATAGACAATGAGACACATACAAAACACTTTTTTTAATTGGTGTTTTACGCCGAGCCAGCAGCTAAGGCTATATCACGGCAAGCCAGCCAGCCCTGTAAACAGATGCCACATGCAGAGAAAGAACAGCGTGCCCGAGACGAGAACTGAACCCAGGACAGCCAACCCTCACTGTATTGGTGACAGGCGCTACACGTTGCGCCACCGGACCGCTTTCATACAAAACACACACACACACACACACACACACACACACACACACACACACACACTCACTCACCGATACAAAAGATAGAGAGAAAGCCTTAGAAAATGTTCCACAAATGTCAAGGACATGATTTGATCTATTAATCAAAGCTCACCTTGCCCTCGGTGCTCCTTCTGTCTAAAAGTTATTGAAGATCTACTCCACGTGCAGGTACGTGCAACACTTTGCTAGACAGACACTTGCACCGCCGCAAGAGCGAACTCTCATATTTATTTTGTTCGTGTTCATGTCTGGGAGTTTTTGTACTTGCTGCTTGAAGTGATGCTGCAGTTCTTCAGTGATGAGTGTTGGGAAATTGCTAGCTTCGGGGCTTTTTACTAATAAGAAACAAGTTAGTATAATAATAAAATTAATAATAAGAAAACATGGTTTGAAAACGTTGTGAAGAGGGTTTGTATCATGTGTGGGTGAGATCGGATTAATCTCGGGTTTGCAAAGCGGAGATTAGTATACTTTCTGCCGTCTGTATGACGAACAGGTTAAAACTCTTTGACACGTGACAGTGAACACAACAAGTTCAGTTTCTTACTTAAATTTAGAGAAACAGAGAGAGAGAGACAAAATGCTCGTATTCCTCTAGCGAATAGAGCAGTGAACAATTCCCGGCTGATTTAGCTCCGTACACAGCAGTTAATGACTCTGAACAGCTCCTCTTCAAGTACAAAACCTACGGAAAGGTTTTAGTAAATAAAATCTGTTTTTGTTTCTGCAATCCTTGCCTGTACAATTTCCATCATTTTAAGGTTTATTTAATGTGCTAAAGCTAAAAAAAAAGTTTTAGTATCTCGGAATCCTTCCGATTTAATAGTTTCGAATTCTTGGGGTAAAAGCGAAAGGGTAAAGATGGCGGTTGTTGGTCTTGTTTGCCCTCGCTGCCGGTACATCGTCACACTAGGCGTGAGTGCAGTTTGTCGACACTCCTGCTCGCCGTCTCTATTGGGCCACTAGAGGGGCAGTTCTGGAGCAGCCTGATCACTCGTCCGGTCATAAAACCTCCCATCGAGTCGCCATCATACTCAGCTGATGGAAAACAGACGAGCGTGAACGGCATATTAAGTGATGTTGCCCGCAGGGGCGAGCTGGCGGTAAACCCGCCTACAATCTAGACGACCTTGCTAAGTGCTTTCTACGTCCTGCGTGCTTCCTCCTATTTCGTACGTCCTACGTGATACGGTCCTACGTTGGGACGCTTTACTTTCTTTTTTTTTCACAGTTGTCCTTGCTCGTGTCCGTCATCAGCACGAGGTTCCCTATAACAAAAGGTCGTTGAGTGCTCCACTGGGTCCCGTATCTGTCCGTTTTATCCAGGAACCCTCACATCATGGACGTAGAAAGTTCAGAAGGCCAGGTTTGCGCGAACCTTCCGATCCGTGTCTTGTGTTCGTACATTAAAATCCTCCATAAATGTCAAAGCGTCGTGCATCCTGGCCCAGCCCGCGTGCAACCCTCTTGTCACCCTTTTGTGAACGGTGTATATAGAGGGCGCTGCCGCTGGTTTTGCTGCTCTTTCGGTCAGCTGCCTGCTGCAGATGTTGAAGTAAATTACTTCTTTTGTGCTACGTGCGACAGGCGAGGCACAAGTTTCGAACCTGACACTGTTTTTCTCTTCCTCCGCCCCTCCCTACCACCCGTCTACCAAGCCTCTGCTGGCGGCAAGACCGGAATTCGATAAGAGCCTTGAATGGGAGACTGCTGTGTCCCGGACTTCTCTGCCCTGAAGCTGCGACGACAGCGAGGGGACGGACAGAGGTCATCGGAAGGTGTCGCATGTGCGATGTGCACACTATTGACAGCCTAGGCCTTGGTGATTACAACCTGTCTCGACTCCCGCACGCTTGCGGCCTACTGACTCTTACTTCAGTCTCGCCACAGACGACGGTGTCCTCCTTTACAGGAAAAGGCAATGGAAAAACTGCCAGCGGGGCTTAAATAATAGATATAGACATTCTAAATCGCTTTCGCTCAAAATTTCGGGTTGCAAAACGTTTGATAAAAATCGCATCTAAGACACAGCTCCTTTGTGGAAGGGGATGAGGTACAGGAAGGCCGCCATGTTTTGATCTCGAAGGACCTCACGGTCATCATCAGTCTCCTAACCGCGGTTGTCGAAACTCTGTCAAGGATCTGGAGAGCGGACCGTACACCTTGTATTTGAACCTGCGTACAATGAAGAAGAACTTCGCTGAGGACAAAACTGTCGGGACAGAACATTTCCCTTACCAAATGTTTCATCCTACGTCACAGATTGTTGTCCTCCGTGAAAGAGTGCGATACATGGTGGCCTCCAAGAACCGGCGCGCCGCTGTGTTTTAAACACGACTGTACGTAAGCTTTGGATTTGAGACCCAAATTTTCGGGAGAAAACGATTCAGAACATAAGTATCATTTAAGATCAAACTGTCGTTTCCTTTGCATTTTCCTTTAAGAAAGAAAGAGGACAATTATCAGAAGTCATCAAACACTTCCTGCCCCCTCCGCCCTTTCCACTCCTAAGATAAAGTTACTCCAGTGGTAGCACTACCTACGGTCCATGCATATGGGCACTGGTCACACTGGTACCCAAGACTCTACTGATGCTTGAGCAAGACAAAGCGTCTTTAGAACTACATTGTGCACCTGAACTTTTAGTGCTAAAAAAAAAAACCCCAGTACGCTTGTCTTCATTAACTTCAGCCTTTGACAGAATCAGGGCAATGTGGTGGAATGAATGTTTACGCAAATGGAGCCAAAGTAAGCTTTTCTCCGATGCTCTGAAGCAGAAAGTGAGTCTTGAACTATTGGCGACAACCTAGTCATGGTTCTTGTGCGCCCAGATGAACTTTTCATCTTTCGGTCGTTTACATGCGACAGTCGATAAAAATTCTGGGTGCGTACGCGATTTTCGAAAAAGAAAGAAAGAAAATGTCTTGCAGTGGAGATCACGTATGGTAATGATTTTGCGCGAAACAACCTACAAAATAAGTATATGCTTACATCACTGACAAAAGTCTTTTGTTTTCAAAAAAGTTGCACATTGCTATGGTCCAACTTACTTCTGGCCACGGTCAGCCCGAGATGTCAGCATAATATTTCAATTTTCAATGGCCGCAGTCACTTACACTGAACTTCACTTTATTTTTTTACGTCCCTCTGGTTTACGATTAAGAGTCTAGTTTTATAAGGTGGCATAAAACTTGCATTTTAATGAATTTTATCTCTTTTTTTAGGCTTTTCACTTTAAATTTAAGTTTTTTAATGTTTCTAACGGCCGTCCGAAGTGTCCCAAGTCCCATTGTATTTTCAAACGGATGTGCAATGTATTGGCAAACAAGTCTGGACTAAGCTCATCATGTTGAACAAAGTTCCAATGTCCCTCTCCCAGGGTCCTATTTGTTTTTGTCAGTTTCTCATTTTAAGTGTGGGTGATATGTGAGTTCATGTACATATGTGAGTGTTTGGGGGAAAGAAGAATTAGGTGATATTTTTGCCCTGTGAAAAGACTTGCATGACTTTCTCTTTTGATGTGGGTTGGGGGGGTGCTTTAATTTACGTTCGCATAAACATGTGGCTGAATGGCATTGTACATGTATGGTTTAATGTTGCAATGTAGTTATTTGACGATGATGACGATGATGATGATGATTACGATAAGAATTTATGAACAATAAAAGGTAAAAACAAAAAAGTTCCAATGTCCCAACACGTTCACCCCAAAACCGTTGGTCTCCTGTGACCTTCACATTCAACTTCGCCAAACTTGGTCGAAATTTCGACGACATTTACTCGACTACGAGAGCCTTAAATGATGTTTTGTCAAGTCTGACATTTCAGACTCATTAATCTTTGCCGCGTTGACGTCATGCATGTGACCTTCGTGGTCAGGAAGTGTTCGCAACATGTGATGGGAGTGTTCAGCTCTCCGGTAGCAAGGCAGCTTCTGTAAAATGTGTCATGATATCAAATTAATAGCATTCTTTTATTTTATACAGCGCCCAGGTAAAGTGTAATTTTTGCTCTCAGCGTTAACAATCACTTAAAACAAGGCGAGACTGATAAACACCAAGACAAGAGTTTAACAAAACCGCTACACTCAAAAGTAAGTCAGACACCATATGACAAGACACCATACAAATAAACGAAATTGCAGGAAAACTTTTTAATCAACAAACTGGTCATCTTTCACACCAGTCCTTGCTCACTAAGAACCATTTTAATTGGGGAAAATGTTATTTAACTTTGACCCCGTTTGTTGTATGAGAAGATCACAATACTCTATGATTTGAGGCAAACATTCGGGACATTGAAATTTTTGGCCATGTTAAGTCCAAATTTGTTTGCTGATATATTTGCCAGTACAATGGGAGCATAAGGTACCTCGGAGGTTTGACGCTGTGGCCCTCTGTCCAGTTAAGAATCACGTTTCCTGACTGGTGAAAAAAGACAGACACCTCAAAATATTTTTTAGAATGGTCTGCACTTAAAGATGTGTACCTTACTTCTTTTGACCTACTGTAGAAATTGTGTCAGAACCTGTTTAATGAGCGTTGATGGTGGCAGATGGCTGCATGTAGTGTACCTTCATTTATGCAATGTATGCAAGAGTAGAAAAAATATGGAAGAAAAGAGGTGTAAAAAGAAGTTATACCTGTGTGTTGTTGTTATTGTTTTCGGTTTTTTTTTTGTTTCTTATTTTTGTGCGAGATTTGATATTATTTATTGCATTGCTGTAATATGTTGTGAAAAAAAGAATGAGGTTCCCGAAGGGCATCAAACAGATCATAGGAGTGATTTTATTTTATTATCTCTAACATGTTGATGGTCTGCGGGAAAAGTTGCTTGTGTGAGGGATTCTTCGGCTTCATTCTGGCCAGGATCAAGGAGACTCCAGTGTCCTGCCCGGCATCTGTTTGTAGACAAACGTCCAGCAGTGGACTGTAGACACTGACCAGCATCAGTTGTAGACACTGACCAGCATCAGTTGTAGACACTAATCAGCCTCAGAAGTCCGTAGACCACAGCGCAACATCAGACTGTAGACAACGCCCTGCATCAGAAGTCTGTAGACAGTACAAGACATCTCACAGCTGGGTCTGTCAGCTTCATATCAAACAGTCAGCCAGTCTAGTCCCCCCCCCCCACAACACACACACACACACACAGCCAACAAAAAACACGCGGGAACAAGGGAGAGAATATGTATGTGACGGAAATTTGGTTTGGCGTATTCTTGTTCATTATTATTTTGGGAAAATTATTTCTTTTCTCAAATTTCTAAGCATAAATTTTATCGTCCCGGTAACGTCCTTTCTCTGCTTCCAATAGAAATCGTGATTTCAGTTCTTTGTGTAAATATGATTGTGTGTGTGTGTGTGTGTGTGTGTGTGTGTGTGTGTGTGTGTGTGTGTGTGTGTGTGTGTGTGTGTCAGGCACTACATTACGTGCCCTTTGTCCCCCTGTAGCAGACATGATTTTTTTCTATTTGAGTGTGTAGAAATGTGATCGGGTGACTGAACAGGATAGTGTGCGCGTGCGTGTGTGTGTGCGCGTGTGTGTGCCAGTGACCGAGTAAGAGTGAAAGGAGAGAGTGAGACAGCCAAGACAGGGCATTGTTTTTATGCTCACTTGAAGTCTTGATCGGCGGATCACATAATCGCACTCACGATTAACAGCAGAGCCACTCGATCGTTTCAAACTCAGTTGCGAGGACTTTTTTTTTTCGTCCCCTGTGGTCGTTGTTTTGCTGACGTAGTGCAAGTGGATCTGGAGATATTTTGAAACGCACAGAAGAAGAATGGCTTTCTAAAATATGGGTAAAACATAAAAAGTCTAAATGTTTTGTTTTACTCTCAAATCCTTATACAACATCTACAACATATACGTTACAGCCCCTCATGCAACGGTCACTTTAGGTAGACAAAGATGGTTGTCCCTACACGTGTAGTCTGGGATCGTATTATGTCAGGTATTAAACACGTTCGAATGAAAAAGAAATGTGACGTGTATCCAGCAGTTTATCTTCAGAAACAGTAAAAGAGAGGCCCTTTGCCACCCCACATTCCACACCCTCACCCACAAACTGAACTGTCAATGCAATGATGAGTTAGGATTCGGGGGAGTTGATGACTCGTGTCACTAGAAACGCTGACGAAGTCAAGAATAAAGTCGTAAATGAAGTTGCGCACGTGCAGTCCATGCCGAACGAAGGGTTGTATGTACTAAAGGCTGCATGTCTGCTCTACGCCGTTCATCCTTAGACAACTTTTTTTTCCATCGAAAAATAGAATAAATAACATGCGAGAAAATATCCCAACACACGTACGCACGCACACAAAACACACACACACACAGACGCACGCGCACAAACAAACTTCTGCCACATTTTTTTAGTCAAATGTCTATTGCTGATTCATGTGTGTGTGTGTGTGCGCGTGTGAAGGATATTCCAGTCCAGTTGTTTTATGCAGCCTTTTGATGTTAAATACTATCGTGAAAAAAATGGTTGCTCTTACCAAAAGCAGGGACAAAAATAAATTAATTATCCAGAATACGGTTCATCATCATCATCATCATCATCATCATCATCATCATCATCATCATCATCATCATCATCATCGTCGTCGTCGTCGTCGTCGTCATCATCCCGATTTCAGTTTGCGAAATCTGGCCGACATTGGTAGATGACGCTATCTGAGAGTGAGATAAATATAACGTTAGTAAACAGTGACGTAACAGGAAGTAGACAAGTTGTAGCCTCAGAGTAGGATACATTTGTCATCTTAAATAACTTCTCTTATTTCTCAAGACCTGTGAATTGATATGATACACACGTGATTTGACATATTTGACATTTCACTTGTAACTTGTGCCTTCGTCTTAATATAAACATAGACGTTAATTAACGAGAGTTGATGACATGAGCAAAAGGCTCAGCCGATAGCACTCGTGAATCTTCCTAGAGCTTAACATCACGTAGGACTAACATTACCATTGTTCTTAAAGTGTGTTGCAGAATTTAAATGGATTTGTGGGGAGGGGGAAGCATCAGTAAACTGCTGTTGGCGACAAATATAAGAGTCTTTCTCACATATCCAAGGCTGTACGTATCAAGGAGGCATTGAGAGGTGTACGAATTATCTTGTGACATCTCAACCCAGTCAAATGCTCTGCATGTGGAAAGTGGAATAAATCTTAAGTCTCATCCGAATCAAACGTGTACTCAAGGTCCAAGTTTCTAGCAGAGCATTGTGTTGTTATTAGTTTACTACACAAATGCGTGGCAATTATTTTCAAACCTTATACTGTCAATTTTATACCTCAGGTGTCATTGAAAGCCACAACCAGCGCAATTGCTTTGAGCCTACACTAATGAAGTGTTGCCCAAACAGCGAACCAGCATTTGTGACGTCACAGCACGTGAAGCTTGTACCTCACAGACTAAACATAGAAAATATTTTTGCACTGGGACTCTCAACAAACACCAGGCACACCAAAATTGTCACGTGGTAATCAGGATTAGTGAGTGTAATGATTAGTGAGTGTTATGGTGACGTACAGAGCTCCAATAGCTTTGCCTGGTCATCACGTGAGGTAACGAGAGGTGACGTAAAGATGACGGAAGTAACCTTTAAGGAGTGACGTCAGAAACGCCACACTCGACTCCGCGGTCTGTGTCGTCACGACCTCAGTTCACCCGCCGGCCTCCCATTGGTTAGACTCCGCATTACCTCCCCTTTTCGCGCGATGGCCCGTCGCTAGAGGGCGCTCTAGGTAGCTCTCTCTCTCTCACTCGCCAAGTAGAGAGTGGCGCTGGCTTTGCTGCCGATTCTAGGGGACATGGGCACCGGCTCCATTCACTCTCTCCACTCCCCCCCCCCCTCGGCCAGCGCCGGCTCTGCTGACTGCGGACCGACACAAGCAGTAGGTGTGGAGCGAAAGAATCAGTCACTGGGAGACGGCCACCACCTCTAAAGTGGCGCCGCTTGCAAGAGGATTACCGCGCCCACAAAACTTGTGAATGGAGACCCGAGAAACAGGAATTAACTCTCTCGCGGCACAATGGACGCGCGGTGTACCAGCCGACAGCCACCGACACAACAGAAACCGAAGAGGAAAAATATTGCCTGAGTGACTTTTTTTTTATTTATTCATTTTTATTTAATGTTTCTGTACTCAGTAAACTACAGAGACGTGGGCAGCGTTGTTCGGACTGCTTTCTTTCTTTCTTCTTCTTTTTTTTCGTCAGCCACTGGAGCTTATCATTCAGGCTGAAAACTCAGCAGAACTCAGACTTGTCGTTCGGCAGCACCTCTATGATCACCAAAGTTTGACAGAGCTCGTGGACTTGTTCTGGCAAGTGATTATGCGAGTCATGTGAGCGCCTGGTGCTCGCGGCAAGTGATCCAGCAGGTTGCTTGAGCCGACGTGGTTTCTGAACCTTCAGGCTGTTTGAGCGAACAGTTCGGACAGGTGAACGGAAACTTTCATCTGAAATCAACAAGAACGATAAGTGCTATAAAATAGTTTACGTTATCTCGTCAAGTCAAAATCTACCATCTGCCTGCTGGTAAGTTATTTCTGCCCAGAATATGGGTGTTTGTATCAAACTGAGTTTCATATTTGTGTGTGTGTGTGTGTGTGTGTGTGTGTGTGTGTGTGTGTGTGTGTGTGTGTGTGGGTGTGTGTGTGACGAACGAACGAACGAAACTTTTTATTGATTAGGCCATCGGCCCACGTCATGGGGGATAACAGAACAGTTTATACAATACAAGGATATTCGATGATACATCTTAATTTAAGTGAATCACATACAGCATAGGTATATATATATATAAGGACGACCAGCGTATTTAATCAGCAAAGCACAGCCAGAAAAGGATAGTGGTACAAAATACAAAAAAGTAATAAGGGGCTATTGTGACACATCCTTATTTCTTTGTTCCAATGCTTTGTATAATTAGCAAGTCGGTCTGTTCTTACTAGATTTTTATCAGCCATTAATATTGCCAGTGTAAACTGTTGGGTACCTACAAAACTTGGGTGAAATATATTCTACTCGTAAATCACCATATCTCGGACAGACAAGTACAAACTGTTCAGTCTCATCGTAATTACAAAAAAGGACATTTACCTAACATGTACCTAACTTTGTGGTACTTGAGACTCGTTAGTCCTAATCTCTATTTTATTAAGCTGTCTCTAAGACCGATATGTCTAAGATTAGAGAGGTACAAACTAAGCAGAATGTCTGTTGTAAATGAAGAACAGACAAAAATGCTTTGGCTATCACAAAGCTAATGATGCCAATCCTATCAGCAACAGTCTATAAGTCTTAATCTGAATTTTCTTAAAAACAATTTCACATTGCCAACGCCGTGATCTTCCCAAACCATGAAAAACCAATTTTATCAAGTATTATCATTACACGGTTTGACCAGGTTATTTTGTTGTTTTGATGTAACGATGCTAGCATTGGTCAGTGCTTACCTGGGCAAACGATTTGAGGGGAGCGGCGCTATTCCTGCTCAAATAGCTAATGAATCGTGTATATGAGTATATATCTATAGAGAGAGAGAGAGGGAGGATGCCGTCCACACTCGCCATAAACAGGGCATCTGGGGTTCGTGGCGTGACACCTAAGAATCGTTTCACTGCAATTAAATGAACTTTTTACATCATAGTTATATCGGGACTGACCCCCCATATTTCAGAGCTTTATAGTAGAATTGGTTGAATTTGTGTATCCAACAAATTAGAGAACAAAGATGGACTGCGATCATCTAAATACCACAACACGTTCAGAATGCTGAATGCGGCAAGGTCCTGCAGGACATGAGTAAAACCACAACGAGATGACAAGTATAAGCCACGGTATTTGGAAGTGTTGACAGTGGCTAGCTTCCTGTTATCCAGAAACCACTCCGTATACTTTATGATCATGTGTGTGTTTAGATATCCAGTAAAACTCTATCTAAATGTTTGATATCCAGTAAAACGTTATCTAAGTGTTTAGATAAACAGTAAAGCATTATCTGTTTAGATATTCAGTACAACGTTATCTAATTGCTTAGATATCAATTAATACGTTATGTAATTGTTTGGATATCAAGTAGAACATTATCTAAGTGTTTGATATTTAGTAAAACGTTATCTAAGTGTTTAATATCCAGTAAAACGTTAACTAAGTGTTTGGTAAAACGTTATTTAAGTGTTTGGTAAAACGTTATTTAAGTGTTTGTTAAAACGTTATCTAAGTGTTTTGTAAAACATCTAAATGCTTGGTATCCAGTCAAACGTTATCTAAGTGTTTGGTAAAACGTTATCTAAGCAGATTAAAAGAAAGACATACTTCAGGTATAGCGAAACATAATCTATTCATGAGGATGACACAAACGAAGATTTTATTTTAAGGGGGTAAGAAACACAATGAAGACACTTCCTGGGAGTAAAATTATTGATAAATTGCGCAATTTTACAGCACAATATAAAATATTTATACAGTAGAAAAATGATAAACGTTCGGCAAGACAGGAAACAACATTTGGCAAGATACCAAGATGACCATAATGACTTCCCTTTTTTCTCTGTAAAGTTTCGACAGCTCTCCAGCATAAATGACAGCTCTATTAACTTTCCGTTTTGAAAAAAAAGAAAACATATTAGATGGATTTTCCCACAATAAGAGGTCCAACGTTCATTCAGCGACAGTCAAATCCACATTGTAAAGGTCGATAAATTGTCCTGACCAGAAACACTGCGTTCATGGGTAGCCTTTAATTTCCTAATTAGAAGAAGGGATGATTAGAATCAACAGCAATAAATGTTTTCTCTGACCGCTCTAGCTGTCCTTTCCTGCTGGCGGATGTACCGTCAGTGAGCAGGGCTCTGCCTTTGTTCTTGTCATCCTCTGTAGCTGGATCAGAAACATCTTACCTCCTCTTGATTACTTTCTCTTTCTCGCTCTTTCTTTCTCGGCGGAAATTGGTGTAGGCTGAGAGAAAACGTTTACAATTAGCAAGAAAAAAACCTAATAATAATGATGAATGTATGCAAGTATAAAAGGTAGAAACCTGCACGTTAAAGCTTCTTTATATTTTTTTTAACTGTTGCTTCATAAATATTTATTTAATGTTTTCATTTTTTTTAATCAGCGCAGACGTTTTTTGTTCTCGCATTTGAGATGTAATGCAGGTCATACCAGTGTATGTAATGGTCTACGCGATGTGGAGACAGAAATTTCTCACACCACAATCTTCTCAGTGTTGTCTGGCTTCGGGTTTTCTTTTATTGACTCATGAGAGCGAGAATCTTACTTGATCTTGATCTCTCTTTAATTGATACGTAGAAAATTACTTTCTTAGGTATATACAAAATTACAAAACTACATGCAACGTTATTTATCAAGCACACACACACACACACACACACACACACACACACACACACACACACACGGACATATCACACAAGTATCACACACACACGGACATATCACACAAGTATCACACACACGCAAGGACATATCACACAAGTATCACACACACACACACACACACACACACACACACACTTATCTATCTGTGGAGTATGGACAAATAATACCCATAGCACCCTTCTCTCTCTCTCTCTCACACACACACACACACACACAAATCACGCAAGTATCACACACACGAACACCACACACACGAACACACACACACACACACACACACACACACATTTCTTTACTGTCAATATGCATGTGCCAGTCTGCCTGAAAAAGCTGTCGACAAAGTGATAACAGGAAATGACGCAAACGGCTCGGAGTCTGCGCAGTGAGCTGAAGATTGTGACTAATACGCACAAAGCAGGCGAGCGAACAGAAACTCGCCATCTTGTCACGAACTGATGGTTGTCTGCTTGATTGCCATAGGTCAGACGGTACTAGTGGCCTATAGATTGATGGAGTGAGTGTACACTGTGAGGTCTCGGCAGTCAGATCGTTACCAACTGCCATGCAAGGGCCGAGCACTGTGTCGTGCGCCTTAAAAAACAAAACAAAACAAAACAAAAGTCTTTGTCGATTTATTCCCGACCTGTGGAGAGACTGGTTCCAGAACAGACATGGGCGCTTGTGGTTTTGACAAAAGAACAATCGTTCTTTTCGGGGAGGTCGGGGGCAACCTTGCCCAATAGAACAGAAGCGTTTTCATTATCAGCCAAAACAGGGAGAACACGGGACTGCATGAGATGTGGCAGAAAGAACTTTTATGTACGAACAACTTTAAGTTCTTGTCAGTTGTTTTTGGAAGTAGTGTCAAGACCTCGTTTATCTTGACATCATAAAAGTAGACTAGCTTGGTGGGCAAACGCCTCGCTAGTATGACTCTCAATCTCTGGTATTAAGTGCGGCCTACATGGTTGTCAGAAGTCATGCTGGCCTAATGTCAACATTTTATGTCGTCTCACAATATTTTTGCCCAGAATGATCTGACGCATTTAGTTGATGAACGTTGAGTATGTGACTAACATCCGCGGTGTCGTTGTTGTGTGGATGTGTATACGAGTGGGTATATGTCTCAAATTTGAGATAGTACATGACGCTTTATGTCAACCATGTCACTAAACCTCGGGGAATCTTATGTAAACAAGTGTAGCTGTCAAGTACAACATGATTTCAGGTAGTTTTGCTCAAAGCTATTTTGCTATAACGTTGACGAGAAAAGAAAAATCAGCACAGCCAGCTATTCCAATCTTAAACTTAATACTAACCCAAAAGCTAACTCACGCAGTAGACAGAAAGCTAAAAAAAAAAGAGAGAGAGAGAGAAAGATATCAAGAACAAGCAAATAAGAAAAACAAAAAACAAAACAAAACCAAGCAATCAAAAAAAAATCAAGCGTGGTGAAAAACAAAGAAAATAACAAGCACATACAAAAAAGGGAAACAATACTTAACAAGAATCGAACAAACAAATTGTTTAAACAATAGTTTTCTCTCTCTCTCTCTCTTAACACTGCACTGCAGCAGAAAAAACTTTTCTATACTTTTTTATTCTGTCTATTTTTCCCGACACCTACGCAGGATTTTTTTACTGGCTAAAGTTTTCCTGTTTTAGTGGGGAAAAACAATTTCACTTTCTCGGGCTGGGACCACCGTCTGTGTGGGGTGTGCACGTTCTCTCATGTCTGCGTGGGTTTTCTCCGGGTACTTGTTTGGGTTTCTCCCAGTTGTTTTTGGTCTTTGCAGATCTTTGATGATTTTTTTTTTGAGACCAGAAAAATACCGCAGGAATTTGACTTTGTTATCAACTAGTACATCAACTAGCCTATGGTGATATTTTTTCGTTATGCGTCGTCTCCCTTAAAGTCGCAGTTTCCCAAGAACTTATCGACGATGTTAAGTAAAGATTTAGTGTGAATTTTCTTTAAACATTCAGCCTGCAATAACTTTTCGTAAAAAAAAGAAACGAATCAGTTTATGTAACATGGAATGTAGGTTTACAAGCACTGCCTACTCATTTACTAGGAAAGTATTGAGAAAATAACCATTGTAATCATCTCGGAACAAAGAATGGTAATATAGATGAGAAACTAGAAAACCACGAGGTATGGTGAAGCTAAATCACTGGATAGTTAAAGGTAAAAGTTAAAGAAACTAGTTGGTAAACTCCAAGTAATTTGTTGGAAAAAGGTAAATAGTTATAAGAAAAATTCATTATCTAGAATCAAGCAGGTAAGTATACCGTGAAATCGAGATAACTGGTAAAATCGTGGTGCTTTGCTAGAAAAAGGGCAATAAACTACGAAAAAAAATTAACTACTACCTGGCAAGATCTAGATAAGTAGCTAGAGATAATTGCTTAATTAGGAAGAGAAAGGTCCCAACTAACAAGGAAAAGCATTAGGTATCTACGTAAGTCACAAGAAAAGAGTCAGTAACGTATGTGACGTCGGTCAGAAGAAAGTCTGTTATGCCTGTAACGTTGGTCAGAAGATTTTTTTTTTAATTTGTGTTTTACGCCGAGCCAGCAGCGAATGCTATATCACGGCAAGGCAGCCAGCCCTGTAAACAGATGCCACATGCAGAGAAAGAACATCGTGCCCGAGACGAGAACTGAACCCAGGACAGCCAACCTTCACTGTATTGGTGACAGGCGCTAACGGCTAACCGTTGCGCCACCGGACCGCCTGGTCAGAAGAAAAGGGTTTGTTACGTCAGTGATGCTAAAGAACAGACACACTTTCTCTCTCCTTCCCTCTCTGACATTGTCCACACGTCCTCACGCACGCTAACGGGCACACGCAAATACACACACATATGCATACACATACACACGCGCGCACATACACACAAATACACACACGCGCGCGCGCGCACACACACACACACACACATAGGCGCGCGCAAGCGTGCGACACCCTCGTCGTCACTGACAGGTGTAGTGAAAACGCAGCTGATTGCACGGTTCCTCCAGCGCGCGGGGGCCCGAGTGTTTACGCACAGCCAGCAAACTGCATGTCAATTAGATCAGCGCTCGTGGGCCAGGGGCTCGAGGAGACTCAACGCAACGCGCACCTCGATACTCAACGGGGTTGGTGTTGTGGTGGTGGTGGTGGTGGGGGGGGGGAGGGGAGCTTTGCGAATGGCCCAGGAAATGGAATCATGTTTTGGCGCGGGTGTAAACCACGCAAAGTCCTCCACAAGCCGGGTGTTATTCAACGTCCCCGGTCCGCCATACACCCGTCGTCTCCTTTTTGCCAGACGGACTCTGGCGGACTTTTGGGACGGAAGTGCAGCACCACAAAGCGAGTCTAGAAGTGAGTGGTGCAGTGGAAGTAGGGGATTGGTTGGAGCGGGGGGGGGGGAAGCGGACTCCTTTGCGTGGAAGGGAAGCAACTGTGCGAGCGAAATCGGTTTGAGTCGATACTTCAAAGTTCTAGAACGTGGCTCTTGTCTTCAGCTCATACCTTACTGGCTCCCGGGCAGCTCTCAGTGGAATCGTCATCTTTACCTTGAAACGGTTCCGACATTCATTATCTAGTTTCGTCTGTCGTCGCATTGGAGGATATGGTCGTCGGGTTTTTTTCTCGTTCATCGATATCGGTTGTACTGACGTACGTAAACCATCCTTATTAAACTGCTGTGTATGTGTGTCTGTTTGCCTATTCGTGCGGTTTTGCGCTGAGATACTGAATAGGTTACACTTTGCCCTGACGTGCTGTTGGCCGCTAGTCCGCAGGCTGGAATATTGTCACGAGCTGCAGGCATTAAAGCTGGGATTTTATTCTGAAATGACTTTGTTTTTGACGAGGGTGCCAAAAAATTTCTTGACCTGGCCGAAAAGAAGGCGCAGTTACGGAGCTGACGACCGTGCTCTAAAATGTTTTTGATGAGCCAAGAGTGCTGCTGAGGTGTCCACGGCAACATCAGGCATCGTTCAACGGAAACAGCTTCCCTGGAGTTTTCGGCGCATGCGCCAAAGCTCACGTGATGCTTGTGAAGAAACAGGAGGCAGCAAGGCGACTGTAATTTGTGGGATGCACGCATGTAAAGGTTGGCGAATTAACAGTTCAGAATTCTTGTTTTTGAAAAATGTCGAAGCTTTTTTGAGTAAGCGAGTTAATTCAGGTGATTTTGGTTTTATTTTATTTATACTTTTGATAAAGCGGTCTTATTGGTTATTTTGATAATGATGGTGATGATGGTAATGATGTTGACGACGACGAATGTACTATAACCGGGGTGACATACAGTAATCAATAACTAGCATGTACAGACTCTTTCTATTCTTTCCTTTTAAATCCTTTTATTTTGTCTCCTACGAAAGGCAAATTATTGTCTTTATTAAGAGAAGCGATGGTAAAAGAAGAAAATCGGTCACTGTATTCAATATAGTTAACTATGAAAATAATAAAGCTGAGAATGACATAATAAAAATGCTTAAAATAAACAAGCATTTCCGCAGGGATTTACAAACAGAAGTATGATTAAAACACCCATGATGTTTCGGTTAAGTAAGGAAATATTGGGCGGAGATTTGGTCTGTCAAATACATTCCAGGAAAAATAAATACAAACACGATTTGTTACGGGGAAAAAACCTAGAATGTTTTAGGCACAAGTATTCTGTTCGATACTGCATGGTAGGGACACTATTGTTAACTCTGTATGATGCTGTGTTGGAAGTTCGATTACAAAAATTTATGACCATGGCATGCGACTTAATAACCGTTTTACAGCAGAGCTGACCTGAGTCGGACATAGTAATGTTCAGTATGAGGATGACTGGAAACCCCAAACGATGCAGAAGCCACCTGAAGTTATTATGATTAGCACTTTCCCTGTCATAATCAGCAATACTCCAGCTAATAATGTAACAATATTTACGGTTTATCTGGGCTGATTCTATAGCCCCCCCCCCGGCCCTGTGTTACTGAGACTGTGTCTGTGAGTCTGTTACATGTGAAGTGGAGAGTATAGAAATTTTAGGGCGCTTTTTTTGAGATGTCGATGGCTTCTTGTTTGTCTAGACAATGAACGATCCCATTTCTGCAAACTCTGATACACAGAGATCGATTTGATCGGACTGTGTTATCTTACCTTGAATCACGATTTGTGAACGTACACGAAATGTCATCACCCATACCCGAGGGCTTAATTAAGGCAGGCAAACACAGGGTGCACTTGTTTGATAGCTGAATCAATCAATCAATCAATCAATCAATCAATCAATCAATCAATCAATCAATCAATCAATCAATCAAATAGTTTCCCCCTCTGCTGAAAGTACTTAAAGCATTAAATATATACTGGAGGTTTATGCAGACAAGGATCAGAACTAAACCCTCGAGTTTGTGTAGGTTGGAATGTGTATTGTAGAGTGAGTGTGTCTACTCGAGAATACAGGTATTTTCTACAGGCAAGAACCTTCACTCCAGCATGTAGTCACGGTCTCTGATGTTTTAGAGCATTTCTCCTCCGGCTAGGTTAGGGAGGGAGCGCTTGTCAGAAAGACAGTATGGCTGGTCGCTTAAAGTTTCAGATCCTGTCTCTGTGAATAAGTTCTTTGCGCAAAATATTTTGGGGCATACTTTGCTGTGATGTAGTCAGAAGTTTTTGCATACACCACAAACATGCATTCCAGAATATAAAAGTTGTGATTTATTTATTTATTATGTCGAGTATCTTTAAAAAGTTACTCGGTAGTTTACACTTTACACAATGCAAAGGGCTTTAAAGTATCTACTACAAAATTTAGGTTGTAACGAACATTGTAGTCTAACTACCAATATCTATGTACTTATTGTTATAATTCACAATCAATTTTATTTACTGGGAGTTGCTGACTTGGCATAAAACAACAATTAACTAAATACCGGGAGGTTCAACAGCCCAATAGTTTGAGGAGGCAGAAGCCTTGGCTTGAGGGCTTGACACCCAATCGGAATAGTTTATCCAGAGAACCTCCCTGTGCACACCCACAGAACTTTGTGCCAGATTTTACCAGGGAGGTAAAAGATGGTAGAAGTAAAGAGTTGGGCTCCTTCCTTCCGTGTTTCTTACTGTAGACACGGTGAAGCACTTACGTTCACAACCCCTGCGGCCACTAGGGTGCGGGACATTTGCCTACGTTTGTGAAATTTTGCAAACTTTGTACGAAACTGTGTCAGACAAGGGCCTAGTGCGTGTTATCTGCTTCATCGTTTTACCTGCAGAAAGTTATTACGCTGAATCCTGGTAAGGGATGTAAACTGCTGTACTCAGCACATACAGAGATACTTCTGCACTTTTTTTCTTTTTTTTTTTTTTTTGGTTGCTTACCGAGATCACAGGTCTCCGGATGGACAGTCTCTATAATGAGCACTGGGCATGCGCACCGACAAGTCAGCGATCACTGCAGACACGTTTAGCCCAGACAAGATCAACAGACCAGCTTCCGGTTACCTTTCAGTGCGATTTACCTCCCTCTCGGAAGCTGCGCCCACAACTGCGGAGACACCCTTCAGCCGGAGCCTTTATCCGAAATCATGGCAAATATTCTCCGGCTAGTCCACGCATTAGCCGATAATGGAGAAATACTATCCGCGAGTCCTCCACCCCTGCTGCTCAGCACCCGGAAATCGCGTTACTTACGCAATCGTGCTTTTAACTGGTTCATCGTCTGCGGACTTAACGCTCAGCTCTCGAGGGAGGGTCAACGCAGGAGGCAACAGCGGCTACAGGAGTGGGGGGGGGTTAGGGAGGGGGAGCTCGTCGTTCCCCGCATCTCTTCTGTCTTCAGCCGTCGTGCACTCTCCCTCCCTGTCCCCTCCCTTGCTGCAGAGGGACATTGAACTCCGCCTTACGTTCACTCTTATTTCCTTCCCCTACCTTCAACACTGCTCGGACCTGTTTCCTTCGGGAGAGTTGTCTTTCACGGCAAAGTAAACTGACTTTTCGACTGGCTCCAAGGGCTTGTGTACTTTAACTAACGAAAGCTTTACCGGCTGAGGACTCCGCCAAGGACCAGTCATTGGAAATCTTGCACATCTGTGACAAATCTGGTTCATGATTATTGTTTTTTTTATACATTATTTGTGCACATCGTTGTCAAATCTAGTTCTTGATTATTGGATTTTAAAAAAATACAAAATGTATGCACATCTGTGACAAATCTGCTTCATGATTATCGTTATTATAAACAAAAATATATGCCCGCACATAGTAGAAAAAATAGTTATAGCTTGGGCTTCGTCATTAAATCGTCATGAACACTCTGTGACATTAAACAATACAGCAATACACAAAAAACAATAAGACACAGAAGTACAGACGCATAATAATAACCAATGCAAAAAAATACTCTAAATGCATACAAGTACACTAATATATACAAATGTACTAATACAGAAGTGTTTTTATCTATGGCCCGTGGCAGGGTTCTTCACATTTTAACAAGTAGATGTCCTTCATATATAGTCCTGAAAAAGAAGTGAACAGTGCCACCAGGAAAGAGATGAGCCAGTGCCGAACCAAAGTGAAGGGAAAGGTATAGGGTGACAGCAAAAATGGCCAGCCAGCTACTAAAAACCCTCACAAAGGCAGGTCAACACAAGACCTCATTCACTGAAGACAGCACTGGTCGCCTTCTCACAGAAAGCAATGCTGTACTCAACTGATGGACTGAATATTGCAAAGACTTGAACAACGTCCGGCTGAAGACAGACGATAACATCCTTCAAAACAACCAGACTAGAACCAGCGAACCTGCAGACTTACCAGTCCAACGAAGATCGAAGGTCGAAGAAGCTGTACGCAGTCTGAAAGGAGGAAAGTCACCCGGGGTTGACAACATCCTAGCTAAGCTGCTCAAACAGGGTGGGGAAAAAACAACAAATG